>OX457090.1:293956-403956 GCA_949752835.1 Empis stercorea
ATTATGGAAACAGAATTGAAAAATCTATCATAAAGAGATAGATAGATTTATCATATTTATCATAAATAGAAAAATACTGTATGTGGTGGCTAAAAGCTACTGGGTATGGACTATGAGTGTCCCATTGACACGCATACTGTCTTGAATTAAAGGTAATTTAAATACCTACATTTTGATGTAGTATACGTATAATGAGTATACTCATACTCAGCTCATACTTACTTTTATCATTAATAGAAAAATACTATAATTGACTTACTTTCTGAATCTGAGATTTATGATTACCTGGTATTTTCATGAATTACTCTTAAGAATTAAATATTCAACATGAACTGGAAAAAAGAAAACTATAATTTTTGTCATTTTTGATTTTCCAGAAATATATTTATTTATTTATAATTTTTATTCGCTATTTTCAATTTTTTATTTATTTATTTTTTTATATTTTTTTTTTTTGTTTGTTTTTATTTTTGCTTTATAATATTTTTCTCATATATAATATTCAATCTATTATTTATATACCTTTTCCTAAATTATTTGAAATAGATTTTTATTGGAATAATATCAAAACAACAAATGTAATTTTTATTTTAAATATATTAATACATATATATTATATGTATTTAACAAATTATATAGTAATAATATTTTTCGTGTCAAATTGAGTTTTCTGCTTTTTTAATTTCTTTTTTTTTTTTTTTTTTTTTTTTCATAATTTGTTTTTTTGTCCCACGTTCATCCGCTCAGCTCAGAGACGAATTATAAATATTTTTTGATTTTATTATTAAAAGGAGTAAATTTTTTTTTTTTTTTATTGACAATTACAAAATAATATTGAATGTCCGGATGCTCCTTCCATATATTTCTAATTCATTCGATACTAAAAAACAAAAAAAAAATTGGTAACGATTGGATAGGTGGTTGTCGAAATTTCGTACAAACAATCGTTTATTTTTCGGAACATCGTTTCGGATATGGTTAGAGAATTCCAGCAGACTCCATATATATTTTGCATAAAAAAAAAAATATCAAACGACAAAAAAATTGCCCCTTAATTGTGTTGATGGCGATGGCGGTGGCACTGGCACTGGCGAGGATTATTAGTTTAGAAGTGAACGTGGTGGTGGTGTGGGGGGATGGGGTGTGGCGATTATCAAAAAAAAAAAAAAAAAAAAATACATTTGACATGGAAATTTTTTTTTATACTATATAATTAAATTGTATAATTTACATTTAATAATAAATATAATTTTTATCTATGGCATTTAAATTTAATTTTTATTTTTATTTAATTTTTTTTTTTTTTTTTTTTTTAAACATTGTTTTGTTTTATTTTATTTTTGTGACGCGTGTATAACAAAAAAAAAAAAAAACACCCACAAGAAATATTTATTATATTTATGATATTATTATTTTTATTTTGTTTATGCTTTTTAGATTTCTTCAAATTTCAAGCTATATTTGTTTTTTGTTTTTTTTTTTGTTTAATTTTGTTTTACATTTTTTAAAATATTCTACAATAAATTTTAATTTTAATTTTTTTTATTTATTTTATTTATTTCTAATACTTTGTTTTTTGTTTTTTTTTTGTAATAATTAAATGGAAATTATATATTTATTTTTTAAATTTTAATTTGTTTTAGGCGATATTTGTTTTTGTTTCATTTTTTTTTTCTTCTAATAAATTTTTTTTTTTTTTTGTTAACTAAAATCTACTCAATAATTTTAATTATATATTTATATATTTATATTAATGTAATTAAATTAATAAAAATATTATTTAAATATTTAAAAAAAAAAAAAAAAACAAAAAAAAAATCATGTATAACTAAGCTTTTTTTTTGTTTTTAAATTTTTTTTTTTTTAATTTTTAACAACATTTTTTTTTTTTTTTTACATATTTGTAATATTTATAGGCACTAGATATTCTTTTTTTTTTATTATTATTATTATAAAATAATTTAAAAAAAAAAAAAAAAAAAGAAGTAAAATTGTTAATCAAATTTGTTTTTCAACATTTTTTTTTTTTTTTTTGAAATATAGAGGCGCGCGCCGCCACATTTTCGATGTTAAGTTATGTCTTTTTAACATTTCAAATAAATTTTTTTACAAATTAAATTATTCCTTTTATTTGTTATTTCAAAATAGTCATTTTTAGAGGCTAATTAACTTAAGAGAGATGAACTTAACTCGAAAATGCTTAAGCATTTCCAAAATGAAAGTAGTCATTTGTCAATTTAAAATTAGTCATTTTCTAAATCAAAATAGTCCAAAAATAAAATATGCAAACAGAAAAATAGTCCAAACATAATGTTTGGTTGGTTGGTTTGGAAGGGGGGAGGAGTAATATCACCCGTACTTAGACCATTAAGGTCCGAGTCCAAACATATAATAATATAATAATAATGACTAATTTTGATTTGGAAAATGACTAATTTTTTGATTTGGAAAATGACTAATAATAAATTGGAAAAATTGACTATTTTGAACTGGTATAAAAGAAAAATTATATACGATTAGGATTTCAGTTTTATTTCAACCAGTGGAGGCGGGCGCTATGATGGAAAATATTTATCTATATTCTATACATACATATTGTATATACATATATATATTTATTTAATTTTAATTATTTAATAATTAACTAACTAATCCGAATTTTTTGACAAAAAAAAAATAAAAATAATAATAATTAATTTTATTTTTATTGTTTATCATTAAATTTTTGTTTTTTTTTTTAATTAATTTTATGTTTTTTTTTGTTTTTTTTTGCTATATTTTTGTTGTTGTTGTTGATTTGTCTGCTTGTGTTCTGCGCGC
This sequence comes from Empis stercorea, assembly GCA_949752835.1. Classification (NCBI taxonomy): domain Eukaryota; kingdom Metazoa; phylum Arthropoda; class Insecta; order Diptera; family Empididae; genus Empis; species Empis stercorea. The sequence continues at coordinate 296,777 of OX457090.1, forward strand.
ACACAATTAAAAAAACCATTATTCATATTAAATTTTTTCTTTTTTTCTTTTCTGTATGATTAAAATTTAATTAAAATTTTTACTTTTTATTATTTTTGTATTTTTTTATATTTTTTATCATTATTTTTAATTTTACTTAATAGTAAATATTATTTTTTTATATTTAAAAATTGTATCGTTGTGTGTGTGTGTTAAGTAAAATTTTATGGGTGAAAATTTTTTTTCTAATTAATTATTTTTGTTACTTGCAAAGTTAGGATTCACCGGTTTTAGGGATGATTAAAATTATATCAATAGTATTATATATGTGGTTGAAGAACAAAGAGAAGAATGGGACATTTTCGATAATTCAGACTGCGCTGCAAGCCTGCAAGATCTAAACTTAGAGAAGTATATAAAAACTTTTTGCTCATTACTATAAGGAGAACGCCAGTGTCATAATACGATTAACGAACGAATTGCTTTCGTAGAACTAAGTTAGAACTGAATTATATCGAAAATGACCAATATTAATTTAATTTTTATTTTTGTTGATTTGAGTATATATATATATATATATATATATATATATATATATATATATATATATATATATATATATATATATATCTGTGTGTGTGTGTGTGTGTAAATTGATTTCTTATTTTTTTTTTTTAAGTTTTAGAAAAAATACTTTTTTTTTTCTTTTTTTTGTTTATTTATTTAATTTTTTTTCTAGTTATAAATTTTACTCTTTTTTTTTATTTTGTGGTAAAATATTTTAAATTTTTCTTAATATTTTTTTAATTTTTTTATTTTAAATATTTATTAGTATAACACGCGTACTAACTAAAATTAAAATTAAGTTACAAAAAAAAAAAAAAAAAAAAAAATGCATAGGCCTAAATTCTACTACTTCTTTATTTTAATACAAAAAAAAAAAAATATAATACAAATGTATTTATGGGTGTGCAAGGGACCTACATAATTCCACAATTCATAAAATCTCTAAATCAGTTAAGCCATGCGTCCACCTATACCGAACGAACGTTCGATCAAGATTCGGTATGTTAATTTATTCGTTTGTCGCCGGAACCATATTTTATCTTGATAGCCAAACGAACGTTCAAACATTCGTACATAAATACAAATGAACGAATGAACGTTCGGTTGTCATTCGGTATCCATTCTCAAAATTCTCACCGAACGAACGAACCTTTGTTCGGTTATATGTGGACCCAGCTTTAAATGATTCACTTTAGTATAAAGTTGATTATGACCGAATAAATATGAATCGTTTTTACTCCCATTAATTTGACTTATGACACTTGTGGAACTAAATCCCTGCATCATATTTTATATAAGCTCAAATATATCACACCTGAGAGAGGATTTAATATACAAAAAATTGCAGTATTGCTTCACATCTTTTAACAATTCGTACTTTTAACAATTCGTAAATCACAATTTTTTTTTTACTAGCAACATTTGATAGCAACAAAGTGTCTGCAACAAGATAAAAAATAATATTTTTTATCTATTTGCAGTTTTCTTTTTTTTTTAAGCCTTAATTAAACTCTCCATATATATAGATAGAGAAGATAAATAAATCTACCGAATTTGTTGAGAGTGTTTAGAAATATAAGTGAAAATAATAAATTAATAAATAGTAAAAATATTTTCATATATTTCTTTACTATATTTCTTTGCTTACAGCTTAAGTAATTATAAAAGCCGGCGAACAATTGCAGTCTTAATCGAATATAGTCGCTCTATACCTTTAAACTTTTATTAACACTATAGGCACAGAAAAAGCCATAAACTTCATACAATTGTAGCTAGATTTTTATTTTTCTTTTTGACTGGCGTTAAATGCTTGGTTATTGTGTTCGTGATTACAATTTGATTTCCAAATTAAACACTAGTCACGTTCCTTTCGGTCTCTAGGCGTAGATAGGAGTAGGAGTAGCTACTCTCTTACTCCTTGGCTATATATAGGAGTAGTTTCCCAGCCCAGGCGTAGTTGGGAGTAGTTACGCACACAATTTTTCCGATAGAGTTATTTTAGTTCCACAAAAATCTGAAAGATGGCTTAACGGATTTTAAGGTTATGAAATTTTGGATTTGTAAATTTCAGTTTTCAATCAATAATGTTGATGTGTTGATATATTTTGCGATTAAAATGCGTTCCATTCACAGAAGTACACGCCTACCTACTCTCTTCTAGACCTAGAGACCGAAAGGAACGCCACTACTATATAATATCGATTAAGACTGCAATTGTGTACCCGGGGCCTTAATGGATGTTGCTGTATTTTATATACTATAATTTTTTTAAACAATATTTTCACATATAATTTTCTTAAGGTTTATTTTTAATATTTCATTTCAAAATTTCACAAATTGCATAAAGTTTTTCTTTGAAAAACACACACAATGCTGGAGTATCTTTTTTCTTTTTTTCCATTTTCTATTTTTTTTATTTTTTATTATTTTTTTTTTTTAATTTTATTATAATTTTTATTTCCCATTCATCAAAAATTCATCTATTTAAATATTTTTAATTCAAAAATTATTATTTAATAATTTTATTTTTGTGGAGATGCGATTGTGGGAAGGGAAAACGGAAAGGAATTTTTTTTTTTAGTTTTTAAAATGATAATAAAAAAAAATTTAATTTTTTTTTTGTTAATTTTACTTTTTTTTTTGTAATTTGTTTTTTTTTTTTTTTGCTAATTTAATTTATTTATTTTAAATTTAAATGATATGATCATTCTATACACAAAAAAAAAATATGTTAAAATTAAAAATTAAATAATTCTAAAAACAAAAAAAAAAACGAAAAAAAAAAAATTTCCAATCAAAGAAAAATTTTTGATGTTTTTTTTACTTATTTTTTATTTTTTACTATTTTTCGTTTTTTTTTTTTTTTATTTTATTATTATTTTTGTTTAATTTTTGGTTTTTTTTATGAGGAATGGGGGTGGGGGGGGGGGCGGGGCAGGTGAAAATGGCTTCACAAAAAGCACAACAAAATAATTTTTCTATTTCCTGTTTTTATTTTTAATTAAATTTTTTTGTTTAAAGTTTTTGATTTTTTTTCTCAAATTCACAAAAAAACAGGAAAAGAAAAAAAAAAAAAATAAAAAATTTAAAAAAAAAAAAATTAATTTATAAATATTGAATAATTTTATTAGAATTAGTTAATAATATAATCATAATAGTAAAAGCTAAAGGCAGTGCTCTCAATATATAATTATTATTACTATCTATCATAAGCATTGATATGGCACCATTACATTTATCTGATGTACATGCACAATAAATAGCTTGTACATCATGTGTACCAGAACGTTTAACACACATTTTATCATCATTATTTTTATCTGGTATATAACCGCATCCACGTACAATACGAACTTTTCCATAAACTTTTCAATTAATTTTGATTGTTGATTTGTTTTTTTCGTTTTTTTGTTTTTTTATGAAATTATAATAAAGAAAAATATTATTATTTATTATTTAAGAATTGTAATAATAAAAATTTGTAGAATCTACTTGATACGCGGATACGAGGGATGAAGCACAACATAGAATTTGATGAGAGACTAACTGGAAGAACCGTGTGCTTCTTTGCGAAAAGGTTTTTTTTTTCGGTGGCAAAATGAATTTGTTTTTTTTTTAATTTTATCCGAACACTCGTTCTCATCAAACCATATATATCGTTAAAATCACATAACGTTTGTGGTCAAGAGTATGGCTATAGACTATCAAAGACAATTTTAATTAACGATCAATCTGATTGGCCCGTTTCTATATTCTATCAAGACTGAGCAGCATTAGTTGAACGGTAGCCCTGCCCAGATATGAGAATTTTACACGAGCTTAGGACGAATATATAGGCCTAGTATATGTTTTAGGATATCTGCAGGAGAACAATATTTCTTACATTTACCTAGATATCCGAGGCATTTAGCTGCATTTTTAGCGATGTCAAATAATATGGTAAGATAATGACAGCTTGTAATTTATTTCAATGCCAAGGATAATGTAAGGAATCTACATAAGACATACTTTGCCCACAGAAAGGAATAGGCGGACAGGATTTTGTTGACAACAGAGACAGCTTTGATTTGTTGAAGCATTAAATTCAATTATATATTTTTGAGACCCCACTAAGTAATAGTAACTAAATCAGCTGCTAAACTTTCAGTCATAGTTCTTCTTTTTTCCAGGCACAGATGTTGGTATTTGTTCAGAGGCTTTTTCAAAAAAATGACTATAATCCGGAGTACTGTCGTCAGCGAAGCTATTTAGAGGATTTTGGATAAGGGAAAGGAGGTGATTGATGAAGATTAGGCAAAAATGTAGGGGAGAAAATAGAACCTTTACGAACCCCATCATTTATACCATTTACGTTGGAAAAGAAACCATCCAACACTACGCGAATTTAACAATTTGTAGGGAAATTTTCAATTCAAATTTAAAAAAAAAAAAGTTCCCCAATTTAATTTAATTTTATATATTAATTAAAATTAATAAAATATTTACTTTTTTGAAATGTTTTACGGCATAATGTTGGTACACCATATTTACTGTCTAATTGTTCTAATGGATCTTGTTTACTACAATTTACTTCACCTATTGTATATGGATCAAATGGATCACCACATCTTGGATCATATTCACTATTACAATCATAACATATAATAGCAGATGTTTCTATATTGAGAATTTAAAATATATATAAACAACAATTTAAAAATAAATAAATAAAGAAAATATTGGTAAGATTTTGAATATAGTTCACTTAATCAAAAAAAAAAAAAAAGACTTAAATGGCCAATGTCTCAGACTTCGTGTAAGAAAAAAATAATCAATTACATTTTTCTTTTTTCTTCTTCCATATCAAAAATACCAAAAAATAGAGTCAATATATTCTTTTGTCATGTCATCGAATGGAAGCGTAAAAAACATTCATGTGATAATTAAATGATTATTTTTTTTTTATCTTAACCTTAAATAATTATCCTTATTGTGATTGGCGATTTTATTTGTTGTCTATAGTCTGGTTTTGTGATTTATTTTGATATTTTGGCAATTGTGAATTAAATTTTTTTTTTTTATATATTAGAGTCGTGTTTTTTTGTAGACGCATATAAAATTATCGGCAACAGAAATTTTTTTACCATTGAAAACAATAACAATTTATCTTTATAATACTGTACATCTTCGTAAATTGTTATTATTTTCAATTGAAAAATTTCTCTCTTATAACTTACATCCTTATTATTCAAACCTACGCACCTTAATTCTGTGTCGTGAATAAAAAAAAAATGTAATCGCCATCATATATGTCGATTTTTATCGACAATTTGTCTATTAAAATTGCACATTCATAATCACATACAAAACAGACCAAAACAGAATCGATACTCGCGCCTCAACAATCACACAAAATATAAGGGGAAATGATTATTTAATGTTTAAGCGGTCTAACGAGATAGAATATTATCCACATTGGCCATTATAAATTATGTATTATATAATGTAATATAGATTTTAATTTTATTTACCTTGAAATTGAAGAAAACATAAAAGTCCAAATAAAATACAAATCCTTTGAAGTAATGGTGACAACGACAACGATGACGACATTCTTCTTAAATTTGAAATCACAATAATAGAATCTTTTTTTTTTCTTCTAGTTTTTTTTGTTTTAAATTCCCTCTCTTTGAAATTAAAAGAAGAAAAAAAAAATTTTGAAATTTCATATTACATATATATACATAAAACATAAAATTTATTTCAATATAATATTTTTATGTAATATGTACTTAATAATAATCAAAAAAAAAAAAGAAAATCAATTTTTAGATTATTTATAGGCAAAAAAAAAAAAAAATATGAATGATAAAATATAAAAATAAAATTCTATATAACATAAATTTATAAATTATGTTTAAAAATATCTTTAAAATAAAATATAAATTACAAGGTGACATTTTCAATATATATATATACCATATATATATATATATATTTATGTGTTTTATATATATTATCTGTCTCTGTGTCTCTAAGAAATAATCATAATACCATTAAATATGTATAATAATAAATATTTTACACAGTAAAATTTCTATAATTCAAATACTATTATATTATATATATATATAATATAATGTATAATGTATAATGTACTATGTATGTATATACAATTAACCTAGTTTAGTTTTAGTCTTTGGTATATAAAGGATCGTAATAATTTTTTGGTTGTTGTAACTTACAAAATAAAATATAACAACAAAAAAATTTTTTTTTATACATATATATATTTTATTTTATTTTAAATTTCCTCATTCTTGAATAACCAAAAAGCAAAGAACCCCCCCTCCGCCACCAATTTATTAGAAGACAAAATTTTAAACACATACACACACACACACATTAGGAAATGCAACATTGCATATTTATAATTTTATGCAATTATGCAATTTTTATTTATTTATGTATTATACTACATACAATGTATATGTATATGTGTAATTGCTACTACACTACTCTGTTCTATTTTTATTCCATAGAAATAAAAACAAATTAAAAAAATTGCATATTTTCAGGCATAATTATTTTTTTTTTTCCTTCCCCGTTTTTAAAATGTGACTGTCTGTCAGTGTAGTTTTTTTTTTAGTTTGTAAACACGAAAAATCCTAGTTATATAATTTTTAGTATTATAATTTATTTTATTTAATATTTTAATTTTATATTTCCTAAAAGTAATAGAGCAAAAAAAAAAAAAATTATGTCAAGTGGACAAATTGAAAAAAAAAAAAAAAAAAAAAAAAAAATTCTAAGCTAACTAAAAATAATAATGGAAAAAACAACAACAACAACAACAACAACACACACGTTTAAATTATATATAAAAAAATTAGGACACCACACACAGTTAGGCGCACATAGGAAATATTATATATTGCATATTATTAGGTGTTATGCAAAACAAAATAAATAAAATATCAATAAAAAATTCTCTGTTCTATTTTTTTGTTCTTAATTTAATTATAAAAATTTAAAATTTATATAAAAGAAATTTTTTTTTGTTGCAGATCAAATTTAAATATTATTTAATTCTTTAATTGGATATCAGTTAGTTTAGTTTATATATCTATATATATATATATATATATATATATATATATATATATATATATATATATATATATATTGCATACTGTTAGGTTGTTTTCCAAATACCACCTAATAATATGCAATTATTTGATTTCGCCTAATTTTTGTCTTCTCTTTATATTGGTTAAAATTTACAGAAATATTAATTAAAAAAATTTTCAAACCAATTTTTTTTTTTAGATTTTTTAAAATGAAAAACTCGAATGAAAAATCAATTTTAAAAATGTTATATAAAAAAAAAAATGCATTTTCAAACCAAAAATTGCATATTATAAAAAAAAAATTGATTTAAATTTAATTTTAGGAAAACTGTAATTATATAATTAATTATTAGAATGGCATTTATATTTTTTCTATTTTACAGGAAATTTTAAAATTTATATTTTAATATAATTTAGTAAGACAATTATTGATATACTCTCTCTCTCTCTCGCTATCTCACAAAAAAAAAAAAAAAAATGCAAAATATTGCAACAAAGACAAAAAAAATTTTTGTGGAAATAAAAATAAAAATGAAAATGATATAAAAATAAAATATGGAAAAATGATTTCAATACCATAACAAGCACACGATGATCAAAAAAAAATTATGTAATAAAGGGAAGAAAAAAAAAAAAAAATTATATAATTTCGCGATTTTTGTTTTGGGATTTTTCTTTTTTTTACTAACTTTTTTATTTTATTTCTGTTTTTTAAATTTTTATTGATGAGTTTAAATTATTTGTGTTTAAAATATATATATAATTTTTTTTTTTAAATTATTTAAATTTTTTATTTTTTATTGCTTTTTTATATTTTTTAATATTCTTTTTTTGTTGGATAATTTCTTTTTTTTTTTTTTTTTTTTTTTTAATTTAAATTATATCTGATTTTTTTTTATTTATGAGATTTTTTTTGATTTATTTGTGTGTTGAAATAAAATTTATAAAAAATAACAAAAATTAATTTTATATTTTTAATAAATTTTTTTTGAATTTTATTTTTTTTTTTTTGTTACAGAAAACAAAAATTAAAAAATTAAACTTTTAAATATTATTTATATTATTTTTGTTTTTTTGGTTATTTTAATATGTGAAAATATTTTTTTCAAAAAAAAAAGAAAAGAAAATTATCGACAACAGTTAATATCATTTCAGCGCACAAATTCTAACTGAAGGGATAAGTAAAAAATAATTTTGAATAAAAACTTTTATATATAATACTTTATAAAAATGTAGTCCAAAATAAAAATTGATATGAAGGAAGAGGAAAGGAAAGAAAATTTTGTATATATACATTTTTTTTTTTCTATATAAAACTTTTCTCTACATTTTCCTTCTGTTTTTTGATTTTGTTATATTGGAAAATTGATGTTCTTAACGCAGAAAAACCAAAAAAAAAAAAAAAAAGCTTCAAAATTGGAATTTTATATTATAATTTGAAAATGCTAAAAAAAAAATGATAAAGGGTTTTTTTTTTTGTGCATTTAGCTTTAAAAGCTCTAAACCAGTGATGACCAAACTAAGGTCCGCGGGCCAAATCTGGCCCGACAGTTTGCCCTCGAAATGTTTGATATATCGTGCAGTTGTTTTTTTTTCTTTCTCTAAAATTTGCTAACTGAAATCAATTAAAATTCTAGATTTTGGACCGCCGAATTGTGTAAATTACATTTTTTGTGGCCCCAAGTTTAAATAAGTTTCGGTATCGCTGCTCTCTAAACACAGCAATTTTTATTTTAACATTTCACGTATAATTTTACTTTGTATTATACATATTAATACAAAATATACATATACCCATATATGTACATAATCAAGGGTATATAGAAAATTTACCATTTTAAGTTGAAATTGTCAATTTTAGACGTTTAATATTTTCGGTTATATTATTTCAGTTTTGTGCGCAGGTAGGTGAAAATCTTGACAGACATTTATACGTAAAACCCGCACGACCTTCCTATAGTAGTATGGATCATTTCAACCCTCTAAAAGCACATCCCTAAATATTAGTAAAACTACTTAGTCTTAAGGCTATATAAAACCATTAATTTATTTTTAAAATTTTAAATACTATATATATAATATAAATCTTTTTATAGCAGTAGCTCACCAACCATTGACTCTCTCTCTCTCTCTCTCTCTCCGTGTATGTACATATTTCACATAGTCACCAATTCAAAAGGTTTTATTTGTGTTTTCTTTTTAAACTTCTTATTTGGATCTTGATTTATATCGAGGATATTTTAACTGATTCAGAATTAATGTGGTTGATGTAGTCAAATTTCGTGTCTTTTTTTATTATTTCAATATCTACTTGATTAATACCTATAGCTAGATTACTGAAATCGTATTCTACTTTTAAATACCTTTCCAACGAGTAATCAAACTTCCTTTTTTCATGGACATTTAATATGTAGGTTAGGTTAGGTAAATGTAACGCTGGTAAGGTAGACTTACCGTCTGCTGACTCTATAGCTAGGTCATTGAAATTTTATAATTTATTTTTTTAAAAAATGTTTTGGCAAAATAGCGCCGCCTAACGGATGAATTTTAAATTTCTATGAATTATACATTTGATTTTCATTAATTCAATCTTTCCATTCGGTGAGTATCATAAATTTAATTATATTAACTATGGGTACGGTCAAGAATTCAGACACTGCATAGCCAAAGCAGCCTGAAAATATTGAAAAGCAGCCGGTATGCATAAATTTCAACTGAATATTAATACGAACGACTGCAAACATCCAAATATTTCTCAAACAGCCAAATATTTCTCAATATTTCTCTCATTCATAGAAATTTAAAAAAAAATATTTAAAATCATAATTTTATAAACAATTTTATTAATCATAATCATGGCTTGCTATTTTGAATTCAATATTAAACACGAGAAAAAAAATATGAATACAAGAAAGAATGAAATTGAAAACTAAAACTTTTGCAGTCTCTTTTCAGTAACTGCGTAAACTGCAGAGGCTGCAATTGTATTCTGAATTTTAATCCCGACAAATTGTGCTGCTTTTTCTTCAAAACTGAATTTTTGACCGATTTGCAGCAACAACTGAGCAGCGACTGAATTCTTGACCCTATGTAACAGATAGATCGACAGAAAATCGTTCTTCCTAAAAATTATGCACTGGATCCTTGCTTTTTTTTTTATAATCGTAGTAGCTTTTAATGTTTCGTACAAAGCTTTTTGAAATGATAAGTATATGGCGAGAAAAGATTAATGGATATGATTTTTTGATAAAAATCAATTTTAAATATTCTAAAAAAAAAAAAGCAATTTCAGAATAAAGGATGGTTGATTTAAAAGTATATCTAAAATAGATATTATATAAATTTAAAGATAGAAACCAACCTGGCTCACACCGTTTTGAACTCAAATCATGTAAGTAAGAAGAGTAAAATACTTACAAAATTTATAGAGGTAAAAAAAATGAAAATATTCCTTTTATTTCACTAAAAAAACAAAAAGACGTTTTTATCCTTATTAACGTTATGATTGAATTCACTCATTTAACAGTTCGATGGTGAAAAGAAAGAGACTACACTATATCCAGCCAGACTGGCTTTAATTTTTATTACTAATACCTCTTCCTAATTAAGGACGTACGGCTTACGCCCGTATGGTATACTTTTTCCAAAAACGTTTCACAGACTGGATTGGGGGGGGGGGGGGGGGGGGGAATAAAAATATAAGAGTAAAAACAAATATATTTTTTATACATACATATATATAAATATACATATATATACATATATACATACAACATTTTTAATTTTTCGTTTTTTTTTTTTTTTTTTGAAATTTTTTTTTGCATTTTTTTTTTTTTTAATATTATTTTTAAATGTTCAAATATAATAAGAGCAAGTATTTTTTTTATATAGTTTGTTTTTTTTTTGTTTTTGTTTTTGTTTTATCAATTCAAAAATTTATTTATTTTTATTGTTATTTTATAATCATAATTAATTTTTTTTTATTTTTATTTCATTTTTAAATTTTTTTTTTTAAGAAATTCGCAATTCTTCTTTTATATATAATATTTATATAATATATATATATATATATGTATATATATATATGTATATATATATATATATATATATATATATATATATATATATATAAATATTTCTATTAAGATCGGTTATTTTTTTTTCTTTTACTTTTTTTAGTGTTTTTTTTTTATTTTATTATCAAATAAAAAAAATAATAATAGTTCTATATTTTATTCAAAATTTATAAAATTTTCGACATTTTTTTTTTTTAAAATTTTTTTTTTCAATTTTTTTTTGTTTTGCAATTTGTTCTCAAGTTTTTTTTTTTTTTTTTAACAAAAAATGAAAAAAAAGTTTATTTTGATTTTTTTTTATGTTTAATATTTTGAAATCCAAAAATAAAAAAAAAAAATAATTTCTTTAATTTAAAATAAAAAAAAAAAAAAATGGACGTTTCGGCAAAATGTGTTTTTCCCACATTCACACCAACAACATATTTTTTTTCGCCCCCACTCTTAAGCACAGGAAAGTCTCAACCGAGGAATAGTGCTTTTTTTCGTATTCCCATCGCACTCTCTCGTTTCTTTCCGACGACTTTCAACAAAAAAAAAAATACAATGTGAGAGGGGGTGGGGTGGTGTGTAATAATGAAAGAAAAAAAAATACGTTGAACGTGTTTTGAGAAAAATGAAAAAAAAAAATAGATGAGAAAAGTCCAATTTTACAATAAAAAAAAATATATATACATATAATATATATATATATAAAAATGAAAATAAAAATTATTTCGTATAATAAAAATAATTAAAAAAAATATTTGTAATTTTTTTTTTTTTTAAATTATTATTTAGAAGAAATTATTTTTTTGTTGTGATTTTTTAAAAACCAAAAAATTAAGACCTAAAATTTAAAAAAAAAAAAAAAAAAAAAATTTTTAGGTTTTCTTACGCAAATTTTTTTTTTTTTTTTTCAAAAAAAGATTATTTTGAAACAAAATATTCTTTGTCAAAATTTTCTTCTTTTTTGTTTCAATACAAGTTTTTATTATTATTATTATTATTATTATTTTTTTGTATTTGACAAAAACGAGTTTTCCAAGAGAAAAAAAAAAGATTATTATTATTTTTTTTTTTTGTTCAGTTTGTTGTTGCTGTTTTTTTTATTGTTGGTGCTTTTTCCTTTTTTTTTTTTGTTTACTGACGTTGTTGTTGAAAAATTGGATTTGTGAACACACACACAAAAAAAAAAATATAGATTTGTATTGTTGTTGTTTGTTTTTTTAACTCAAAGTTGGAAATTGACGTTCATCGTCAACTTTTGGGGCATGTTGTCCACCATGACCTAATCGTTGTCTATCACCACCATCCTAAAATAATAAATAATAATTGTTTCAAAATATATTTTTAATTATATTAATATTAACCCGTCTTGGATGATCCGGATTTCTTGGCACACGTTGTCTTTGTCCACCACCACCACCTCCACCACGATGATCTTGACGATCACCACCAGTGGGGCGATCTTGGCCACGTTCGGAACGTTCAATAACACCGACGCCGCCACCACCACCACCACCACCACGATCATTAGCTTGACGATCATTACCACTTCCACTATTACCACCACCACCACCTCCATCTCCACCACGTTCTTGACGATCAATACCACCAGCACCGCCGGCACCTCGTCCACCACGCTCTTGACGATCAATACCACCCCCACCACCACCACCGCGTTCTGCACGTTCTCCACCACGTTCAGCACCGCCACCACGTGGACCACGACCACGCCCACGTCCCATACCACCACCACGTCTTCCATCATTAAAATGAAATTCAATATCAAATACACGTTGTAAACGTCCAACACGTTGTGGATACATAGACGGATCATATTCCAATTCTTCTTCATCAGATTCAGTCTTTAAATAAACGAAATATATCAAATAAATAATTATCAGATTGTCTTATAAATATTGTTTTTATTTTTTTTTTACTTTTTTCTTATTCTTTTTGTTCAATGCAACCATTTTTTTCCATTGTGATAAATCTTCACCTTCACCAGCTTTACGTATATTAAATTGTGGTTTAGCTCGTTGTTGTCGTTGTGCTTTCCATTCATCCAATGTTAATTCTTTGGTTTCTTCTTCAGTAATAGTTGCCGTTTGTTCATCTTTTTGTTGTTCAGCACCAGATTCATCTTTATCTGTTAGACCTAAATTTACACGTATATATATTATTTGATTATTGTTTTTTTTTTTTTTTTTTAATTATTTTTATTATTAAACATTTCTGTGTATACCTTCTTCATTTGATTTATTCAAATCTTCAATATCCTGTTTAACTGATCCCCAATTATGTGCACCAGCTCCATCACGTTTATCAATTGCCTTAACACCAGTTTTATCAGATCCAGATTGACGATCAAATTCCCGTTTACCACCACGTCCACCTTCAAAATTACGATTACCACGTGGTGGACCTCGATTATTTTCACCACGATTATCACGACGTTGAGAACGTTGATCATTATTATAATCACTATTACCACCACCGCCACTTCCTCCACTATTATTATATCCAGTTAATGAATTAGGTCCACCATTTTGTTGTTGATCATTATTACGATCAAATCGATTACCACCACCACCACCACCAAATGGTCGATTATTATCATCACGATTACGACGATTATTACGTTGTTCACGGGTTTCACCATTTTGCTGCTTAAAGTTCACATTACGTTGGTTTCCTCCTAATTAGTAATAATAATTGTTATATATTTATTCTTTTTATTGTATATTATTATAAATTAGTATGACAATTAAATTTTTATGAACAGATTATACAAAATTTCCTTAAAAATTTACTCTTATGCTATTTAACTGCCATCTGTCTTTTTAACTGATAACTATAATAATTTTACTATTAAATTTACTCATTAAAAGCTACCTATTGATCGATAGTTTAAATTTAAAACTAAAACAATCAAAAAACTATGTCGCCGCAAAATATGCGTCACAAAAACTGCGAGTTCATTAGCTTTCTAACATTTCCATACATCTGAACTTTTATTTGACATTTCAAAACTTCTGCGTCAAACGCGTCAGCGTTATGAGCGGCGAGAGTAACTGAGGGGTAAGAAATTTACACAGAAATTCCAACAGATGCACCAGATTCTTAGAATTTATATAATTTAAAAAAAAAAGACACTAACAGATTACACCGCCATCTGTTCCCAAATTTCCATACTAAATCGAATACAGTACAGATCATAGCTTCTGACCCAGTTAAATATGTGTTATGTTGTTGTTGTTTTTACGTGTTATAAAGCAGATCTTGGACCAAATCAAATTAAATAAAACGCGACTACTATTAAATTTAGTCATTAAAGGCTACCTATTGATGGATAGTTTTAAAACAATCAAAAAAAAAACTATGCCGCAAAATATGCAATTTTTTTAATAACGCTTGCGGTGACTTAAATCTTAAACTGCCTAATATATTGTTTTTTCTATGCGGATTAGTGTGTATGGAAACATGGAATTGTAGCATAGTGGAGTGGATGAAGGCCTCAAATATATAACTCTTAACAGAATCGTATCAATTTCCCGGCTAAACCTAATTAAATAGGAAATCAAAAATGTCTGGAGAAAAAAAGCAATATATGGATTTATATATATAATTATAATATATATATATACACATTTATATATATATATTATATTTGACACATGAGAAAAAAAAATTGAAAGCACGTGCTCAACATGTTAAAATAAAATTATTACATTTTAAAACATTTTAAAAGGATTAAATTTTTGCTTATTGGATTTTTTATTAATTGCTTTATATTTTTTTTTTTAAATTGAAGACAACTTAATAAAGAAATAAAATATGAAAAATAAATAAAAGTAATTTGTTAGACATGTATGTTAATATCTAATCAATTATCAATATGCTATTAAATTATAATAATTTCACTTAATATAAATATACAATGATTACAATATAGGTCCATATATATTTAATAATAATAATAATTTATTAATAATATATTAATTTAATATTTAAATAAAAATACATAAAATATAATTGATTTTCTCAACAAAAAAAAAAACATAACCTTACAAACTGCAGATATAGAGGTGAGATAAAGAGTATTGAATAATCAATCACACACATTCACCACATAAGTGTACAACACATTATCTTATATGGTAAAAAATTTGAACTTTTTTGTTTTTTATTATATTAAAGAAATTAATAAAATTACATAAAATTAAATTTACATAAATAATAATACAAAAAATTAAGACATAGTTCCCTGACAAAAATTGGGAATTTTTGTCGTGATGTTTTTTTTTTTTTTTACTTTTCTTTCTGCTATATATTTTTGAAATTGATATTAACAAAATTGAAAAAACCTTTTCAAATCACCCTCCCCCCGAATATATTATTTTTGAAATATTGCATAGATAGAATTATTTTGTGTTTCATTTTGAAAAATATTATAAAATATAATATTTGTATAATTTTTTACATAAAATCAAAAAAATTTAAATAATAAAAATGAGGTAAAGTTAATTTTAGATTAAATATATCAAAATATATATATATATATATATATATTTATATAAAAAAAAAATATATATATATATATACATATTATTTATACCATTTTCAGGGGTGTGGAGTTTTTAACTAACAAGCCTCCTCACCCTAAACAAAAAAAAAATGAAGTAATTTCGGAATATTAACTTGAAAACTGGAAAATTTATTTAACTACTTCTTCATGGCTCCAAAAAAAAACAAGAAACAAATTTGAAAAAGATATTGTAATTATAATTATGAATATCGCAGAAGGCTTTAAAAGATAATTATGGTTATATTTAGGGTGAAGTGTGCAAAAAAAAAAAAATTTTAAATAAAAAAGTAATGCCTACTAACCTTCACGTGGTTGTTGTTGCCTTTGATCCTGACTATTACGATTATTCATAAATTGATCCTTATTATTTTGTTGACCACCACCACCGCCACCTTGTTTATTATATTGTTTACCGGCTAATTGTCCTCCAGATGATCCACCACTTTCACCCGTAATATTAGATCCAATACCACCTCCTCCACCACCACCACTACCAATCACTGATTTCCTATTATTATTATCAAAATTCTTATTCATAGCCAATGATTTATTTTCTTTTTCAGGACCACCAATTGATTTTTGTTGTATAGCCGATGATGATGATGATGATGATGATGATTTATTATTTATATTTTTAATATTATCATTATTTCCGCCGGTTCCAATTAATTTTTGTTGATTATGATGATGATTTTTTCCTGTTGTTGTCGTTGCTGATGATGATTGCTGCTGCTGTTGTAAATTTACCAATGGATTTGACGATGATGATGATGTATTAACATTTTGTATTGTTGACTGTTTTACTTTTTTACGTACAACCGTTTCTAATGGATCACTAATATCATCATCCATACATAATAATTCAAAACGATTTTTAGCTCCATCCATGATTATAAATTTATTATTTTTATATAATTTTTACTATCGATGGATGGTGATTTTTTAGGATTTAAAAAAATATATATATATATAAAAAAAAAAATTATTTTTTTTTTATATCTTTTTTTTCACTCTTCTTTTGTTCTTTTGCGCGTTTCACAAAATGTCTCCAACCAAATAGGCGAAAGAAAATTATATATATATAAATATAGATTTTTTTTATATAAAACCAACCACACACACACACACTTCTTCTTCTTCTTATTGAGAATTCCGAATTCTTTTTCTTCTTATATTTCCCAATATAAAAAAAAATTTACTTACGAATTTCGGAACTTTGACTTTTAAATGGTTGGCTTTTTTTTTGTTAAATCGCGATTCACAAAAAAAGGAACTTCTCAAAATAAAATAAAAGAAAATCTATGCACTGTATTGTAATATAAGTATTAATTAGAAATATATATATATATATATATATATATTATTTATATAATTTTATTAATTATAAAAATTTATTTAATTTATACTTTGTGGGAACACTACTAACAAAAAAAAGAATCTTTTTTTCTCTTCTGACTGACTGCAGGCAAAGTGTGGTTTACACATAACCTCAAAAAAAAAATCTTTGACAAATGGGTATTAGTATTATGCGAAAGCAAAACCGCGTTTACACAGTACATTTAGCTTTCAGTGCGATTGGATTTTTATATTATTATGTTTGCATACGCAGATTGAACTCGAATTCAATCTGAAATAATTTGTATGGGAAATAGTGTTTAAGTTGGGATTTGAGTTGTTTTCGTTAAATTCATTTCAACACCACGAAACCAATCGGATTGGAAAATATGGCGGCGAATATTTTTGTTGAAAGACAAAGTAAAAGACAAAGTAAGTAAATTTATTAAAATTAAAAGTATACTGAAAATTAATATATTTAATAAACATAAGAATAGAAATATTAAAAATATAGTAGAAATTTTTTTTTATTATAAATGTCATATAATTTTGTGAAAACTGTTAATCCCATATATACATGGAAACGCTATAAATTTTTTGTTCTCTTATAGAGTGCAGTCAACGAAGTATAGTGTAGTGTGTGCACAAAATTAGCTAGCTATTACCTAGTTTCCAAGTACTGAGTTGAGTTGGGTTGAGTTGAAATGGGGTTGAAATGGAACCATCAATTATTCGTTCCATTCCAACTCAATTCAAATCAACCCCTGTTTCCATGCACGCTAACTCGAGTTCAACTCGAGTTGAACTCGTCATGGAAACAAGGTATATAATTTTATTTATGGCATTTTTTTGCGGCTAACTTCAGTATCTGAAATTTCAGCGTTCCGATTTTAAATTTTCCTTGTTTCCATGTACCGAGATGAGTTGGGATTGAGTTTAAATGGATTGGAAATGGAACGATCAATTATTCGTCCCATTTCAACTCAATTCCTGTTTCCATGCATACTAATCCGACTTGAACTCGAGTTGAATCCGCCATGGAAACTGGAAACTTAATAATTAATAATTTTTGAAGGAAATATTTAAATATAGTGTGTTTTCTTTTATTCATTCCGAATATTCCGAACGGGCCTAAAATGTCAAAAAAACCTTCTTTTATTCATTCTATTTATTCTATTCCATGTTATTTTATTCTTTCGGGATATTCCGAATACAATTTTTTCGTACTAAGTATTATGTAAACAAAAGAAAACATTTAATTTTACATATTTTAATCGAGTGCGTTTGGAATATTTGGCGTGACGTCATCAATATTCTATTCCTTCCGCGGAATGAATATAAGAAAACACTCATAGCCATGATGTTATATTGAATAACAGTGCGACATCTTTATATTAGTAACTATAATCGTGTTCCATTTAGCTTAATCTTAAGTCCCCTATTGATCGATAGCTAGATTAACATATTTTACAAGAAAGCCTAAATATATGCAATTTTGTAGATTTCTTAGAAAAAGTATTTCTGCAGTCTCTGGCGGATAAATTTTCTCGCATAAATAGTTTTTGTAAGAAATTAACAAATTTGCATATTTTTAGGCACTATTATTTTTTTAAAATTTATCGTTACTCTAACTAGCGATCAATAGAGGACTTAAATAATTATATTTTAGTATCACATATCTTAGGCAAAGGACAAACCCCTTTATTTTGTTTTTGAATTAATGTCATGTTAATTGGTTTGTGTACTAATAAATATATATAAAATACCACTCCGGAGGAGAAATTGCCGTTCCAAATTTCCAGATTGCAAATTTTAGCTAAATGGAACGGAACACCATTGACATGAAGTAGATGAAAATTTTCAGGAGTACTACTGATTAAAAATTACAATTAAATGGAATGCTATAGTTTGATAATAATTAATAAATCCCTGCACCCTGACCCTGACAATCAATTCGGTTTAAATTTAAATGTCAATCATTCCAAAATTTCAAAATTATTGCATACATTTAGGTACAGTAATTTAATCATAAATAACACACCATCCAACCTATATTCGTATTAAATCTTTTTTTTTTAATTAACAAAATACTTACTAATTTATTATGAAAATATTATTTAGATAAATTTTTAATTAAATCTCTAAATGCTACAAAAAATTATTCATAATCTATATTTTTTTTAATAAAATTTTAATTTCTTTGCTTTTCTTATATATATATATAATTATATTAATAACTTTTAAAGATTTCCATTTTCGATTTATATTTATATTAATATTATTTTGGTGATTGCATTTAAAAAACAATAAAAAAACAAAATATATACACAATATACCATACCATTAATTTTCAAATTACTTAATTGTGTGTGTGTATGTGTGTTCGCTTAATGTGTGTGTTCGAAGTTGACGTTTCGAAGTTGACGTTTTCGCCAAAAAAAAACCCCTTGATTTTTTTTCGAAAATTTGAATAGGTGAATTTGGTGTCTCTATCGACGGGGAATGATTTTAATAACAAGATTATGCAAACAGAATTGAAAAATCTTTTAATTTGCCCAAATTATAGCGAAAAACCCAAGAATTAAGTTTTTTTTCCTATAAATTGGGCAAATTAAAAGATTTTTCAATTCTGTTTGCATCATTTTGCTATAAATAAAATTTCCCGTCGATAGACAAGTTGATCAACAGGTTGTATTGTGTATGGGCCCTTTAATACGCTGACAATATTTTTTTTAAACAATTAAAAAAATTGCAAATTGCGCGAAGAACCATCACAAAAATTTTACTGCTTACACTTTATTATTTATTTGATCCGAAAATGTTATAAATATATATATACATATGTATATATAATATTTAAATACATATTTTGTATATATATATATATTTGAATTTACTCATAATTATTATAACTTAAAATTTTTTTTTCTTCTTTTAAATTTAAATTTATTACATTTTTAATCAACTAGGTACAAAATTATTATTTATTTCTTCTTTTTTTTTTTTACTTTTCTTTTATATAGATTTATATTTATATATAATATATATATATATATATTTTGTTTTTTTTATATATATATATATATATATATATATTTATTTCTTAAATATAAATTTATTTATTTAATAATTTTGTTTTGTGTTTCTCCTATTTTTGTTTTTAATTATTTTTTTTTTTTACTAGAATTTATTCCTTAAAATTAAATACACTATATTTTATTTTATTAATTATTATTATTTGAAATGTGTTAAAACAAAAAGTAGGTGTGATGTGTGTTAATCAAAGACAAAAATGTTAGTGTTTTATTTTTTTTTTTATTTTACATGCCATAATTTTTGTTAATTATTTTTACTATAAATCTTAGCAGTCTAAAATTTAGAAAGATTCAGCTGAATTTTAATATATATATATATATATATATATATATATATATATATTGCTCTTTTTAGGTAAACTATTATACGCTTACAAAAAAAAAAATTATGGTAAATATATAAAAAAAAAAATTAAAATTAAAAATCAAATAGAAATTCAAAATTCAAATAGAAAAAAAAAATTAAATTACTATTTTACAAGCTTTTTCCCTCCATTAAAGATTCTATTTTTTGTATTTTTAATTAGCAGATTTTGTTTTTTTAAGTATTTTTGTTTAAATCTATGAGATCCAATAAATTTCCAAAAAGCATTTTTAGCTTTCTAAATTATTATAGTATAGGTTTTTTTTTCTTTCTTTCTTGTTTTCTATTTTTTTTTTTTTTTTATTATTTTTTTTTTTATTTTATTTAATGTTTTTTTTTTTACAAATAAATTTTTCTTTTTTTGTTTTTCTTTTTATTAATTTAATTTTAAATATAAAATATTAATATATATATGGAAATAGAGGGAGCAAAAAAAAAAAAAACAAAAAAAACGAAACTATTAAAATATTTATAGATTAATAATGTTGTCGAGTTTTAGAATTCCCCTAAGCTCAACAAAAAAAAAAAAAAATCAAACAATTATTAAAACTCACTCAATATATTATATTGAGTTTTCGAGTGAGAACAATTAAAACTCACTCAGTATACAGTATATTAAAAACTCATTCAATATACTCAATATATTATATTGAGTGATTTTTTTTAAATTGTTTATCGTTTGGTTGGTAAAATTCAAAAATTCTTTTTTTTTTATAAAATCCGTACTAGTGCCTTTTTTTTTTATCTTATCTAAATTGAATCGCAATTAAAATAAGTAAAAAAAAAAAGAGTAAAATTTCAAAATTAAAATTTATTATATATTATATGTATATTTTTTTTTTTTTTTTTTTTTTTAATTTATTTCGTTTTATATCTTAAAAGTTTTTGAGTTACTACTACATTTCTACATTTATTTTAAAAAAAATTTTTTTTTTTTTTTTTTTCTCGTTATATAATTAAAAAAAAAAAAAAGAAAATATATCAAAAGAAAAAAAAATTAGAAATTGTTAATAAAAAAAAAGAAATAAAGAATTTTTTTTTTTGGAATTAAAAAACTTTTCTTAGGTATATACAAAAAATTTAATTCTCTCTAAATCCTGTATATACTTAAAAAAAAAAAAAAAAACAAAGTCTTAACAGAGAGAAAAATATCATCAAAAAAGAACAGAACTCGAAAAATGAAGTTAAAAAAAAAAAACTTGAAATTACATAAAATATTAAATAAAAAAAAAAATATTTTTTTATATATAAAAAGAAAATGAAAAATTACATATTTATACATTTATTATTATTAATTATTATTATTATTACTTAATACATAAATATATAATTTTAATTTTTAAATACTTTTTTTTTTTTTTTAATTTTTTTTTTTTATTTTCAATTATATTTTTTATTATTATTTATTTTTTCATCATTGTTCGATGTTTTAATATTATTATCATCATCATCATCATCATCATCGTCATCAGTTAAATTATGATCAATAGTAGCAGCTGTAATAATAGTATTAGAATTTTTTACATTATTTAAATCATCTAATAAATCATCATGTATTGCTGTTGTTGTTGTTGTTGTTATTGTTGATGATGATAATTTATCATTTAATAATATTAAATCATTATTACTATTTAATTCTGTTGATGAATTATTAATTAATTTTTGTTGTTGTTGTTGTTGTTGTATTAATATTGTTGATTGTTGTTTATTATTAGAAATATTTGATTTTTTTGTACAACGTTTACATATATAATCATCATCAGGTTTTATTTGATTTTTATCTAAACCAACACAAAACATATGAAACCATTTATTACATCCACCGTCACATTGTACCCAATCAACTTCACGACCTTAATAAATAAGAATAAAAAAACAAAAAAAAAAAAACGATTTCAATATTACAAAAAAAAAAAAAAAACTTAAAACAATTGTTTCAATATGTGACAATTTCTACTATTTTTTTTTTTTTTGTTAGAGCACATCTATCTCTACACCACTTAACCCTTCTAAGGGTGTTAGGGGGGTGACATTTTAACCCTTCTAAGGGTGTTAGGGGGGACATATATATTATATATTCCTCAAAAATTAAACAAAATCAAACTTCTCAGTAAATAAGAATTCAAATTAATGACCCACAAGTGACTATTATGGTTATTTAGTTTAAGTTACAATATCAGTTGTTTTAGTTTCTATATAAAATATAATATTTTAAATTTTACTAGTAAGTAAAATTCAAAATGAGTGATCAAATTTAAAAAAAAAAAAAAAAAAATACAAATTAACGTTTATATACCCTAAATATGTATGGGGACATTTATGTCCCGAACATCTTTGAGATATAGCTTTAATTTAACACCGTAGAAGGATTAAGATTATAGTTATCAACATTAGGATTAAGATTATAGTTATCAACATTAGAATAAGGCCCAGGAGAATATAATTTTCTTCTATCTGTTTCCCCCTTCCGAGTATTAAGTTTATCATCTTCAATCATTTTTTTTTTTTAGTTTTTTTAACACCCTATTTTGTTCCCAAAACCGACTTATTATGGAAGACTGAAATTTATATACTAAAAGAGATATCTAAAAAAAAAAAATAACTTGAGTTTTGGAAGAAATTGTTCCCAAAACCGACTTATTATGGAAGACTGAAATTTATATACTAAAAGAGATATCTAAAAAAAAAAAATAACTTGAGTTTTGGAAGAAATTGTTTCCGTATCTTCTTCCATTTCCCTTTAAGTTATGGGACCAATCGAAAATTAAAAATTTTTAGTATTTTTAATTTTCACTTCTAATTTTTTTTTGGTTTTTTTTTTTATTGTTTAAGAATATGTGATTTTGACAAATCCCCGGGTTTGTTGATCTAATTTTTTCTAATTAATTTAATAAATATACTACACAAATTTTGTTAAAAACTAATTATTATTAATAAATTTTTTATTTTATTACCTGATGGTCTGGCACAATTTGGTGCACTACATTCTTCATCATCATCAGATGTTGATGCAGCTGTAGCAACAATAGTTATTTGTTCTTGGTGAGTTTGTGTTGTTGTTGTTGAATTATTATTAGATGTATTTAATTTTTTATTACCAGCTGTACCACGTTTACGTTTTTTACCAACACCACCACCAGTAGTTGTTGTTGTTGTAGCTGTTGTTGTAATAGTAGTAGTACTACTACTACCTGTTGTTATTAATGGCGATATTGTTGTACTAATAATTTGTTGTACACCAGCAGAATTAATATTATTCCGTTGTTGTTGTATTATTGATGATGATGATGATCCAATTAATGTATCCGCATTATTAATAATAGATGAATTTATTGTTGATGATGTTAAATCTGATATTGGTATATTATTAATAGTATTATTATTAATTTGTACAACAGATGATAATGATGAAAGTTCTTGTATTAATAATGTATCAGTATTATCTGTTTCTTTTGTAACAATTTTCATTTTTCTACCACGTTTAATTTTTGTAGTTGGTGGTGTTTGTTGATTTTGTGTTGTTGTTGTTGTTATTGTTGATATTGTTGTACTATTCGGTATTGCATTATTAACTAATTTAAAAAATTTTAATTATTTTTTTTTTAAATTATTATTATTATTATTTTTATTTTAAATTTATTACCTTTTGTAGTCTTTTTTGTTGGAATTACTGTTGAATGATCATCAGAACGACGTTTTTTTGTATTATTAATAGTAACATCATTTGAATTACACTAAAAAAAAAAAAATAATATAAAATAAAATTTGAAATTTTGATTAAAAAAAATATTATTTAAAAATACAAAATTATTATCTTACAACAATATTATATTTATATTGTATATGTGCTAAATCTGATATAGCTGGTTTAGCTGCATTTAATATTCTCCATATATGTAATGTTTCATCTAATGATACTTCTAATAAATCACCTTCCATCATTAAATCCTCTAAAAATTCTCTTGTATTTTTACTTAATTGTATTAATGGTAAATCGGTGGTAGTTATTGAATTTGTATCTATTATATTAATATCATTTTTTTTAATTGGTATTGTGGATGTACCACCACCACTACATGGTGTTAAAACTGAATAGGCATGTTCAATTTTCCTTTTTTTTTTTGTTGTAATATAAAAAATAGAAAATAATAATAATGATAATTAAAAAAACTATTAAATTTAATTAATCATCTTCATGTATATGTATATATATATATATATATATATATAAAGATATGTATACTTACATTGGTGATGGTGGTGCACTAATAGTATCTGATTGTATATCATCATCTTCATGTATATGTAATGGTCGAAATTCTTCATCTGAACTAGTAACAATATCATCATCATCTTCTGATGTTTTTATTTGTGAACGTCTTTTATTATTATTATTATTATTTCTTATTTTTTTCTTTAAATCTAATGATTGTTGATTTGATGATGATGTTGTTGATGATGATATTGTTTTTATAATATTTAAATCTTTATCATTATTTTTTTGTGATATTAATGATAATGTTGCTAATGCTGATGCAATATCTTTTGTTGCAAATGCTGTACGTGCACGATCTTGCCAATTCATAGCACGTTCAGTTAAACATTGTAATGCTTCACCTTCTGGTAAACGTATTGGTAATCTTTGTAATGATACTAATAATGATAATATTGTTTCTAAACGTGGTCGACGTGATCTCATACATGATGGGCATAAATATTTAATTTCAAGATCTCTTTCTCTAACATTTAATTGTGGTAAAATTGATGATGTTGTTATTATTGATGTTGTTGATGTAAGTCTAATATTATCATTAAGATTTTGTTGTTGTTGTAATAATGATGATTGTTGTTGTTGTTGATTTTGTGATATACGTGATGATCGTAATGCTGTTTTTGGTAATGGTATACAATTTTCATGAAACCAATCTTTACATAATTGACAATTATACATATAACCATTAAATTTACGTTTACATATACAATATTTATCATTTAATGGTATTTTATTTATATTTAATTTACGTAAATTACGCATATCTAACATTTCCTTTTCTTCAGCATTTTTAAATTGATTAACCATTTGTACTGGTCCCATATCTTCATTAAATTGTTCTTCTAATATTAATTTTTTTTTATTAATATTACTACCTAACATTACCGAATCAGATCTAGGTGATAATACATCCATTAAATGAAATTGTGTTTGTTTTTTTAAAAATGTTTTTGATGTTTTTTCTTTCCATAATTTTGCACTATCTAAATGTTCTTCCATACGTTTTAATTCTTCTAATTGAAATGGTATATTTTTACCACGATTAACAACATTTTCTAATGTATGAAAATATGGATAATTTTCATTTGATTGTAATATATCAACTGTATTTAACCATTCTTTAGCTTTTTTAACAGCATCACGTAATGCTGGTTCAGATGGTAATTCACCATTAATATCATTAGCACGTTCTAATAATAATTCAATTTCAGGTAATTCATGTTGTGTACCACTTTCAAAACATTTTTTAGCAACTTCTTCCCAATCTTCAATTGATGATATTATTTCTTGTAAATTAATTAATTCTTTTTCAATAATTGTATCTGGTGTTATTGTTAAACCTTCTTTTAATAATAATTTAAAATCATTTAATTGTATTTTATTATATTTTTTATTATTATTATTACTATTATTATTATTATTATTATTATTATTACTATTATTTAATTCAATACAACGATTATACCAATTAACTTGTTCTAAACGTAATTTTAATAATTTAATTTCATTTAATTCAATACATAATGATTGACCATCATCAATTAATTGTATTAATTTTAATTCATTAATTTTATTAATTTTTTGTTGTAATATTAATTTTGAATTATTTATAAATTCTTTACCTAATTTTTGTAATTCACGTACACTTTGTCCTTCGTATATTATACAACATAAATTATTTATTTCTTGTACAAATAAATCTAATTCATCCATTGTTAATTTATATTTAGATGAATCTATAAAATTTCTAGTTCTAGTGCGCATTTTATTTATATCTAATTGTTGTATAACAGTAACACATTTTTCAGCTTCTAATACAGCTGAATTCAAACGTTCTAATATTATACTACTTGGAAATTTTAAATCATTAGCTTCTTTTGTCAAATTTTTTAATTCATTTAATGTTATTGTTGTTTGTGTTGTTGGATCTAATACATCACGTACTTTTGATAACCAATTTTCAAAACTTTCGGCTTTAATTTTTAATTTTTTTAACATTAATGGTAATTCATCTAATGTATAACGATATTTTAATGTATGTTTATCTGGTATACAATTACATAATTCTGTATAATGTCTTAAACATACTAAATTTTTTGTACATATACATGTTACAGCTGATAAAAAACATGTTGTTTTACATGAATCACATTGTCTTTCATCATCTGGTATTAATTCAAATGCTTCACGATCTGCTTTTGTAACACCCCATTCTAATAATGATTTACGTAATTTTTTTTCAGTATCTACCATTTCTGCCATATCTAAATAACATGCTGTTGCAATACCTAAATTTAATTTATCTGGTTCTAATGCCATTTTACATACTAATTCATCATGTGAAAATACACAAAATCGTCGTAACATTGAATAATGATTAATACATTCACGTCCCATTTTCATCCAATCAGCTGGTGCAAAATTAACAGCTTCAGCAAAATTATAGCCTTGATTAAAACCAGCATGATATGCTCTTGGAAATGTTATAACAAATTCACCAGCATGTTGATCAGTACGATAAACTGGTACATTATTATTCATTAATATATTTGGATTCATTATTGTAACTAATTGATGTAATAAATCTGGTTGTGATTGAAATAATTCTGGTGCAGCCATTTTCATTGTTTCTTCAAATTGTTCAGCATTACAACCAGGTACACCATACCATGTTTTTGGTTCACCCCAATGTAAATAATTAATTGAATATGACCAATGATCTTCATTATGCCAACAAAATGTTGCAAAACACATACCAACATACATCCATGGTACTTTCATACCACTAATATCAGCATTAATATGACCTAATATTGATTCTTCTAATAATGGTAAATTATTTAAATTCCAACTAGATTCAGCATATTCTTGATCACCAGGTAATAAATATAATGATGATTTTGTTGGAAAACCAGAACCATGATCCATTGTATGTAAATCAGCACCATATTCAACTGTAACATCTTCATCAATTGATGATACAATACGCCAAAATTCACGTTCAACTAAATCAGTTGGTACTAAATGTACAGACATATTAAAATAATCAGCTTTAAATTGATCAGCCATTTCACCAAATTGTTGTAATGTATATTCACGTTGTGCCTGTTCAAAACCAAATGCTTCAGTTGGTTTATTTACTTCTTCAACAACACATTTTGGACAACGCCAATCACCTTTTGGTATATCATTTAATGGTGGTATTAAACAAAATGTATGATAACTATCATCACATCCATCACATAATAACATATTCTCTTCAGAATCACCACGATTACATATATGACAAATATATTTAGCTAATGGATCAATATCTTTTTGTTTCTTTTTAATTAGTTGGTGTTGTTGTTGTTGTTGTAAACCACCTCCAGCTGCCATTCTAGATCGATTCATACGACCACAATGACCACCAGATGCCATTTTTTGACCAACAATACCAGTACCACATGAACTTATACGTTGTTTATACTCTGAACTATAATAAATATCATCTTTTTCTTCTTTAATATGACTATTAGCAGCTGCTGCTGATGCTGCAGCAGCTGTTGCAGCAGCTGCTGCAGCAGCAACACCACCTGGATATGATGAACCTAAACCGCATGCTGATTCTTTACTAGCATTACTATTAGCAAAACGTTTTGATCGCCGGGCTGTTGTTTCATTTGGTGGTGATATTTGTTGACGTGATACAATACCATGTGGTTTATAATCTTGATCATCAATTTCAGTTTCTAATTTAATATCAATTGCTTTACCAGATGTAAATATATCAAATGGATGTAATATACGTTCATAATGTCCTTTTAATATAGCACCAATACTTTTACCAGATGGATAACCCATACGATGTGCTATTCTAGACCATTTACGTTCTTTTGTTGTTTGTTCAATTCCACCTTCTTCTTGTACAATACGATGTAAACTATATAAATCTAATGCTTTACGTTCAACCATTGGTATTTTAAGTGATGAACCTTGTAATTCCCAAAATTTTGCAATTTGATCTAAAAAATTTAATTTAACACGAGTTTTAGCTTCCAATTCATTTAAACGTTGTACACGTGGTGTAAATTTTAATTTATCAACATCAACAGTAAATGGTGGTGTCCAAGACTATTTCCATAAGTAAGAAAGAAAAGAAAAAAGAAATTAAATTAATTAATTAAGTAATTTAACACTATAACTACATACACAATAACTACGGGATTGAGTTGAAATTGAGGTTGAAATGGAACGATCAATTATTAACGTTTATCAATTATTCAATCCCAAACTCAACGGTACATGGAAACAAGATATGTAATTACTTTAAAAAATGAACTTTTTATTAGTGCATTGTGCAACAAAAAAAGTTGTATAACAAACATTTTTTTTGGAAAAATTCTGGGTTATCTGGGATTTTTCTGGGAAATAGTTAAATAACTATTTGAATTTTGTTGGTTATTTAAATTGGACAGTATGTATATTACATATATGTGTATGTGTATCTTATCCGGAGAAACACTCTCACTAAATTTCATTTTTTAATATTGTATAATATTTTGAAAATTAAAAAATATTTATTTACCTTAGGTGGTTGAATTTTAGCTATACCATATTTTTCAGCAAATGGACGTATTTTACCAATATATGCTAATGGATTTTTAAATTCTTCTTCATTTGGTTTAAAAACTGGACATTCAGTTGGTTTAATAAAATGAAATTCTTCATTTTTATTTAATGAAAATGTTGACGAACTATGTGGATGCGGATAATTATTATTATTATTTCTATTTGTATTATGATTATTATTTATATGACTATTATTGTTATTTGTATTTATACCACCAATAATACTAGAATTATTTATTGTTGTTGGTGTTGTGGGTGTTGTTGTTGTTGTTGAACTATTATTATTTAAACTGCCGCCAGGAATTATTGTATTATTTGAATTATTTATTATATTACTATTATTATTATTATTACTATTTATATTACTATTACTACCACCAATACTGTTACTATTTATATCATTTCCTGTTGTTGTTGTTATTGTTTCTGATATTGGATTTATTATTATAGATGTTGTTGTTACAGGAACACCGGCTGTACCTGTATTAACATTAATAGTAGCATCATTATTATCATCATTATTTGATGATAATTGTATTGATGTTGTAGCATTTGCATTAGTAGCATTATTATTATTAACAATATTACCAACACCACCAGGTAATGTAATATTTGTTGAATTTATTAATTTAATTGGTGATCTTGTTACCATAACTGGTGTTGTTATATTAAATTCATTACCATTAATAAAATTATTATTATTACTACTTCGTGTTGTAATCGATGATTGTTGTTGTTGTTGTTGTGTTGTAATTGGTGTTGTTGATAATTTATTTATATAATTTGCTGGTGATTTATTACCATTTGTTGTAGTTATTATTGTTGATAATGATGATGATGTTGTTGTTGTTGTTGTTAATATTGAATTTATATAATTTAACGACTTACTTAAATTATTATTATTAACACTAGACATAATTTAATTTAAAAAAAAATGAAAAAAAAAAAAAAAAAATGAAAGAAAATTTAAAAAAAAAAATTAAATTGTTTTTTTTTTTTTAATTATTTTTGTAATGGTTAATTTGTTGTTCATTTATTTTAAATTTTATATATATTAGAATAAAATTCTTACTTCACACTTTTTAGCTTTTGTTTTTATTTTTTATTTTTTTAATTTTTTACTAATTTTTTTTTTAATTTTTCAAAATTGTTTATCCTTTTTTTTTATATATAAATGTTTAATTTTTAATATGAATTTTATATAAATCATAGTTTTTGTTTTTTGTTTATTGCATGTGGAAGTTAATTTAAAATAATAATAATTATTATTGCTTTTTGTTTTTTTCTCTTACAAATAAGGCACTTTATTTCTTTTTTAACAAATTGCCATTTTGCTTTAACATTGTTGTTTTTATAAATATTATTTTATATATTTTTTTAGTTATTTTCCAAACTCCTACCTAGAAACGAAAAACGGAGAAAAAAAAATGAAATGGATTATTTGTGTAGCAGAAACTGTATTAAATGTATTAAATATATATAGAAATAGTATTGGATTGATATATACTTGTATAACCCAAAAAAAAAAGTAGTCCAAAGAATAAGCCCCCCTAGTCTGGTAGTCGATACAAAAATTCTATATCTGATTAGGTCCGCGATTCATAATTTTTTTTTTTATTAGTTATTATATATGGTAATCTTTGTAGGCCGGCGCGTACAAATTGTAGACCTTAATAATCGATAGGGTTACGTTTCAAACAATGTTGGGAGCTCTTACGCCCGAGCGATACAATTTTAATATACTGGTGGTGGTAAGTAAAAAAAATGGGAAAAATTTTGATTGGGAAAAATCAATTGTTTTTTCACCAAATTATTATTTTTTAAATTACCAAAAGCTATCGGATTAAGAGAAAACGCGATTATGCGGTAGCCCTTTATAGTTAGGAAGGATCTCTATATGCCCAAGATTAGAAGATTCAATATAATTTCCACCTATATTCAAGGCTGACTAAAATCATGCTTATGCTTACTGAAAAACTACTCGTATGTTTATGAGTATATCAGAAATTTCGGATATTATAAGATATATATCATCGATTGAAAATATTTACATATTATATAGGTAA
Source organism: Empis stercorea (assembly GCA_949752835.1). Lineage (NCBI taxonomy): Eukaryota > Metazoa > Arthropoda > Insecta > Diptera > Empididae > Empis > Empis stercorea. Next base: position 328,321 of record OX457090.1, read on the forward strand.
TTTAAATAAAATTTAAGGCTTTATAAAAATCTATCAATACTTATTTCAATTTTACACAATCCATTGTAGAATAATACTGTGCATAAAATACCGGTCAGTATTGTGGGGGGTCTCCTTAAATTATTTTTTTTGGATTTAAATCTTAATATACATTTCCAACAAAACAAAATTTCTTACATATTTATATATATATAGCATTTTCCGGTGAAATTAGTTTTTTTTACACATATAGATTAGTCTTTTTTTACACTTCAAAACAGTCTTTTTATACCTATATCAAATTAGCCCTTCACAGAAGAAATTCTACTAAATGTTTTAAAATTTTCATGTAAGTAGAAACAAAGATGATAGGAAATCTTCTTCTTAAGTAGAAACACGTATTCTGCTTACATAAAAGATTTAAAATACTTATAGAGGAATTTCTTTTGTGAAGGTCTAATTCGGAATATAAAAAGACTAATTTGACCGGAAAATGCTATATAGGTATATAAAGTCAAATATTAAATTGAAATTATATATATACAAAACTGAAGCAAATACAAAATATATAGTTACTTTATAGAGTCGATTAAAACAAGGGAAAATAAGGAAGGTCAAACCAGAGACCCTAAGCATTTAGTAGGTTTTTTTTTTTACAAATAGCTTCTTTAGTATGATCTGTGGATTCTAAATGCACCCCCCCAATTGTTATTAATAGGTATATATACATATTATGTACATATAAATATATTTGGAAATTAAAAAAAAAAATTAATCACAACACGGTTAAAATTTGTTGTTGGTGGTTTTTCTTTTCAGAAAAAAAAAAAACAATCCAAAAATAAATATATAATGTATATATAGAAATATATTTATGTATATATGTATATATACATTAAAATTTCAGACTTCATTTTGTTACCTATAAAAGAAAAAAATGATGATGATTGAACTGGCTACTACTACCCCCTAACCCCTCTTAAAATAGTTTTAATATTTATGTTGTTAGAAATTAAATTAGGATTAAAATCTTTTTATTAACTATATTATTGAAAAAATATTTAGAATTTATTATATATTTTTCCTCTAATTAATTTTAAATAGGTATAATATATATATATATATATATATATATATGTATATATATATATATTATATATATCAAAATGGCATTTTACTTTTTTTGGTAGGTAAATGTGTTAAGACGCGAAATATTGTAACTACAAAAAAGAAAAAAATCACATCAAATGGCAAAACACGTTTATAAATTATTTTTTTGAAGAGAACAAATCGAACAAAAATTTTTTTTAATAAGATAATTTTTATTAATATATCTGTGTTTTATAATATAATATATTCCAACAAATCCGGGCCTATATTTTTTTAATTAAAAAACCTAAACTAATCAGTTACAACATTTCATTTCTCACATGACGCAATCTTATATATATTTATTATAATCGTGTATATATATATATAATAAATTTCGTTTTGATTTGTAATTTTTTTATGGCTTGTTTGTAACACACAAAAAAACAAATGTAAATAATATTTTGAAGAACTCAAAAAAGGACTTAATTTTTTTTTTATGGGTAACCGAACGTAACCAAAAATAAAATAATATCAAAAAGAAAAATAAAGAAGTTTCCGTTGTCGGACGATTTCTTGCCACAACAAAAAAAAAGGGATATATCTCTTCCCTTAATTTTCTTGTTGTGTAAAAAATTTCTGTAACAAAAAAAAAATCAAATTTTTAATTTTGCATTAACCACAAAAAACCTGCTAATTTAAAGAATATTTAAACTGTTTTTTTTTTCTTATACTGTCCAGAATCGTTTTTCTTTTGAAATTTAAATTTCACATTCAATTTTTTTTTATGTACATTTGTTTTATTAATATTTTTTTTACCTTACTATAAATTATATTTTTTTTCTTAGTTGTAACTCTGGATGACTTTTTTCTTGACTAAAAAAAAATTTTTTTCTTCAATATTTGGGATTTTAGAGGAAAAATCTATTGTTTTTTTTTTCGTTGTTGTTGTTATTGTTGTTGTGTATTCTTGTCCACTGTCCTTTTGCCGTGGTAGCAAATCATAAAAAAAAACCAGGAGCCGAGCATTTAACAAATAATTACAAAAAAAAGAATCACATTAAATGGTTTTTCTTTTTTGTTTTTTTTTTTAGTACACACTTTTTAGTTTTATTTTTTTTCTAAACATCAATTTTCTTTTTGGTGGTTGATTATTTTTTCCACATTTTTATTATTAGTAGAGGTAGTTTTTTTTATTTATAATAATAAAATGGGGAACACACACTAAAAAAACAAAATGAATGGTTGAATGAAGATATTAATTTCTTGTTTGTTCGGTTTTTGTAAAATATTATTTGAAAATTATTAAAATGAATTTATCAACACAGAGAATATTTTTTTAATATTTACTTAATATATTCTTTTTTTTATTATTTGATTATAATTTTTTTTTTTGTGTCATTGTGTATTATGCCTTGCGGACCAAGTTTATACAGTTCTTTTTTTTTTCTTCTGTTATTAAATAATTATAATGCTTTCCAATTTACTTTATATGGCTATCACGTACACCGCCCAGTTTTACCAACTTAAGAAAACTTTATAAAAATCAACGCCGATAAAAAAAATCATAAATATCTCCCTATTAACCCAATTATAAAAAATCTGTGATATTTTGAGCTTTTTGGTGTGTTTCTTTTTTACGCTCAGACTATAGTCTGATCTGATCAATCTGATTTTTTTAGGTGGGTAGGAGAATTATGGAGTTTCCATGGCGGATTCAAATCGAGTTCAATCCGGATTAGTGTGCATGGAAACAGGGATTGAGTTGAATGGAACGAATAAATGATCGGTGCATGGAAACAAGGTAATTGTGTTGACCCAAAATTAGGTTGCGAACACGAAAACAATTGTATTGGCCCTTGCGAATACGAAAAACATGTCAGTTTGACAAATTAATAAGAATTCGTACGCCTTTGTTTATGCGAGTAAAAACTTACTACCCAATAGGGATAGGAATGTGGTGGACGTGGCTTCAGAAAAAAAAAATAAAGAGCCAAACAGAATGTCGTTGTCGACATTATACTTTTTTTTTTTGACATATCAATGCGAAGCGAAGCGAAGGACGACAGCATTAACGACATATTCAGTTTGGCTCTCTTAAAAAATGTGATGACAGCATGTTAAACAAACCCTTTCTTCATACAAGACTTCGCCGGCGGACCGTAAACGTAAATGTTGGAATAAGAAAATTAGAAAAAAAACGAAGTGGTGTGTATGTATTAGTACGCCGCCTAGACTACATTTTAGCGGTTCGCTGGCGAGCGAATCGCCAATACGGTTCGTTTACGTACTGATTTTATCCATATAAATAAAAAATCTGGAATTTTTTTAATTCAAAATAAAAAACAAATATTTTTAATTTTTTGGTTGAAAATCTATATTATAAAAATAATTTTTTTGTATTTAAATTTTTTTAGGATTTAAATTTTACTTTTTTCTAGGACTTTAATATCAATGTTTTTATGAATAACACTAATATTCCTAATTTCACAGACTACTTCGTAATTCGTAATATATATTTTTTTCACTTTCACATTAAATTATTTAGAACACAATTAATAAGAACACGTCTAATTGTGAGAATAAAATTAAAATTGTGCCTACATTTTAATTTTTATAAATGACTACTCAGAAAAAGAAATATTTTATTTTTTATAAACTGGTTTTATGTGAAAGTATTGGTGAAAAGGCGGTTCAGAAGCGGTACGTTTTGGGTTCGCCAAAAGCGAATTCGTTTATTTTCTTAAAGGGAACGTGTAAAAGTCCGCTACGATTGCTTCAAATATTTACTTCAAATTAAAAATATAATAAAAGATTTTTATTTATTAAACAAATAGGATATTTACAATGGATAATAAACCTTATTGAGTATACAATTTTAAAGAAGAGAATATAGTAAACTAAACATATATGTATTGTACACATATATTTTTCATATCAATGACATTTCTATTGTATTAATCTTGAGCCAACCAAATATCAGATGTACAATCACCACCTGGATAACGCATTTCATGTGGTAATGCTGGTCCATATGGTTCATTTTTACCGAAATCAACTAAGAAATTATCATTTAATTTCATACCACCACCATTTTGATTACAATCAATTTGTACAATTGTACCGCCAGCTTTAACCATTTCCGGATAAAACTATAGGAATTAAATATTAAAAAATGTTTTTAAAAATACACACAAAGAAGTTAGAGCAAATAAATACCTGTTTATCCCATGGTGAAAATAATGAAGTTGATGCATACAAACGTTTACCATCAAGTGATAATTGTAACATTTGTGGGCCACCTTCTAAACGTTTACCTTTTATTATACATGGTTTCGGCTGTTCCTATATTATAATTATATTTCCCAAATATAAATATTTTGTAATGTATATTTATTATTTATAAGTTGCCGGATTTTATAACCTAACATATCCGAAATGTTCCAATTAAAAGAGTAATTGTCCGAAATATCAAAAGTGTTGAAATTCTGTAAGGAATTATGTATATATTACTTGTAACTCGGAATTTACAAGTAGTTTTACTCGAAATTTCGGACAATCGCTTGTATAATTCAAAAATTTCGAAAAATTAGAGAATCCGTACCGTTATTATATGTAAAGCTATTCATTTACCTTTAATTCATGATCTTCTAAAACTTTAACACCAGAATCATTTAATATTTTACCACCCAAAAATATTTGACCAGTTAATTTTGGTTTATCTGGTATACTAATATCATATTGTCTAACATCACCATGAAACCAATTACTAAAATATAAAAATTTATCATCTAATGATAATATTATATCAGTCATCATTCCATTTAATAATTCAATATTTCCATTAGATAATTGAATTTTTTTAGCTGGTACATCAATAATTTTATTTGCTTGAAATTCCATAGAATTATCATTTTTAATAAAATGAAATACATTTGAATATAAACAACAACCAACATATCCTTGTGATTCTTTTGGATTATGCATAAAACGTATTTCTAATGGTGCTGTACCATCTTCACCTAAATCAATTACTTGATATAATTCTTGTGTTGACCATTTAAAAAAATTTATACGACGACCATATTGTGTAATATCATCTAAATCATTTGGTTGAAAACCACTTGAAAAATAAAATATGAAAATTCAATTAAATTTTTTGTAAATTAATTTAAAAAAAAAAACAATACCGGCGAAATAATTTTGGTGCACCCCATTCAGATGATACCATTACATCAAAATATGGTTGATACCAAAAATCATAACCACAATAAGCTTTTAATTTATTATCATTATTATCATTTTTAATCCATGTACCCAAACAATTAAATTCAGAATCAAATAATACAAAATCACATTTAGCATTACCATCTGATGTACCCAATGTTGATATCATTATATTACCATTAGCTAAACAATGTGTTGTATGTGGTGCAGTTAAATTTAATTTTTTTAATATGTCACCATTTATTTCTTTATATAATATTGGTTTTTTTGGATTTTCTTTCATATCAAATATTAATATACGATCTGAATTTATACATGGTAATATTAATTTATTACGTTTCGATAATTTATTATTACAACATTTTTTTGTATAACAACTTGAACATGTATTCCAACCACTATGATGTATTTCATTACCAGTACGATTAGTAAATGTACGATGTATTATCTTTTTTTTTTTAAATATAATTATAAGAAATAAGAAAATAATTTTAAATAAAAAAAATTTTCTTACTTGACAATATGTAGGACTATTTGGATCAACATCAACAGTTGATAAATAATCACCATGTGGTTCATTTAAATTTGGTTGAACTGTAACAACATATAATAAATTTTCTCTTGGACCATTTTTCATAGCATCAAGTGGTGATGCATATCCAGGACCAGATATTTCTTTATTTAAACAAAAAAGACATTATAAAGAAATTTTAACACGTATTTTTTAAAAAAAAAACAAGTTATTTTCAAAATATAAGAATAATAATTTATTTATCAATCAAATGATGTAATTTATTTTCTTTTTACCTTTATCGCAACTCATATTAAAGAACACAAAAAATAAAATTGATTAATTAATATAATTAAATTTAATTTTTTTTTTTAAGATAACTAAGCCGTCTGAATAGATTTTGGAGACTAAACAAATACTAAAACTATTATAAAATTCAAAACGAGAGTATTTAAATAAACTCCCTCTCATATTCTAAATTAATTTAAAAAAAAAAATAGAATTGACATCATTGTTTGTTTAAAAGAATAAATTAAATTGGTGACTAACTTGACTTGAAGCGAGGGGTGTTTGTTGGAGCAGTTGCTTTTACAGTATTTATATTGTATAGGTATACATTTTTCCCCAAGGTTAGACATCACTCGTGTCCGTTTGTCCGAATTATTTATTTTGTTATCAAAAGTCTTATAATTATAGACTGGTGATATGAAATAATATATGATGGTGGAATATATAATAGCTTTATTTAATATTTTGTTTCCCATTCCCCCAAAAATTGCTGCTAAATAATATTTCGTAATGCTGCGTTGTTAAAAAAACATGTCAACTTGAGAAATTAGGAATTTTTAAATTGCATAAAATAAAGCTTTTTTGATAGGTAAAATTAATAATTCCAAAATTTATGAATTTGATTTTTCCCCAAAGAGAACTATAATAATATAACATTTCTCGGTTTCTAAATAAACCGTATTTCCAAAGCTCAAAAATAAACTTAAATCCATTTCAAAATGAAACCTTTTCCTGTAGCTCAAAAAACGCATAATGTGATTTATTTTGAGCTGGGAAAAAGTTTACTTAGAAACACAGAATAAAGCATTTCTGTGTTTCTAAGTAAACAATATTTAAAAGTTTAATTTAAGAGGTAATCGTGATATTTCCGTCATATACAGGAATCAAAATGAAAATACCTTTTAAGTTTCTTCTATTTTTTTTTTCTTTTTGTTATTTATTATCAAATTTTTTGTTTTATTATTATTTAATATTGTATTATAATATAATTTCGAAAGAAAATGAACCAAAAAAAAAACGATATAAATTATTTCAAATTCAAAATTTAAGAAAATAATACAATTTAACAAAAAAAAAAAAAATAAAAAGAAATAAAAGAAAAAAGAAACGCGAAAATATTAAAATGAAATAATTTATAATATTTATCGAAAATAAAAATAAATAAAAGAAAAAATATTCTTCTTTATATAATAAATCATTTTTCTTTTGGTTTTTTTTTTTTTTAATTTATTTCACATTAATAGAAATAAATTTTGGTTTTTAATTCCATTTATTTTCATTTGATCAGATTTTTTTTTTTTTTATTTTATTTATAATTATTTATTTATTTATTTTTTTTTAAATTATCTCTGGATGTTTAGAATATATATATTAAATATATATTAATTTTTTTTGTTTTTTTTTTATGCCATTGCATATCGTTGAGTCCATTCTCTAGCATTTCGTATTGCTTCAGCCTCATTTACTTTCCATAATTCGGCAACATCATTTGCTAATGGATCATCTGGATTTGGGGCACTTAATAAGGCTTGAATTGATAACAATACTGTACGTATTTGTAATGCTGGACTCCATTTATCTTTTAATATATCTAAACATATTCTACCTAAACGATCAATATTTGGATGATAGATTTTTGTTATAAATCTAACTTTAGGTGCTGACATTGGATAATCTTCTGGTAAAAATAATTCCAATTTAAATAAACCACCCTCAAATGGTGAATCTTCTGGTCCAGTAACAATAACATGAAAATATCTAGCATTTGATTCATCTGGTACAGCTGATATACCTGGTACTGGTTCTTGTAATAAACGTTGTGTTTCTTTAATTATTCGACGTGGTAATGCAGCCATAATTTTTTTATTTTTATTATTTAAATTTTTATAATTTTTTCGATTGCTTTTTTTTTTTTTACTTTTAATTTAGAATATTATTTTGTTTATTTAAAAAAAAATTAATTAATTATTTACTAATAACAAAAAAAAAAAAAGAAATCAATTTTTTTTCATATATATATATATATATAATAATAATAATTGTTAATTTCGATGGTGTTTTGCTTTTCTTTTAATGATTTTTGCTTTTTTTTCCGAATTTTTTTTTGTTTTATCTTTTATATATAAACTAAATGATTGTTTTCAAAAAATGTTGAATGATCCTTTTTCTATAAATTATATATATATATTTATATATATATATTATTTCCAATCAAATCTCTGAAAAAGATAAAAAGAAAATTTACATTATTTTTTTTATTTGAATATTTAAAGTTTTGTTGTTATATTCGAAATTAATTAATTTTAATTTATTTTGTAAAAAAATTTTTGGACAACTAAAGAAAGGAACCTTATATACATATTCTATTATGTTGTCGTGTGAGGAGCGATATGATTTGGTTTATTTTATTATATTTATATTTATAACATCATTTAACAATGAAGTGATCCAAGAAATTATAGATTTTTGAAGCCGTCTTTTTTGTTATTCACTAGAGTGTAAGAATTGATATGAATCTAAAATTCAAAGTTATAATTTAATGCAGTATTTTATAATATAAAACTGAAACTATGTTGTATATATTCTAAATGTGTTTTCGCCTCTTGGATGTCAAATTTTTGCAGTTTATAACATTTTACTTCTGATAAGATAATTTCTATATATTTTTTTATTAAACTCCCCGACATCTAACTGAAAATTAGTATTTTAATTTAATTAACGGCAAGACATAATTAAAACAAATAAATTATTAAAAATTATTTTACAAATTTTTACACACAAAAAACTTTAAATAATAATAATTAATAAAATTTAATTATATATAAATACATATATTTACAATAAGATTATTATATATATATATATATATATATATACCCGAAAAAGAAGCCTAAAAATTTAATTTTTTTTATATCCACATAAGATTTCAATCGGTTCAATTTGACTTTTTTGCATTGTGAATGTCTCGAAAAAAAAAATCTATTTGCAATTATTTCTTTTAAACAAAAAAATTTTTTTTATTCTAATGGACTTTATTATATGAAAGAAATTAGTTAAAATACCATTAAAAATATTTATTGTATTTTTTTTTAGACACTATATTAGAAATTTATACGAAATGTATATATAAAAAAAAATTAAAAAAAAACCAACCTCACCAATTCTATTTTTTTCATATCATTTTTTTCCCTGCTTTTATCGTTCAAACAAAATGACAGATTAATAATTTTTTTTGATCCAAGTAAATTTTGTTCTGTATAAATTCACAATGCGTATTGCGTAACTTGTGTAGCGTTCACATGCGTCGCATGAGAGGGAACTGAAAATCACCAATTACCCTGGGTCTCCGTTATCCATAATGTTGTCCATAAATGGAAATGGAAATGGAAACCATTATGGATAATGGAGACCACTCGGCCATCAGCCATTCCATAAATGCAAAACTTTATGGACGTCCATTTATGGATAAGTTTATGGATTCATATGTCAAAAACAAAATGGTGGAAAGTGGCGTAATTTGTAAATTTGGTTTCATATTTACCTTGTTTCCATGACGAGTTGAACTCGAGTTCAACTCGAGTTCAACCCCATGGAAACACGAGTTGAGTTTTCGTTAAATCCATTTCAACTCCACGAAACTAGTGGGATTGAGTTGAGTTATGTCATTGGATTAGTAAATTGACATTTTATATCTTTGTATGTGTAAATGAACAAAAAATTATTATTTTTTTAATAATAATGGCGTCAGGAAGACTTTTTTGGAGTGACGATGAAGTAAAAATTTTAATATCAGTAATGGAGGAGAAAAATATATTAAAATTAATGACATAAATTTAATTATTATGAAATAAAAAAACCTGTTTTATATCGTATTGCCTGAACTGTCAGTTCAACACAACTCAACTCAACTCAACTCGAGTTTTTGCATGGAAACGACTGGGGTTGAAATTTGAATTTTTTCAACTGAACGATAACTCAACTCAACTCAACTCAACTCCGTGCATGGAAACATGGTAATTGTGGTTAATTGATTAATTGACTTTCGTGCAGTATTCACAAAATACAATATTACCCAACGAACTATATATTATAGAAGGCTTAAGAGGTTAGAATTCGTGTTCCAACATCTGACAGGGACGCTGGGTTAAAATTACAGTTGGAGGACATAAATTTAATAATTAAGGCATGTACTGATTGGTGTAAAAATAGAAGTCGTGACGTCACTCGTTATTTTGAAATTTTTTATTGCATAATTTATCATTTTTATTCCATAATTTATCATTTTTATTGCATAATTTATTTATTTATTGATAATTTATAATTAATTATAATTTAAATAATTTTTAATTTTGTCTTAGAAAGCAATAAAAAAATTTACAAACCGAAATGACGTCACGACTTCTATTTTTACACCGATTAGGACATGCCTTAATTATTAAATTTATGTCCGCCAACTGTCATTTTACCCCAGCGTCCCTGTCAGATGTTGAGACCAATCATTTATATGAAAACATAACCTCTTTAGGCTTCTATAATATATAGTTCGTTAATATTACCAATACAAAACAAGTTTACGCATTGAAAATCAAAATATAATACAAATTTCAATGATATTTCGAATAATGTTTCAATCCAGTTTTTTTTTTGTTTTGAAATCCATAAGTGGAAATTGCTATGGAAATGGAAATGGAAATAGGGATTGAGTTCGGATTGGATTGAAATGGAATTATCGTTAAGAAAAAATAAATACAAATTCTATCCAACTATAGTTTCATGGAGTTGAAATCGATTTACCGAAAACTCAAGTCAATCCAAACTCAATCCCTGTTTCTAAGCACAGTAATTCGGATTGAGCTCGAGTTCATTCTGCATAAAACCGTAATAATATATAAAAAAAATGATTACTTATTCGGAATATTCACATGTTTTAAGCAAATATTTTTTACTGGGATAGTATTTTTTTTTTGTTATTGTGCCATAAAACCACACCAAACAAAAATTGACATTTAACAAAATCTAGCACAAAATTTTATACGTCATTGTCAGTTCAGTGTGTAAAAAAAATAAAACTCGCATGTGAAAAGTGAAGAAAAAGAAATTTAATGCCGTAGATTTTAGAAAAGAAAAGTAAAAATAAATTAAATTTATTATATGGATTTATTGATATACAATCTGCAATTATTTTAAATAATTAAAAAAGAAATTTGTGAAATAATTTTTTTTCTTGCTGTATGGAAATTATTTAACCACAAAAAAAATAAAGATTCGCAGTGCAATTTTTTCTTAATATTTTTTTTTATATATATATATATGTAGATATGTTTATATATAAAAAATAATGATTTCTAATTAATTAAAAATCTAAAAAACAAAATTATAACATTTTTCTTTTTTACTGTTTTTCATTTTTTACTGTAATTTGCATCGTTTTTTTTGTGGTGCTTGTGCTTTAATTGAAGGAAAATAAAAAAAAAAAAAGTTATTTTTTAATTTGTTTTTTAATTTCATTTGTATAATAATTTTTTGCAAATACATATTAAAGAATTTTTTTTTTGTGGTAAGTGGTCGTCTATCTATAAATATTTATAAAATACATTTTTACTACCGTAACATGGGGTGGAGATGAATATAAGGGACTTTGGTCCAACATAGACTTAAATTTCGTTAACGTCAAATGATCGATCGCACGCAGTATTGCAGTGTTTTCATTCATCATTTTTTATAGTAGTTTAATCAACGCGAGATTAATAACCATATTCGATAATAGGAGCATTTGGTTAAGCTAAATTTTGACGACAATTTGTTACTGTCACGCTCTAATCAAAATATATTATCAAATATAATATATAACAAATTAAAACATTTTGCTTTTATAAAATATATACTAAATCATTTGACGTTAACAAAAATATATGTCAATAATATATACCTCATTTTACGGTGTATATTAAATTTAACATCTCTCTTGTGTCAAAAATTAATTTATGAAAAGAATTACTATATGTATATTTAAATAATAATAATTAAAAAATATTTAAATTTAATATTAATTTAATGAAAGTTAATAACTTTTAAATTAGAATATTTTTAATAATAACATTTTTATTGCGATAATATTTATTTATTTGTGTATAAAAAAAGATGCCATACGTCATTATTGTGTCGCATTTAGAATAATTGTTAATATCGTCGTCGTTTCAAGAAACGAATTGTTTTAAGTAATATATTTTTTTATGATATTCATAAATTATATATAGGTATATTATCATGGTTAATAAAGTTAAATTGATGCAATTTTACTTATATCTTATTACTACGGTATATATAAAAAATATGATTTTTTTTTATCCAAGAATAATCCTTTTTTGTAATTTCCTAAAATATAAAATTGTATAAATTTTGTAGTATTTATATATATATATATATATTAATATATATGTATGCAGTTACAACAATTCAGTTTTTATGCGACGACTAATTTATTACTAATATTTATATATATATATATATACAGATAGATAGATATTTTAATTTTTATATTATATATTTTCTATTACAAGGCGCCATGAATTAAAATATATATACATTTAGCTTATTTATATCATAGCTCATATAAATAATATTTGTATAATATATGTAATATACATATGTAGGTATATAAAAATTCAGAATTTAGGCAGGTTTGGATCAAGCAAGTGTGACACTTAACAATGATGGGTCATACTTTATTTATTCATATTTTTCTGTCTACAACGAACTTAATTTAAAATTACTATAATATCATTTAATATATACATATATATATATAAGTAATTTAATTCCAATTCACAAAAATTAATATATATCAAAATATAAATATGGGAAAAATAATCATTTTCCTTAATAATCAGAATTTTTTTTTTACTATAATCATGAATTGCATTCACAAGATGCAAACTTCTAATCATTAAAAAAAGAAAATAGTACCTATTTGTATATATATAGAAATTCTGTATTAATAGTATAATTTGTATAAATATAATTATTTTTCTAATATATTTTAAAATTTATTTAATTCATTTTATATTTTCATTCATTGTTTTGTTTTTTTTCTATATATTTCAGATTATATATTATTGATTCATCAAAAAAAAAAAATTTAAAGAAAATCAAAAATAATATATTTAATTTATTATATTAACAGATCTAGAACAAATTTAATACACTACTATATTATACATTCAATTAAAAAAGAAGAAGATGTCAACAAAAAATATTAATGACATAATAATATTACATAAATTTATTATAACAATTATTAATTTTCAACAATTATTTTATCAATTATAACCATATTTATCAAAAATTATATATACAAGCTCTGATAAAAAATTGTTATATTCATTCAACACGAAATATTTTCAGATGAGAAAAAGAAAAGAAAATATCAAATGAAAATATAAAAGAAAGAAAAGAAAGAAGAAAAAATCATTTACAAAAATCCTATAATTATATTGTTTAATATTTAAAGTTTAAAAGCAAATTTCACAAAGACTTGATTAAAAATTATGTAAAATAAAAATAAAAAAAAAAAAATACCAGAAGTACACTTATTAGAAAACACAGATTGAAAGAGCCGCAAAATTAATAATTATTAAATGATTTGGAAAAAAAAGTAAAAAGAAGAAATTTAATTTATAGTTTTTTTTTTATAATAATTTAAATTTTAAGGATTATTTATGTAACAAAAAAGAAGAGAAAAGAAAATCCTTAATAATTTTGAATTAATAAAAAAAAAAGAAGAAAAAAAAACGTAATAAAAAAACTTTGAATAATTTACATCAATAAATACAACAAATAACAACAACAAAAACATTGGAAAGTACGTTTGAACTACTAGGAAAACTTGCAACAATTGGTCAAAATTTGTGCGAATTGGGTCAGCGACAGGGAGAGACAAACGCACGCCGCAATAATGCGGCACAAAGGACCTCAACGTCGACGACGGCTAAGGGAACTCCCTTTAATCGGTAAGTGAACCGAAATTTTATTATTATTTTTGGAATACACTTTAAAATAAGAGTAATTAATTTGAATAAATTACTTATAAATTTTTTTTTTTTTTTTTGCTTCTCTTCAATATATAAATGTTTCAAAATCATTATTATTATTATTATTATTTTTTATTATATTATGATGCCTTCTTAAAATTGACTCCACATACATAATGAACATAAGAACGTACGAACAAATGGCGATACGTTAATTGTGATCGCCGGAAAAACGAAGAACATTAATTACCTTAGGATTTTGTTCGTTTGGCATATCTACATGTATACAATGTATAGTAGTCGGATCTTTATTGATTTTTGTTACGGTTTTTTTTTTTAATGAAAGCAAAAAGTTTCTTTATTGTTTATATCCATTTAAACACGAAACAAGAAAATTTACGACACCTCTATATGGGCAATTTTTTTTAATACTGTATCTGTCTTTTGAATTCGTCGAAAATAAATTCACCACCATTCATAGGTGCAAGACAGGTCACCAAAACGCCAACCCCCCACCCCACCCCGTCCTTAATTTACCACCAACATTTTGTTTTTCACAAATATTCCGGGGTGCCATCCCAGAGGGCACCAAGTTTGTATGGCCGCTTTCCAGATATATGATGTGTGTTGGTCGAATATGGTGGCAAATTTCAAGCCTTACTCCAGAATAGACTTCAAGAGAGACATAAAAACTTGGATAGCCCTACTCTCAGAGTACAGTACTGTTGCAGGGGCTGGTGGGCTGAGACTGAGATATCTTAAAAACAGAAAATCACAATAATTTGGTTCTTTTGGGGGGCTAACAAAACAGCGTTGTCAAGAGAGAGGGATTCACGAAACTCGTGTCTTATATTTCACCCGCAACATGGCAAATTAGTTTTGAATCTGTTCCCACGAACAAAGCCAGATAATAAATCTAGCAAATATATAAACCAAATTTGAAAACGAAGTTAACACTTTGTTTTATATAATAAAATTTTTTTTTTTTTTTGTTGGGATAAAGTAACCTATGACTTTTTAAAAAGAAACATTTTAAACAAAAACAAAAAAAAAAAAAATAAAAAAAAAAAATCGCGTATCACTTTTTAAGTTTCTTTTCAAGTTTCTTTTAAAAAATTATTTTGTGTGTGAAATTGTTTTTTTTTTTTTTTTTTTTGTTTAAAATTATTCAGTTTTTTTGTTTTATTTTTTTTTCTTGTTTTGTAATTTGTTTTTTTTTGAAAATTTTTACTTTGAAAATTAAATGTAAAATTAATTATAATAATAAAAGTTTGTTTTTTTTTTTTAATATTATGTATATAATATATTTAATTATATATATTATATACATATATTTTATCAGGCAAAGAGAAGAGCATGGCGATAATACAAAAAAAAAAATATATATATATATAAATAAAAAATAATCAAATTTCTTTTATATGAAAAAAAATGAAATTCAAATGAAAAAAATTCAAATTTCTTTCATTATAAATATTTAAAAAAAAATTGTGTACACAAAAAAAAAAATATATAAAAAAAAAAAAACCTAATATACTTTTTCGTGTAATTATCTTTAAAAAAAAAATCATTTCAATGATTTGATTTTTTTTAAAATAATAAATAATTACAGGGAAAGTGTATTAGTTCTCTCTCTCAAAAAAAAAAAAAAAAGTGCTACAAAATTTTGTGTTATTAACAATTAATTAATTAATTAATATTTTTTTTTTCTGATCAAGTTTCCTGATTACATTTTCTTCGTCGCCGCCGGTGCAAAAGAAAAACAATTGAAGGTAAAATATATATATATATATATATATATATATATTTTTTAATTTTTGTTGAATTATTTTGTTTTTAAAAAAAAAACAGCAATTTTTGCTTTGTTAAATTTTTTTTTTTTTTTGTGATCATATTTGGCGGGGTGTGAAGTTTTTTCAAACTGGAGATCATGATGGTAACGAAAATATGTTGGCCGATGATGTATGCGATGAACGGTTTTTTTTTACTACACTTTAAGTATATATATATAAATTTTGTGACATTTTCAAATCTTTCTGATTGTGAATTTTCTCAGCAGTTCTATAGTAGTAGTAGTAGTAGTTACTGAAAAACTGGGTCTCTGTCTCTGTTGGATTATTTTAGTCATTAAGATTCTTTTTGTTTTTTCTCAGCTACTTTTTGCCTAATATAATCTTGAATTTAATTAGCTGCCGGTAATTGATATATTTACTATTCCTCATAAATATTGTCCCCAATGTGTGTAGGTAAAGTTTTCTTTCTTTAATAATTTCTAAGAGCATACCTTTAGGCGTATAATTTATATTATTGTTTTTTTTTTATATTTTTATAAATATTAATTTTAATTGTTATTATGGATTTTCATATAATTAATTAATAAAAAAAATAATAAAGTAGCACAATAGAAAATATATTAATTTTTTTTTTTTTTTAATTTTCTATGCCCTCACCAATATTTTTTTTTTTTTATTCAAATATATTAAAATTAATCAATTGGTCTCTTTAATTATTATTAGAGATATTCTAAATTATTTACTTATAATAAATATTAAGGGCTCTCTCCGAGCACTTGCAATTGTTTTTTTTTAGAGAGTCTCAATATTAAAATTTTACATAGCAAAAACATTTTAAATGAAATAATTAATTTGTTATATAATTTTATTTTTCATATAAAATTTATAACAAATTAATTATTTCATATATATATATATAAATAATTAATTAAGTAATCAGCGCCAAGATACAAATAAAGTTTTGGAAAAACATCAACAACAGCAAGAAAAGGATCAGCAACAACAACAAGATAATCAAGAAAAATTATTATCATCATCTTCATCAAAAATTGAAAATTCATCAATATCATATCAACAGCTAGAACATCAAAATATAATTGATAATAATTTAGATATAATATCAACAACAACAGCAACAGCAAATTTAAATAAATCTATTGATTCAACAATAATAACAAAAACAAGAAAAATTCAAAAAAAATATATACCAGGTGGTACATCATCATCATCATCATCATCAATAAATTCAATAGTAGCAACAACAACAACAACAACAACACCACCACAACAACAACAACAAACACCACCATCATTATTATCAGCTAATTATTTAACATTATCATCATCATCATCATCTACATCATCATCACCAATTAAAATTTATTTAAATAAAACTGAAGAATTATTATATGAAAATATAAATATATTAAATAAAACAAAATCAATAAATAATATTAATAATAATAAAAAATATATTGAATATAAAATATCATCGAATAATAATAATAATAATAATAAATCAAATTCACCAATAAAAAAAATATTTAATAAAAAATTTATTAATGATAAAAGAACATCACAAACAACAACAACAACAACAACAACAACAAAATATAATAGTACAATTAATTATATTGATGATAATAAAAGTATATTAAATATAAATAAATATTGTTGTTCAACATCAAAATCAATTAATTTAAATAATGTATCAATATTAGTAACTACAACAACAACAACATCATCATCTTTAACACCAATATCAACAATATCAAATTCAATAATATCATCAACAATACCATATAATAATAATAATAATAATAATTCAATTAATAAAATGTTTGAATCATCAAAAAGAAATTTAAATCGTAAAAATTGTATAGCATCAACATCATCATCACCATTATCATTATCACCATTATCATCATCATTATTATCTATAAATAATGATAAATTTGAATTAAAAAATATTAATAATACTACTAGTAATAATATTAATAATCGTATAAATAATAAAAATATAAAATTAATTAAATCAAAAATTAATGATAATAATTATATAATAAATAATGATAATA
Source organism: Empis stercorea (assembly GCA_949752835.1). Taxonomy (NCBI): domain Eukaryota; kingdom Metazoa; phylum Arthropoda; class Insecta; order Diptera; family Empididae; genus Empis; species Empis stercorea. Next base: position 346,316 of record OX457090.1, read on the forward strand.
ATAATGATAATAATATTGATGATGGTAATAATTATAATAAATATGATAATAAAAATATAAAAATAAATATTGATAATAATTTATTAGATCAACAATTAACTATTAATACTAATAATAGTATTACAACAAATATATATAATTATAATCATCAACATCAACATCAATATGGTGCTATTAATAGTAATATTACTGGTGGTAATAGTACTAGTAATAATGGATTAGTTGGTGTTGGTATAACTGGTGGTGGTGGTGGTGCTACTGGTGGTGGTATTAATAATTTAAATGGTAGACGTTTACAATTAGTTAGCCGTGGTACAGAATTTTTAGCACATAATTTAAGTGGACAAATTAAGGATACATCAATGATAGCAACAACAACAACAACATCAAATCCAATCACAATTTCGACAAATACTACAACAAAACGATATCATCAAACTATAAATCATCATCAACGAAGCAACAGGTGTGCAAAATTTGTATATTAATGTATATAAATAAAATATATACAATATAAAATAAAAAAATAAATAAATAACTTTAATTATTATTATTATATAAAAAAAAAAGAAAACCAAAATTTATACTAAAACAAAATTCGTTTTTTTTTTTCTACTTTTTTTTATTAAATTAATAATTATGGTTGGAAAACAACAATACCAATGAAACTATAACGATTGCGCTTCGCTTTTTTTTTTTTTTTTTTTTTTTGATATTTTGTGTAAATTTTTTTCTTAAATGTCAAAATAATCTACGATATTTAATTTACGATATTCAATTTTCAGATATATTTACTTTTTTTTTTATTATTATTGAATTTGACACTCGAGATTCGCATTATTATTATTATTAATTGTGTTTTTGTATAATTGAAATTCGCGCCAATTGACTTATACCGGTGAATATTATTTTCGAATGTTCTGAATAAACTGGTCTTCGTCATTCATTCAATTTATATAATATTGTTTTGTTGAGTTTGAAAGGCGATTCACAAAAAAAAAAAAAGCACACACGAATTAACGAGACGATAAATTTAATTATAAAAATTTTATTGAATGATTATAATCAAAATTTCAAAATTTTGTTATATATATAAAATTTAAATATGTAATAATAATATAAATGCGTTTCAAAGCGAAGCACATGTTACAGCGATATTGGAAATTAAATAACTTTAAAAAAATATCTATTAATAAATATAATTCAATTAAAATTAAATAAAAATTATTTTAAACAACAAATTTTTTTTTATATTCATTTTTATATAACACACTCATATAATAATTATTATGTTTTTTTTTATATGTTAATTAATTTCTGTTTCATTTAATCTTTATATTACTTTTTTTAGTATGTTTTTTTTTTTTTTTTTTCGTTTCATATTTTTGTAAAATAATCCAAAATATGGTTTCCATTTATTTCAGTTCTGAATTTTCGGGTACGAAATTTCAAATTAAAAAAAAAAACCGTGGTGAGGGTGTTAACTTCATTCTTAATTTTTAAATAATTTTATGTATTTTTAATTTGAATAATAATTACTAAAAAAAAAAAAGAACAATTTAAAAAAAAATAAAATCAACCAAAAAAAAAAAAAACAAACAATATTTACCAGTGTTACAAAACGTTACATATATAACGTAAGGCAATTAATTTTGCAAAATATCGACTTTCACGAAACGTTATAAAAATTCCCATTTCCGTTTCTAAAAAGAAACACGTCGCGAAACGCGTTATGAAAATAAAAAAAGATTTCGTTTTGCAACACTGACAATTAATGTTTTTTTTTTTTTTTAGTAGTTTTATAAAGCCCACAGCCTATAAGAACGCATCCTATATGAATGAACGAACGGAAATCTGTACCAAATTTTTCTTCGAAACACGGGTGGGGTGGGCACAAAAGAAAGTTCGGGATCAATTAAAATGTTTTGCCCGTTCACATATACTTAATTGAATTCTCCGTTCTTTCATTCTTGTAGTAAATCGCTCTCATTTTTGTTTTTTTTTTGCAAATTTTTTTCTATGTTCTTCTGCTTTTATTAACAAAATTAATTAAATTGGGACTAAAAATAATAAATGTAATGTTTTTTTATTATTATATGATAATAATAAAAAAAAAAAATTTGTACTCTGCACCTATAATATGCACAACACAAATTTTCTGTACTCAGCATGGCAGCCGCCGTACGGTTATGATATTTATGAAGCTTTTTTTGAGACTCGAAAACTATAAGTTCTTGTCTCTTTGAATTTGGTTTATATATGGTATGTTGTAGTACACTTGTTTGTCATATCAAAAATGTGCTTTTGATTTATCGGTGCTGAGTACATATACAATTGTCAAAAATCTCTATGGAAAACATAATGGTATATAAATTAATTTGGTTTGTGGTGTTTTTTTGTTTTTTTTTTTTTTTACTAATTTGAAATAACATTAATATTGGTGGATGTTGTTGTGTATGTATGCGATTAAGAATGAAAATATTAATACATAATTGTATAAATAGATAAATTAATTCTTTTAGTTATATTTTTGTATTAATTTTTTTTTTATTATTATTTATTAGTAGAATAATATAATTTATATTCTGAAAATAAAAAAAAATTCCAATTGGAAAAAAAAAGTATTTAATAAGAAAAAAAAATGATTATAATCAATTTATTTATTTATTTATTGTAAAATAATAATAATAAGTTACTATTATTTAAATAATTTAAAATATTTTTTTATTGTTATTTTTTTTTTTTTTTAATTAATTTTATTTTTTTTATTTTTATTTTTTTTATAAATATAGGAGTTCTACAAATAGCAGTCATCCGTCGACGACTGTTTGTTCTCGTAAATTAGCACGTCAACGTAAATTAGGTACAGTAAATTTTCCATCCAGTAATCAATATAATAATCAACAACATACACCAATTCAACAACAACAACAACAGTCTTCAAATTTATCATTATCAACAGCAACAACTACTGCACAATTATCAACAACAACTACAACAACAACATCAATAACTACAACAACATCAAAAATCAGTGTTATTGATTCAAAAAATAATTTCGATAATTTATCAACAACAATAAAATCTGAAGATAATATTTCTACTGATATTATAACCAAACCATTATCATCATCATCATCTACAGCAACAAAAATAGCAATTACAACAACAAAAACAACTGATACTAATAATACAGGTAAATATATTTCTTGGTCCAAGATTCTCGTAACATATATGGAAAAATATTTTCGAATTATACGAGTTGATTGTATAAAATTTCAATAATCTCTATACGTAAACCAAGTATTTCGAGTAAAATTACTTGTAAATTTACAGAATTAAAATTTTGTCAAAATTTCGAACAATAAAATTAGTTTAATTCGAAAATTTCAGATATGTTAGAGAACCCGGACACATATCTAAAATATATTTAAAATTTTAACTGATTTAATTATATATATATATATATATATATATATATATATACATATATATAAAATATATATAGATTCAACGTTACAATCATCATCATCATCATCATCTTCAACAACAAAATTGGCAAATAAAAAATCATTGGATAATAATTTAAATACATTTTTTAATAGTAATAGTAATAATATTAGTAGTGCTAGTAAATTAAATTTAACTACCGATAGTAGTATTGTTGTTACGGGAACGGCAGCTCAACAAAAAGATAAAAAAATAATAAAAAAATATTCTTTACCTTTATCATCAACATCATCAACATCTAATGTTAAATTATTATCAAATTCTTCTGGTCATATAAATAATAAGAATGTTATAAAAAATTATAACGAACATTTGGAACAAGTAAAATATAATATAAATGATGATGATAAAATTAACGATATTAATAATGATATAATAGAAATTGAAGAAGGTATTGAAGCAGCAAATATATTAGAAAATAAATTAATTGATTGTAATAATATTTGTTTATTAACAACAGATAAATTATTATTAAATAATGATAATAATCAAATAATATCATTATCATCAGTAGATAATAAAAACGATATTATTACTATAGAAAAAGAAAATATAATAATTAATAATATAAAAAAAGATAATAGTATTAGTAGTAGCAATTATAGTAGTGGTTGTATTAAAAATAATAGTAATAATATTAATAATAATAATAATAGTTCAACTGATAATATTAATAATATCCAATGTAATATTAGTGATATTTCTAATATATCTATTGATAATAAAATTAGTAAAAAATCATTAGATTTAATGGAGGAACAATCATCAAGTGAACAACAACAACAAGATAAATCACAATATAAATCATCAATTGATGATAGTAGTAATAATGGTGCTGGTATTAATAATCAATGTAATATTACAAATGATCAAATATCATTACAACAACAAATACCACCACCATCTTCTAAATCACCACCAATACAATCAACAATTGGTTTATCAACATCAACATCATCAAATTCTTCACAATTACCATCAATAGTTACATTTGGTATTAATCCATATGTACCAACAACATCTGGTTGTCAATTACCAGCATTTGGTACAACAATAAATACATGTAATCGTTTTTATAAAAAATCAGTTGATTATACAACAACACCATCAAAATATTCAGAAATTGAAACAGAATTTACACGTGATTATGATAAAAATATTGAATTATTAATACGTGAAACTGAAGATTTAGAAGAACAATTTAATAAAACAACTGAAGATAAATTAGTACATTATGGTCCAATATTTGATCCATCTAAATTTGAAGATGAACATAATAAAAAATTACAACAAAAAGAAGTTGATGAAGATGAACCAATTGGTATGTCACCATGTGGACGTTTTTTTAAATATGATAAAGAAGTTGGTCGTGGTTCATTTAAAACTGTATTCCGTGGTTTAGATACACAAACTGGTGTTGCTGTTGCATGGTGTGAATTATTAGATAAAAAAGTTAATAAGGCTGAACGTATACGGTTTCGTGAAGAGGCTGAAATGTTAAAAAAATTACAACATCCAAATATTGTGAGATTTTATAATTATTGGGAAACGAATGTTGGTAAAAAGAAAAATATTGTTCTTGTTACTGAATTAATGCTATCTGGTACATTAAAATCATATTTAAGAAGATTTAAAAAAATTAATCCAAAAGTTTTAAAATCATGGTGTCGCCAAATATTAAAAGGTTTACATTTTTTACATTCACGATCACCACCAATTATACATCGTGATTTAAAATGTGATAATATATTTATAACTGGTACAACTGGTAGTGTTAAAATTGGTGATTTAGGTTTAGCAACATTAAAAAATCGTAGTTTTGCTAAATCTGTTATTGGTACACCAGAATTTATGGCACCTGAAATGTATGAAGAACATTATGATGAAGCTGTTGATGTATATGCATTTGGTATGTGTATGTTAGAAATGGCTACATCTGAATATCCATATAATGAATGTTCTGGTCCAGCACAAATTTATAAAAAAGTTATATCTGGTATTAAACCAGCTAGTTTTGATAAAGTTGAAAATCCAGAAGTTAAAGAAATAATTGAACGTTGTATAAAATTAGAAAAAGAAGATCGTCCAAGTTGTAAAGATTTATTAAATTCAGAATTTTTTGGTGAAGATATTGGTATTAGTTTAGAACCAACATCAACTGAACAATTTTTAAATAATATTGATTGTAATAAAATTGAATTTCGTTTAAGATTATTAGATCCAAAAAAACGTTCATATAAACATAAAGAAAATGAAGCAATACAATTTGAATTTGATATTAAAAATGATGATTGTGATGAAATGGGTAGTGAAATGTGTAAATCGAATATTATTAATGAAGAGGATTCACGTGCTGTTTCAAAATTAATAAAAGTACAAGTTGCATCATTATTAAAAGAACGTAAAGAATTACAAACACAAAAGCAATTAATTAGGGAAAAAGTGAAATTAGAAAAATTGGCAAAAATTCAAGAACAACAAAAAATGGAATTACATCAGTTACAACAACAAAATACAATGTTATTACATGAAGCTACAGCAAGTCTTGTACAAAAACAACAACAGGTACAGGTACAGCAACAACATAAACAACAAATAGTACAACAAAAATTACAACAACAAATAGCAGTTACGATTGGTGTTCAACCACCAAAACAATATCAGCCACAGTTATTACAACAAAATGTTCAACAGCAAAATATTATTCAACAATCTCTTCAACAACAGCATCAAATGCAAATAAATCAAACACAGCAAATTATGCAACAACAACAACAACAATTAAATTTATTACAACAACCGCAACAACAGCAACAAATAATTTCACCAAATCAACCAATTGTTGCTTCACAACAATTACAGTATTCAACACAGTTAACACAACAACAGCAACAGATTGTTTTTAATTCACAAAATCCAATTTATCATCAACAAACATTACAACAACAATATACAGCTGCAGGGCAACAACAACAACAAGTTCTTCATCAACAACAACAATTTTCACAAGTTTTGCAACAACAAGTTATTGGACAAATAGGTATACAGCAACAACAACAACAGCAGCAACAACCACAACAAAATATACCTGTTTCTAATTATTCCAATCAACAATATATTCAACAACAGCAGCCAATATCTTCAAATTTCATTCCAGGTGGTATAACAAATCAAGCCATACAACAAACTCAACAACAATCTTTAATACAACAACAACAACAACAACAACAACAACAGCAGCAACAACAACCACAACCACAACAACAACAACCACAACAACAACAACCACAACAACAACAACTACAAGCACAACAGCAGCAACCTTTAATACAACAACAACAATCATTATCTGAAACACAGCAACAACAGCAACAAAGACCAGTATTTCAACAACATCAAATTTCGCAAGCAAATATTACATCTCAAACACAGCAAACATCATTACAACAGAATATACGTCAAATTGTTGGTACAGGTGTTGCTGCCAATTTAATTACTACAAATATTCCACAACAACAGCAACAACCACAATTAAATACTGGTAATGTTGCATTAGCAGCAGCAACAAATGTAACTCCTGTTGAATTTCAACATCAACAACCTCAGTTATCATCTCAACAAACTCAGTTACAGTCACAACAACAACAGTCGCAATCACAGCAGCAGCCACAATCAACACAGCCACAACAACAATCAGCAACACAACAGCAACAGTCACAACAGCCACAACAACAATTACAAAAAACACGTTCTGTTAAAACAAGACGAACAAATAAAGGTAATGAACGTGTACCAAAATTAAGTGTTACAAATATTGAAAATGGTACTGTTGTTGATTGTCATATGGAAAATAAACCAAAAACAATAACATTTAAATTTGATATAACTGATGTTAATCCAATTGATGTTGCTAATAATTTGGTAATTAAAAATTTAATTTAAAATATATAATTTTCATATTTTTTTTTACATTTATTAAAGATATTTAATTAAATATTATTTATTATTTATATAGATTTCTCAAGATTTATTATCTGAAAGCCAAAGTACTGTATTTGTAGATATGATTAAAGATATTGTACGTCAAGTTAAATTAAATCCAAATCAAATACCCGTACCATCAGCATTTCGACGTAATATTGAAAAGGTAATTTTGAATAGTTATATAGAAAATATTTACGACTTTTTAATAAAAAAAAAAACAAAAAATATTATTAAAAATGTTACCCTAAAATGTGTAATAATCTCGGTGAAACAACAGTGTGTAATCTCAGTCATTGTATTAACCATAAAAAAAAAATCTGTTGAAAAAAAATCTGTTAATTGTATTTAAATTAACATAATTTTTAACTTCTCTGAAACTAGAAAAATTATAAGACACCATATTTAAGATACTATAAATTCGCCGTCTATAGAACTAATTATATATATTAATAATATTTTCTTATTGATTTTTATTTTTATTTTGTTTATTAAAAAGTTTGTTATTTAATTGTGCTCGTTAAGTAATAACGTATTTTTTTTTCTTCTAATGGCTTCTGCGCACACTTGCAATTGTTTAGTTGTGTGTAATTTAATGCGCAATTTGAAATCGCAAGTGCGTCGGACTGTCATTTATTTCTATATGTGATGATTAATTTCACACAATTCTTATGATTTGAGATACAGTTTCCATTAAAAAACTCCCCCCCCCCCCTTTAACATCCACTTTTCTGTTCTCTTTCTAATCATTAGTCTCTCTCTATATCTCTCTATTTGTTTATATTTCTAGATTTTCATATAAAATTATTATATATTCTTTTTCGTCTCAAAATCCACATATAAAATGCGATTGGTCCGTGGTGGGGGGGGGGGGGAGTATTTTAAAAACTATACATAATCGAATTAATGAAGAGATATGTGGGTGGTTAATTTCGTTCTATGAACTATCGAAATCGTGGCTTCATAAACAATTTTTCAAATATAATAAAATTTTAATGTGTTAAAAAGAGAGAACATTTATGCTCCTTCGGTTTGAACTACACGATCGTTCGCTTTTTTATGTGGATGGCGCCACCTTAAACACAAAATATAATTAAGAAAAATAAAATTGAATTTCTTTTTTTTTTAAATAAATTTTTTTTTACAAAATTTAATATTTTTATAATTTGTAAGCAAAAACAAATATATATATATAAATTAAATATTATATATATATATATATAATATATATCTATATAATAAAATACTTGGTTTAGGTACGACATGCGTCTTTAACCCGTCAGCGTTCTGCCTTTAAAACTCATCAAAGACATCGTTCTGTAAGTTTTGAAAATTAAAATAAAAAAAAAATTTAAGTTTAAAAGATTTTTTAAATTAGTGCCTTTTTTTTTTATTTAATTTTATTAGTTTTAATTTTTAATCTTACAAGCACAAAAAAAATTACATTTCCATTTTAATTTTAACTTTTAATTTTAATCCTTCTAATTTTTAATATTTCAAAATTTATTTTCCATTCATTTCTGTTACTATTTTCTCTTGTATTTCTTTTTTTTTTTTTAATAATAATAATAAATAATAAGGACGTGACTGCTGCTTGGGTATAATGTGATTTGAGGCTTTCTTAATATTTGAAAAATTAATAAATTAATTCTTGTTGAGGAAATTTTTTTTACCCCTTGATAGTGGGGGGAAATGTCGTTGTAAATTATTCTTCAGCTTTTCTTTATATATATATATATATATATATATATATATATATATATATATATATATATATATATATCCTTTTGCTTCTTTTGTGATTTTGACAATCTCTCAAAAGTCCTCAAAATATGAAAAATTACATATGTCTAAATTGGTTAAAAATAGTAAAAAAAAATCCAAATTTTGACATTCAAATTCACCTTTTACAAGCGCCGAAAATTTAACTCTTATGTCAATTTCATGATGGTCTGAGCGCGCATCTATAAATTTTGTCAAAAGATTTAAATTTCATTCTAACCTAAAAAATATTTTAATATCCCGCTTCTTTGACTATATAATATATGGACTGCTAATCGCTTATAATTTCCTTTGCTGTCAAAGAAAAAAATACTATAAGGACTGGTAGCGCATAGTACCAGAGATGGCCAATAAGAGAACTAAAGTTATGGAATTCTGAATTAAATCCAGTAAAATTCTCAAGTAAAATCTATGGAATTCTCATAAATAATGTAGTTGTTTTATTGACCGTCAAAAAGGCGAGCGTCGTTGGTTTTTTTTTTCGCCATCTCTGGTGGTATGCGCATAGTCGGTCATAGCTACAGCAATGAAGTTGGTTACTAGCAGTCCATATATTATATAGTCAAAGATCCCGCTTATTTTTAAGATATTTTAATATCTTTTTGTTCATTTTGAATTTAATTTTTTAATTTGAGCTTGTTAAAATTTTAACCAATTTATAGACAGTGAAAAAAAAAATTTACCACGATTAAATATTTTTCACACGTCGGTAAAAATTACTTCAGACCGGTTAGTGTCGGGAAAAAAAGAGGTTGTGCAAAATCATGAAAGAGGCTTGCAAAAAAAAGGCTTTGTGACAAAAAAAAAATATTTATGATTTTTCTTTTGGTCGCGGAAACATATACAAAAAATCTATTTTTTTTAATTATTTTTTTTTTTATTATTTATAATTTTTATTAAATGAAATGGTGGCATGTGAATTTTACTTTCAATTTTTCATTTTTTTTTTATTGGTTTTTAAATTTTATTTGCATGAAAATTTTAACAAAAAAAAAGAAAAAAATAAAATAAAAAATAAAAGCACAATAAATTTTTTCTAAGCTTACAAAAAGAAAAGAAAAAGCATATTAATTAAAAAAAATTTACACATAAGTTACATTTAAATCAATAAGTAAATATTTTTTTATCCTTAAATATTTTCACTTCAATAATTTTTTTTTGTGTAATTTAAATCTTCGAAAATAAGCGAGATCATCTTTCGAAAATAAGCGAGATCATCTTTCGAACTAATATTCACAATAAACGTATAATATTTTGTATAAAATAATTCTACCTTCTCCTCCACAAAAATTATTTTCAAATTAATTTTTTAATCATAATCTTATTTATTTTGATATAATAACCATAAGAATTTCGAATTGTCCGAATTTTTCTATAATTATTATCCTTCTTTCATATATGGTTGGACCCAATTCGAATTTCTTTTTGGTGTGTGTTATAACAGAAAAAGAAAATGGACCGGACTTTATCTTAACATATTCGAAATTGTTCGAATTAAACACGAGTTTTGATTGTCCGAAATTTCGACAAAATGTGTTGTTATATAATTCTGTAAGGAATTATGGATATATATTTATTCTCGTGTAACTCCGAATTTACAAAATAAATTTTACTCGAAAAAAAAAAAATGGTTTTACGGTATAGAGAGAGAGAGATTGTCGAAATGGTTTCCGTATAGAGAGAGAAAGAGAGATTGTCGAAATTTTAAACAATCATTCGTATAATTCGAACATATTTCAGATGTTAAGATAATATGTGGACCATTAATATTTTTTTTTACTTGGAAAGGAATTATATATGGAAAAAAATTAATGAAAATTTCCTTACTTATTCGCAATAGCCTGGCTGTGTGTTGTGGTGTTATTCGTTTTGTTCGCTTTTGTTTACATAATAATGGACTCTCGTATAGCTTTAAAAATAATTTTAAGGAAAAAACAAAAAAAGAGTCGAAATTTTTCAGTGTTTTTGGTGGTTTTGGTTTATAAATATAAAGTAGTTTATTTTTAATTATTCACAATTTAATTTAATTTTTTTTTATATATTTGGTTTTGCGGATTCTCTCGTAACATTATACGAAATGTTGTTCGAATTATATGAGTGATTGTTCGAAATTTCACAACAAAACTAATATCTCTCCGTATAAAACCATATTGTAACCATTATTTTTGTTTCGAGTAAAATAGAAAAGTTCTGTGTACCGAGTAATATTTGTGGTAATTCCCTACACAAATTTGTTTAAAATTTCGGACAATCAATCCGTTTTTTTAATACGAACAATTTCTCGGATGTTAAGAGAGAATCCTGGGGACCAAGAAATATTTAAATTTAATAAAAAAAATATGTTGTTTTTTTTTTTTTGGTGTGTGTGCACTCGTCTTAGTTTTTTTTATTTGTATACCAAAATATTTTTTTTGGAATATGTAAATTTAAATTTTATAAAAAAAAAAAAAAAAAACAATTCTTTTGTGATGTTTTTTGGTGTTGTGCTTTTATATAATATATTATAATAGGATTTGACTCTTGATCTCGTGGGAAGAGATGCTTTATTTCTTTTTTTTTTTTTTACAAATGTTTTATTTTTAAAAATTTAATATTTGTTTTATATTTTTTTTATAATTATATAAAAAATAATTTTTTTGTTTGCAATAAAATAATTTTTTTTTTTTTTTTTTATAAATTTATTTATTTATTTTTTTTTTCATAATATATTACAATATATATATATATATATATTTATAAATATAAATAAAAATAAACAAAAAAAAAAAATTATAGAGAGATGAAACATCATCAAATTTATCAAAAATGTTTGATCAAACAATATATAATTTAGAACCATTAGTAATGCCATCTGGTAATATAAGAGATGGTAGTGATGTTATTATTAGTAATAATATAAATAATTATAATAATAAAATTGGATTACGTAAAGCTGATAGTGATGATACAATAAAAACAACAACAAATTTTGATGATGATCAACAACAACAACAACAACAATTAAATAATAATATTCAACAATATTTAATTGATGGAGGACAAAATTCAATTCAAATTGATGATAATAATAAAATTAATAATATAAATATTGGTAAACAATCAATATCATCATCATCAATAAATAATATTAATAATTTAACAGATAATAATATTATTGAACAATATAATATTGATTCGGGTTCTGTATCACGTAAAACAAGTACAACATCCGAATATACATCATTATCATCAGATTATACACCAGATAATACAATACAATCACCATCATCACCATCAATAACAAATAATGATAATAAATATCAACAACAACAACAACAAATTAAAAATTTAGATATTATTAATAATCAATTACAACAAATAGAAAATCAAATACAAATTGATAATAATAGTAGTAATAATATATTATTATCAGATAATATTATATCATCACCAAATGATATGTCATCAAAAATAATTGATAATAATATTGAAAATATAAATTTAGATAAAAATCAAATAACAACAACAACAACATTACCATCATCATCATCTGTTGTAACAACAAATACAGAATTAACTACACAATCAATAAATAATGATAATAATAATATAATTGGATTACAACAATCATCATCTAATATAGATAATAATATAATTGATGATAATAGTTTAATTATTAGTGGTGGAACAATAATTGAAAAATTTGATAAACCAAAAGTAATTAGAAAAATATCTAGATTTTTAGTTAGTCCAGTTATATCACAAACAGTACAAGATAATAATGATGAGCAAATTATAATTGGTCAAGGAAATGATATAATTGATATTCAACAACAACAACAACAGCAACATGAAGTACCACAACAACAACAACAATCATCTTATCATAATAATCAACAATCAAATGAACAACAACAATTAAATTTATCATTAACAAATATTCGTAATTTATCAACAATAGAATTAATACAAAATAATCAATTAACTGGTAGTAATAATATAACACAATCATTTAATAATATTGAACAATTCCAACAACAACAAAATCAACAACAACAATTAATTAATAATATTGTAACATCATCATCATCATCAATACAACAAATAAATGTACCATTAGATATTTGTGATTCAATATGTAATTATCAACAACAACAAAATCAACAAACTCAACAAATAATATCTGGAAATAATTTACATCAACAACAGCAACAGCCACAAAATACAATTGGTGGTATTATAATTGCTGGTGGTATATTACAACAACAACAACAACAATATAATATTAATAATAATAATAATAATGTTACAAAACCAGTTGGACCAGAACATATAAATACATTAGAACAATTAAAAATTGGTTTAGAGAATATTACACATGCACATGTGCCAACAAAAGCAATGCAACAACAACAACAACAACAACAACAACAACAACAATTACAACAACAACAACAAATTGGTAATTCAATAACAAATGTTATTGGTGGTATTTTAATATCAAATAATTTAATTATTACAACAACAACATCATCATTATCATCACAAACATGTTCAACAACATCAACAACATCTGTTTTACCCCAAACAATATTATCCTCTTCTACAATAATTAATAACCAAACAGATATACAAACATCATCATCAGCTGTTAATGATATTGAAGAGGTAGTTTAAATATTGTATTATTATTTTTTGTTATTATTTTTTGTTATAATATATTTATTATTTTTTAAATTTTTTTTTATTAAGTAATAAAATTCTTAAAATTAAATTCTTTACATTATTATTTCACAAAAATATATGTCATTTAAAAAAAATCAAATAAATATTGAAAATATCAAATTTATATATAAATAAATTTTAGAAATGTAGAAAAATAAATAATTTAAATATTTTATATTATAATTAATATACACATAATTATAATATATATATATATATATACAAATATATATATATATATATATATATATATATATATATATATATAAAATATATTTCCTTCATTTTAATAGTCACCTCCTGTTCCTAATGATATGATATGTAATAGTGGTGTTGTTGTTAATGAACAACAATTACAATCTACAATAACACCAATATCAACAGATCAAAATCAACAACAACAATTAATATCATCATCATCATCTGTTGGACAAAATACACCAGGAGCATCTGGTAATGGTTCATCTGTTTATAATTCACGTAGAACATCATTAGATAATAGTAGTAGTACAACTGATTTAAATAATATACCAACAAATATTATTGAAGATATTGAATCTGAATTTATGGAACGTTTAAAACAAAGTGGTACATTAAGTGGTAGTAATACAACTAGTGGTCAACAAACTGGTATTGGTGGTAATAGTACAGCTGTACAAACACCAAATGATAATAGTGATAATTGTAGAAAATTACATAAACAAAGTAGTATAGATAAACAAGAAGGGTAATTATAAATATCATAAAAATTTATCTAATTGACGAGAATATAACATTTATGCGTGACAAAAAATATTTATCTTTTTTTACACATATCACGTCTTTATACAATTTTCTGTCCGTATTATGTAAATTTGACTTCGACAAAATTGCGCTGTTTTGCTGCAAAACTGAATTTGCAGCAATAACAACTGGGCAGAGATTTGAATTCTTAACCGCACGCGGAATTACACATTCTGTTCAGCTCTTTTTAAATTTGATGTGTTTAAAAAGACAAGCTAATATAATGACGCGTAAATGTTATATTTACGCGTGCCAAATAGTTTTTTTTTTTTTTTGTTACATATTTTTGAAATGATATAAAAATTTCTTTTCTTTTACATTTTTTTTTTTTGAAAACAGTATCAGTATTCAAAATTCTTTAGCTGATTTACAACATAAATTAGCTTTATTGACTTCGACATCAACAGCTCCCGGACCAAATGCATTACATTCTAATGAGGTAATATTATTTGTTTTGTTGTGTTTTTTATTCACTGAAATAAAGCTTTTTTTTTTTTTTTTTAAATTTGATATTTGTTCATAAAAGAATTTCTAATATCATTTCACATGTTTTTTTATACTATTGCAATTTCTCTCTACTTATGACATTTTGTTTTTTTTGTTGGTTTTGTTATGTTTCCAAATTGTTTATAATAATTCTATAAGTATTGAACCCCAGTTTTATAATAATCCAAAAAAACTACATGTAAAATTTTGTAGGCGGCACCCTTATCACCTTCATCACATCAATCGTATAATAGTGTGAGTAATCAACAACAACAACAACAACAACAATCACAACAAACATCATCATCATCACCAATAATTCAATCACCAATACGTGCTGATATAAATATAGATAATAATATCCAATCACAACCTATTGTTACATTATCACAATCAATAATAAATCAAGATTTAAATAATACATTAATAACAGCTAGTAATGTAATTCATGGACTTCATCAATATAATCATGGTGTTTCAGCTTCAGCTCCATTATTAGCATCAATATCAGCTTCAGTTGCTAAAATAACCCAATTAGCTGATTTACAAAATGAATTAGCTAAATTAAATAAACGTGTTACTAATTTAAATACTGAACAACAGCAAAATCAAACAATTTCTGGTACAACAACAACAACAATAACATCATCATCGTTATTACAGCAGCAGCAGCAACAACAACAAACAACTGGTAATTTATTATCGAAGGTAGTTGAAAATACACAGACACAACAACAACAACAACAACAACCAAAAGATATACCGTTAAAATCATCATTAGCATTACCAATAACTGAATCAGCACCTGTACGACGAATTTCACGATTTAGTATTAGTGTTGTTGCTGAAAATCAAGTTACAACAACAACAACAACATCTACAACATCTTTACCAATAACACAAACAGGAGTTAATTATCAACAGCAACAACAACAAATATATTTAAATGATAATAAACAACAACAGCCACAGTTATCAATAAATATACCAACAACAACATCAATTGATAAACAATCATCATCTGATATTCTAACACCACCACCACCAACAACAATCACGCCAACAATAACCAAAGATGTTAATAATATTAATTCAATAAATTTAAATCGAATATCAAATGTTTTGCCTGGTATTGAATTATGTATGTACTCGTATTAATATAAAACATTGTAATTTTAAATTATATTTAATTTTTTTTTTTTTTTTTTTTAGCTGAAGGTATACAAATTGTTGGAGGATCTTCTGATACAACAGCTGGATCATCTAATTTACGTATGAATTCAGAAGAACAATTATCATTGGCAGCAACACATCCAGCTATGCTACCATCAATGATTCAATCGGTAAATAAAAATTGCCCTTTATTGTGAATGACGAGACGGCGATATTCGATTCTCTGTATTTGTCGATTTGTATATGATTATGAATGGCGATTCAAAACCCATAAAGTATTGCAAATCAATTGATAGAAAAATTATTTTCTTTAAATGCGCAGCTCAAGTCAGTATTATTTTGTTAAGTAGTCAATATTAGTCGCCGCGTGTTATTCAATTTGGGTCTGGTTCAAGATCTGATTTATAACACGTAAAAACAACAACATAATACACATACATATTTAACTGTGTCAGAATCTACGATATCTGTTTTAGATTTAGTATGGCAATTTACGAACAGATGGCGGTGTAATCGTTTAGTGTCTTTTATTTAAAAAAAAATACTCTAAAAAATTATATAAATTCTAAGAATCTTCTTTAAAAATCTTTGGTGCATCTGTTGGAATTTCTCTGTGTACAAATTTCTTAAACTTACATAGATGACCCAGATCGTTTTTTTTTTATTAATGCTGATCTTAACATCCAAATTGAATAAAACGCGAGTATTATATTATAAACGCGGAATGATTTCAAACAAAATCTCATAGTACTTAACATGTTGGAGTACTTTCATTATGGCCGTATAAATACTTGTTTTGACTTAGAGCTGTTAACAACAAAGGACATTTATTGCCTCCATTATTGCTTCTGAGCACACCCAAACTCCCCACCACCCTCTAAGTTGTATATTATCAAAAAATTATAATTTAACACAAAAAATATTTTTTTTTTATATTTTTTTAGGATATTAAACATAATTTAGATACGGTACGTAATCAATTATGTGGTATACGTTTAGAAACTAATGTTCGTCAAAGATTACTATTATTATTACAACGTCAACATATTGAAGAAGAAGAATTACGATTAAAACATTATGTTGAATTAGAAAAATTTCATAAGAATCCAAGTAAGTAAATATGTATGTATATGTTTGTATAATATTTATATATATAAATATATAAAAAAAAAAATGAATTAACACAAAATTTAAATTATTTCAATTAAAATAAAAATTAAAACATATTTTTTTTTCATTAAAACTAAAAAAATTACAAATAAATTTTTTTTAAAATATTATTTAAAATTTTCATTAGAAAAAAGTTAAAAATTAAAAAAAAAAAAAAAAAAAAAAAAAAAAAAAAAACAAATTCATAAATTACAAATACTAAACAGCTGGTTGTTCTACGGATTCATTGAATGGTTCATCTTCACAACAATCACAACAATCAACAATATCACAAATTGGTGGACAAGAATTTCAGCATTTAATTAATTTACAACAACAACAACAACCATCATTATTGTGGCCATCTCAACAACAACAGCATCAACAATTACAACAACAACAACAACCATCATATGGTATATCAACAGTAAATACATTAGGTCCAGTTAGTTGTATAACAAATACTACTGATAATTTAATTCAACAACAAAATTATCAAAATTATACAATAAATAATAATAATAATAGTGGACAACAACAACATTTACAACCAATTTTATTAACAGTTTGTGGACAACAACAACATATTTATCAATATCATCAACAATATATTACAACAACAGCTGATATAACAACAACATCAAATGATTTAACATCATTTAATAATAATAATAATAATAATATTAATTGTTGTATATCATCAACATGTACAACATCATTAAATAATCCAATAATATCAACATCAATAACATTACCATCATTATTAGGATTAACAATAGATGATAATATATCATTATCATCAGATTCATTAACAACAATGAAATCATTAAAACAATCAACAATAAAATTAGATTCTAATATAACAACAACAACAAATCCTACATCAATAATAACAACAATATCAGCATCTACATCGTCATCATCAGCAGCTGAATCAATAATAACACCAACACCACCAACAGATACAATGTTCTATGACCAACAGCAACAAACAATAAATATTGGTGGTGCTGTTGGTGTTAATACTACAACAGATTTACCATTAACAACAACACCAACATCTGTAACATATCATGGTGATGGTTCAATTGAAAAATCAAC
Source organism: Empis stercorea (assembly GCA_949752835.1). NCBI lineage: Eukaryota > Metazoa > Arthropoda > Insecta > Diptera > Empididae > Empis > Empis stercorea. The sequence continues at coordinate 364,985 of OX457090.1, forward strand.
AACAACAAATCAAGTTATTGAAGAAACATTTAGTTCACATTCAATATTATCAGATATACCACAACATTAATTAAACAAAAATTATAAATATAAAAAATTAATTTAACGAAAAGAAAATTATATAAATAAAAAAAAGGAAAAAAAAAAAAAATAAATAAATAAAAATTTAATAATCGTCTTTAAAATTATTCACACACTATAAATATTTAAATTAAATTATAAAACAAAAAAAAATATATAAATAATAAAAAAATATAATAAATTAAATAATATTTTTGAAATATAATTACTCTATAATTAATTAATTAATTAAATTGTTTTTTTTTTTTAATTATTTATTATTATTTCACACAAAAAAAAAAAACGATATTGAAATTTATTTCTCAAAAAAAATAATAAACAAATGTGTTACTTTCTCATAATTATTTAAAAAAAAAAACAAAAAAAAATATATTAATCTATTTTTTTTTTTTTTTTTTTTTTTTACATAATATTAAGTTTTTTTTTTTTTTTTTGTATGTTCTTTAATATTGCCATCACTACCACCCCCCGGAAATATATTTTTTTTCGGTATAATATGAAGCAAATTTCTTGTAAATTGCACAAAAAAAAAAAAAAAAAATGAAACATATTTATCTCCCAACTCTACCCGAGTCTCTCGGTAAATGTCGTTTCATATATTGAATTCTAATATTATTCTTGGATTAAAATTTTCAAACATCATAAATAGTAATTAAAGAAGCTTGTATACTGCATTATAATATTTATTATTAGTCTATAATCAGATATATATTTTGCTTCACATAATATGCGTCCATATTTGAAAAACTTTGAATCCAAATCCTAAAAAAAAATTGAGATTATTTAAACTGCAAATTATTTCTATATTAGCAACAAAAAAAAATAAAAAAAACAACTAAAAAAAATAAATTTATATTTGACATGAAAATTAATATTTTAAATAATTTTATAAATTATAAAATATAAAAACATTTTTTTATTTGGTTTTTTATATAAATTAAAATTAAAAATATTATAAATATATTTAAAAAAAAAAAAAACTTGTTTAACCGAAATAAAAAAATAAAATAAATATACATGAGAATAGGTAGGGAATATATACAGTGCCGTGCAGCTAATTAGAAACAATGTCATGTTTCGTAATGTCCCAAAATTATATTTTCCTATCAATGTACTAAGTACTAACACTTTAGAAAAATTTATGTCTGAATATTCTTAAAAAAGGTCTTGTTTATTAGTACATTGATCGGAAAATATAATTTTGGGACATTACAATACATTAGACATCGTTTCTAATTACCTACAAGGCACTGTATATATATATATATATTTAAAAAAAAAAAGAATTTTCAAACAAATAATAATAAAAGTGCATTATATAGAAATTTTTGAAATTTCTGTTTAAACCACAATATTAAAAAGAATAATTTTTTAAATATAAAAAATGACAAATTATAAATCGAAAAATAATGATTTCTTTTTTTTTTCATTATTATTATTGAATTCTTTTGCTTTATATAAAACAAAAAATATTGTGCTTTATATATATCATCTCTTCCCAAACAAAAATGATTTTTAATTTAATTTTTTTTTTTTTTTTTATAGTAAATTTAGTAAAATTAAAAATAATATTGTATAGAGAGACACAAAATCCAGATTTATATACTTTTCAAATATAGTTTAAAATATATAAAACGAAAAAAGTAAATAGTTTATAGTGTACTATGACATTTTCTTATTAATTATTATTTATTCTTATTAATATTATAATTTAAAAAAAAAAAAAAAAAAAAAAAACATTTTAATCTGGTATAACTAACTAAAGACAAAACAAAAAACTCCGTGGATACTAAAAAAAATAATAATAATTATATTTTGCTGACTTATTTTTTTTTTTTTTATCTTGATTTATTTCATAGAAATAGTCCAAAGTCGTATATAAAACAGAAATGTATATCTTAATTGTAATATTGTTAAGTCGAATTTTTGGTATATCGTAAAAAAAAAACCAATATCGTAAAAGCAAAAATTTTCAAAAAAAATTCATACAAATTTGAATTATAGTCAAACAAAATAAATTGACAAAACAAAAATGAATAAAAGAAGTCAAAATGGGAAAAAAAACGTATATTAAAATAAATTTAAAAAAAAAATAAATATATTTATTGAATTAATTTTTTTTTTTTTTTAGACTATAAAATATTAAAATTTTCTTTTATTGTATTTATTTTATTTTTAATTTTATATTTTAAAATTTAATTAAAAAATCTTTTTCCCTGATATATTTTTCTTCTTTTTCTTTTTATATTATTATTATTATTATTATTATTTTTGTTAAAATAAAAATAAAATTTATAATAATTATTTTTTTTTACACATTATTTTATTGTCTCTATAAAAAAATTATAGTATTGTAAAAATTAAAATTAAAAGAAAGAAAAAAAAACTATAAAGAAGAAATATTAAAAAGAAATTAATTTTTTTTTTTTCACAAATCTTGAACAAAAAAAAAAAAAAAGAAATCGCAAAGAAAAAAGAAAAAGAGAATGTGTTATACAAAAAAAAAAAAGAAACTGTTCGTTAGCTTGTTTTTTTTTTATACTATTAAAAAATAACTATAAAAAAAAATATTATATTTATCAAAAAATTACGAAAAATGAATTAAAAGAAAATAAATTTCACAAGAAAATAATTGTATTAGTGTGTGTGTGTTTTTTTTTACTATTTATCACCAGGCATCAGTAAAGAGTATATGGATGTGTATATAATATACACATACATATATTATAGAACTGGGCAATTCCATAGAGAGAACTCTATTTTTCACGTTGCTCAAAAATATAGAAATCTGTCCGATATTTATTGTTATATATACGAAATTAAAGATTGAAATCTCTATTTTCAGGATCTATTTGGTTTTTTATTTTCGCTTAAAAATTGAGTAAATTACAGCAATGCAGAAGGTAGCTCTCTCCTTGCAAACTTTTTCTCCGATTTGGGCGAATTTGGTGTCGTTGGACGGGGAATTCGAATTGTAAAAAGGATATCCAAACGAATTCCAAATATCTTTAAATTTGCCCAATTTATAGCAAAAATACTTAATTCTTGGTTTTTTCGCTATAATTTGGCCAAATTAAAAGATTTTTCAATTCTGTTTGCATAATCTTGTTACTAATAAAATTCCCCGTCGATAGACACCAAATTCACCTTTGAGATATACGTTCAGATGTATGACTTTTTAGTTGAGAAAATTTTTGAAATTTTGTTTTAGTAAAATTGTAAAATTTAATACAAAATTCGACCAAAGTAACAGGGAATCAGAAACTCAAAATTTAGAAAGTAAATCTAATTTTTATATAAGAGTACTCCTAAAAGTATGCCTTGTTAATATAATTTCCAAAAAATTCTACTAACTCTGGGAAGGTAAGCAGTTTTATATAATTTGACAAATATGTCAAAATTTCATACAAAATTCCACCAAAGTAACAGGGAATCAGAAACCCAAAATTTAGAAAGTAAATCTAATTTTTATATAAGAATACACCTAAAAGTATGCCTTGCTAATATAATTTCCAAAAAATTTTACTTTAAGAATACACCTAAAAGTATGCCTCTCCGATATAATTTTAAAAATTTGTACTAGCGCCGAAAAGTCGGTAATTTAACGAAAATAGCTAATATATCTCAGAAAGCTGAAAGCGTGCCGGAGCGTTTTGAGTTCCGAGCGTTTTGTATGGAATTCTGAGTTCCGAGCGTTCTGTATGGAATTCTGAGTTCCGAGAGTTTTGTATGGATGTCCGAGTTACGAATTCCGAGTGTTTTGTATGGAATCCTGAGTTCCGAATTGCGCATGAAATTCCGAGTTCCGAATTTGCGTACGGAATTCCGAAAACTGAATTCTAGGTTTCGAATTGCGTACGGAATTCCGAGTTCCGAATTGCGTATGGAATTCCGAGTTCCGAATTGCGTACGGAATTCCGAAAAATAATCAGTTTTTTTCGGAATTCCGTACGCGAATTCGGAACTCGGAATTCCATACGTAACTCGGAACTCAGAGTTCCATACAAAACACTCGGAATTCGTAGCTCGGAAATCCATAAAAAACTCTCGGAACTCAGAATTCCATACAGAACGCTCGGAACTCAGAATTCCACACAAAACGCTCGGTACTCAAAAACGCTCCGGCACGCTTTCAGCTTTCTGAGATATATTAGCTATTTTCGTTAAATTACCGACTTTTCGGCGCTAGTACAAATTTTTAAAATTATATCGGAGAGGCATACTTTTAGGTGTATTCTTAAATAATTTTTTTTTGGAAATTATATTAGGGAGGCATACTTTTAGGAGTACTCTTATATAAAAATTAGATTTACTTTCTAAATTTTGGGTTTCTGATTCCCTGTTACTGTGGTGGAATTTTGTATGAAATTTTGACATATTTGTCAAATTATATAAAACTGCTTACCTTCCCAGAGTTAGTAGAATTTTTTGGAAACTATATTAGCAAGGCATACTTTTAGGAGTACTCTTATATAAAAATTAGATTTACTTTCTAAATTTTGGGTTTCTGATTCCCTGTTACTTTGGTGGAATTTTGTATGAAATTTTGACATATTTCTCAAATTATATTATATTACCTACCTTCCCGGAGTTAGTAGAATTTTTTGGAAATTATATTAGCAAGGCATACTTTTAGGAGTACTCTTATATAAAAATTAGATTTACTTTCTAAATTTTGGGTTTCTGATTCCCTGTTACTTTGGTGGAATATTGTATGAAATTTTGACATATTTCTCAAATTATATAAAACTGCTTACCTTCCCGGAGTTAGTAGAATTTTTTGGAAATTATATTAGCAAGGCATACTTTTAGGAGTACTCTTATATAAAAATTAGATTTACTTTCTAAATTTTGGGTTTCTGATTCCCTGTTACTTTGGTGGAATTTTGTATGAAATTTTGACATATTTGTCAAATTATATAAAACTGCTTACCTTCCCAGAGTTAGTAGAATTTTTTGGAAACTATATTAGCAAGGCATACTTTTAGGAGTACTCTTATATAAAAATTAGATTTACTTTCTAAATTTTGGGTTTCTGATTCCCTGTTACTTTGGTGGAATTTTGTATGAAATTTTGACATATTTCTCAAATTATATTATATTACCTACCTTCCCGGAGTTAGTAGAATTTTTTGGAAATTATATTAACAAGGCATACTTTTAGGAGTACTCTTGTATAAAAATTAGATTTACTTTCTAAATTTTGGATTTCTGATTACCTGTTACTTTATTCGAATTTTGTATGAAATTTTGACATATTTCTCAAATTATATTATATTGCCTACCTTCCCGGAGTTAGTAGAATTTTTTGGAAATTATATTTGCGAGGCATACTTTTAGGTGTACTCTTATATAAAAATTAGATTTACTTTCTAAATTTTGGATTTCTGATTACCTGTTACTTTGGTTGAATTTTGTATGAAATTTTGACATATTACTCAAATTATATTATATTACCTACCTTCCCGGAGTTAGTAGAATTTTTTGGAAATTATATTTGCGAGGCATACTTTTAGGTGTAATCTTATATAAAAATTAGATTTACTTTCTAAATTTTAAGTTTCTGATTCCCTGTTACTTTGGTCGAATTTTGTATTAAATTTTACAATTTTACTAAAACAAAATTTCAAATATTTTCTCAACTAAAAAGTCATACATCTGAACGTATATCTCAAAGGTGAATTTGGTGTCTATCGACGGGGAATTTTATTAGTAACAAGATTATGCAAACAGAATTGAAAAATCTTTTAATTTGGCCAAATTATAGCGAAAAAACCAAGAATTCAGTTTTTTTGCTATAAATTGGCCAAATTTCAAGATATTTGGATTTGGTTTGGATATTCTTATTAGAATTCAAATTCCCCGTCCAACGCCACCAAATTCGCCAAAATCGGAGAAAGTTGATTTTTTAGCCAAAAAAAAAAGAAGGTTAACCCCTTGCTTTTTTTTCAAAAATTTGAATTTTCTTAAAAATTCTCCGATTTGGGCGAATTTGGTGTCTATCGACGGGGAATTTTATTAGTAACAAGATTATGCAAACAGAATTGAAAAATCTTTTAATTTGGCCAAATTATAGCGAAAAAACCAAGAATTCAGTTTTTTTGCTATAAATTGGCCAAATTTCAAGATATTTGGATTTGGTTTGGATATTCTTATTAGAATTCAAATTCCCCGTCCAACGACACCAAATTCGCCAAAATCGGAGAAAGTTGATTTTTTAGCCAAAAAAAAAAGAAGGTTAACCCCTTGCTTTTTTTTCAAAAATTTGAATTTTCTTAAAAATTCTCCGATTTGGGCGAATTTGGTGTCTATCGACGGGGAATTTTATTAGTAACAAGATTATGCAAACAGAATTGAAAAATCTTTTAATTTGGCCAAATTATAGCGAAAAAACCAAGAATTCAGTTTTTTTGCTATAAATTGGCCAAATTTCAAGATATTTGGATTTGGTTTGGATATTCTTATTAGAATTCAAATTCCCCGTCCAACGACACCAAATTCGCCAAAATCGGAGAAAGTTGATTTTTTAGCCAAAAAAAAAAGAAGGTTAACCCCTTGCTTTTTTTTCAAAAATTTGAATTTTCTTAAAAATTCTCCGATGTGGGCGAATTTGGTGTCGTTGGACGGGGAATTTTATTAGTAACAAGATTATGCAAACAGAATTGAAAAATCTTTTAATTTGCCCAAATTATAGCGAAAAAACCAAGAATTACGTTTTTTTGCTCTAAATTGGCCAAATTTCAAGGTATTTGGATTTGGCTTGGATATTCTTATTCGAATTCGAATTACCCGTCCAACGACACCAAATTCGCCAAAATCGGAGAAAGTTGATTTTTTCGCCAAAAAAAAAAGAAGGTTAACCCCTTGCTTTTTTTTCAAAAATTTGAATTTTCTTAAAAATTCTCCGATTTGGGCGAATTTGGTGTCTATCGACGGGGAATTTTATTAGTAACAAGATTATGCAAACAGAATTGAAAAATCTTTTAATTTGGCCAAATTATAGCGAAAAAACCAAGAATTCAGTTTTTTTGCTATAAATTGGCCAAATTTCAAGATATTTGGATTTGGTTTGGATATTCTTATTAGAATTCAAATTCCCCGTCCAACGACACCAAATTCGCCAAAATCGGAGAAAGTTGATTTTTTAGCCAAAAAAAAAAGAAGGTTAACCCCTTGCTTTTTTTTCAAAAATTTGAATTTTCTTAAAAATTCTCCGATTTGGGCGAATTTGGTGTCTATCGACGGGGAATTTTATTAGTAACAAGATTATGCAAACAGAATTGAAAAATCTTTTAATTTGGCCAAATTATAGCGAAAAAACCAAGAATTCAGTTTTTTTGCTATAAATTGGCCAAATTTCAAGATATTTGGATTTGGTTTGGATATTCTTATTAGAATTCAAATTCCCCGTCCAACGCCACCAAATTCGCCAAAATCGGAGAAAGTTGATTTTTTAGCCAAAAAAAAAAGAAGGTTAACCCCTTGCTTTTTTTTCAAAAATTTGAATTTTCTTAAAAATTCTCCGATTTGGGCGAATTTGGTGTCTATCGACGGGGAATTTTATTAGTAACAAGATTATGCAAACAGAATTGAAAAATCTTTTAATTTGGCCAAATTATAGCGAAAAAACCAAGAATTCAGTTTTTTTGCTATAAATTGGCCAAATTTCAAGATATTTGGATTTGGTTTGGATATTCTTATTAGAATTCAAATTCCCCGTCCAACGACACCAAATTCGCCAAAATCGGAGAAAGTTGATTTTTTAGCCAAAAAAAAAAGAAGGTTAACCCCTTGCTTTTTTTTCAAAAATTTGAATATTCTTAAAAATTCTCCGATTTGGGCGAATTTGGTGTCTATCGACGGGGAATTTTATTAGTAACAAGATTATGCAAACAGAATTGAAAAATCTTTTAATTTGGCCAAATTATAGCGAAAAAACCAAGAATTCAGTTTTTTTGCTATAAATTGGCCAAATTTCAAGATATTTGGATTTGGTTTGGATATTCTTATTAGAATTCAAATTCCCCGTCCAACGACACCAAATTCGCCAAAATCGGAGAAAGTTGATTTTTTAGCCAAAAAAAAAAGAAGGTTAACCCCTTGCTTTTTTTTCAAAAATTTGAATTTTCTTAAAAATTCTCCGATTTGGGCGAATTTGGTGTCTATTGACGGGGAATTTTATTAGTAACAAGATTATGCAAACAGAATTGAAAAATCTTTTAATTTGGCCAAATTATAGCGAAAAAACCAAGAATTCAGTTTTTTTGCTATAAATTGGCCAAATTTCAAGATATTTGGATTTGGTTTGGATATTCTTATTAGAATTCAAATTCCCCGTCCAACGACACCAAATTCGCCAAAATCGGAGAAAGTTGATTTTTTAGCCAAAAAAAAAGAAGGTTAACCCCTTGCTTTTTTTTCAAAAATTTGAATTTTCTTAAAAATTCTCCGATTTGGGCGAATTTGGTGTCTATCGACGGGGAATTTTATTAGTAACAAGATTATGCAAACAGAATTGAAAAATCTTTTAATTTGGCCAAATTATAGCGAAAAAACCAAGAATTCAGTTTTTTTGCTATAAATTGGCCAAATTTCAAGATATTTGGATTTGGTTTGGATATTCTTATTAGAATTCAAATTCCCCGTCCAACGCCACCAAATTCGCCAAAATCGGAGAAAGTTGATTTTTTCGCCAAAAAAAAAAGAAGGTTAACCCCTTGCTTTTTTTTCAAAAATTTGAATTTTCTTAAAAGTTTCTCCGATTTGGGCGAATTTGGTGTCTATCGACGGGGAATTTTATTAGTAACAAGATTATGCAAACAGAATTGAAAAATCTTTTAATTTGGCCAAATTATAGCGAAAAAACCAAGAATTCAGTTTTTTTGCTATAAATTGGCCAAATTTCAAGATATTTGGATTTGGTTTGGATATTCTTATTAGAATTCAAATTCCCCGTCCAACGCCACCAAATTCGCCAAAATCGGAGAAAGTTGATTTTTTAGCAAAAAAAAAAGAAGGTTAACCCCTTGCTTTTTTTTCAAAAATTTGAATTTTCTTAAAAATTCTCCGATTTGGGCGAATTTGGTGTCTATCGACGGGGAATTTTATTAGTAACAAGATTATGCAAACAGAATTGAAAAATCTTTTAATTTGGCCAAATTATAGCGAAAAAACCAAGAATTCAGTTTTTTTGCTATAAATTGGCCAAATTTCAAGATATTTGGATTTGGTTTGGATATTCTTATTAGAATTCAAATTCCTCGTCCAACGACACCAAATTCGCCAAAATCGGAGAAAGTTGATTTTTTAGCCAAAAAAAAAGAAGGTTAACCCCTTGCTTTTTTTTCAAAAATTTGAATTTTCTTAAAAATTCTCCGATTTGGGCGAATTTGGTGTCTATCGACGGGGAATTTTATTAGTAACAAGATTATGCAAACAGAATTGAAAAATCTTTTAATTTGGCCAAATTATAGCGAAAAAACCAAGAATTCAGTTTTTTTGCTATAAATTGGCCAAATTTCAAGATATTTGGATTTGGTTTGGATATTCTTATTAGAATTCAAATTCCCCGTCCAACGCCACCAAATTCGCCAAAATCGGAGAAAGTTGATTTTTTCGCCAAAAAAAAAAGAAGGTTAACCCCTTGCTTTTTTTTCAAAAATTTGAATTTTCTTAAAAGATCTCCGATTTGGGCGAATTTGGTGTCTATCGACGGGGAATTTCATTAGTAACAAGATTATGCAAACAGAATTGAAAAATCTTTTAATTTGGCCAAATTATAGCGAAAAAACCAAGAATTCAGTTTTTTTGCTATAAATTGGCCAAATTTCAAGATATTTGGATTTGGTTTGGATATTCTTATTAGAATTCAAATTCCCCGTCCAACGACACCAAATTCGCCAAAATCGGAGAAAGTTGATTTTTTCGCCAAAAAAAAAAGAAGGTTAACCCCTTGCTTTTTTTTCAAAAATTTGAATTTTCTTAAAAATTCTCCGATTTGGGCGAATTTGGTGTCTATCGACGGGGAATTTTATTAGTAACAAGATTATGCAAACAGAATCGAAAAATCTTTTAATTTGGCCAAATTATAGCGAAAAAACCAAGAATTCAGTTTTTTTGCTATAAATTGGCCAAATTTCAAGATATTTGGATTTGGTTTGGATATTCTTATTAGAATTCAAATTCCCCGTCCAACGCCACCAAATTCGCCAAAATCGGAGAAAGTTGATTTTTTCGCCAAAAAAAAAAGAAGGTTAACCCCTTGCTTTTTTTTCAAAAATTTGAATTTTCTTAAAAATTCTCCGATTTGGGCGAATTTGGTGTCTATCGACGGGGAATTTTATTAGTAACAAGATTATGCAAACAGAATCGAAAAATCTTTTAATTTGGCCAAATTATAGCGAAAAAACCAAGAATTCAGTTTTTTTGCTATAAATTGGCCAAATTTCAAGATATTTGGATTTGGTTTGGATATTCTTATTAGAATTCAAATTCCCCGTCCAACGCCACCAAATTCGCCAAAATCGGAGAAAGTTGATTTTTTCGCCAAAAAAAAAAGAAGGTTAACCCCTTGCTTTTTTTTCAAAAATTTGAATTTTCTTAAAAATTCTCCGATTTGGGCGAATTTGGTGTCTATCGACGGGGAATTTTATTAGTAACAAGATTATGCAAACAGAATTGAAAAATCTTTTAATTTGGCCAAATTATAGCGAAAAAACCAAGAATTCAGTTTTTTTGCTATAAATTGGCCAAATTTCAAGATATTTGGATTTGGTTTGGATATTCTTATTAGAATTCAAATTCCCCGTCCAACGCCACCAAATTCGCCAAAATCGGAGAAAGTTGATTTTTTCGCCAAAAAAAAAAGAAGGTTAACCCCTTGCTTTTTTTTCAAAAATTTGAATTTTCTTAAAAATTCTCCGATTTGGGCGAATTTGGTGTCTATCGACGGGGAATTTTATTAGTAACAAGATTATGGAAACAGAATTGAAAAATCTTTTAATTTTGCCAAATTATAGCGAAAAAACCAAGAATTCAGTTTTTTTGCTATAAATTGGCCAAATTTCAAGATATTTGGATTTGGTTTGGATATTCTTATTAGAATTCAAATTCCCCGTCCAACGACACCAAATTCGCCAAAATCGGAGAAAGTTGATTTTTTCGCCAAAAAAAAAAGAAGGTTAACCCCTTGCTTTTTTTTCAAAAATTTGAATTTTCTTAAAAATTCTCCGATTTGGGCGAATTTGGTGTCTATCGACGGGGAATTTTATTAGTAACAAGATTATGCAAACAGAATCGAAAAATCTTTTAATTTGGCCAAATTATAGCGAAAAAACCAAGAATTCAGTTTTTTTGCTATAAATTGGCCAAATTTCAAGATATTTGGATTTGGTTTGGATATTCTTATTAGAATTCAAATTCCCCGTCCAACGCCACCAAATTCGCCAAAATCGGAGAAAGTTGATTTTTTCGCCAAAAAAAAAAGAAGGCTAACCCCTTGCTTTTTTTTCAAAAATTTGAATTTTCTTAAAAATTCTCCGATTTGGGCGAATTTGGTGTCTATCGACGGGGAATTTTATTAGTAACAAGATTATGCAAACAGAATCGAAAAATCTTTTAATTTGGCCAAATTATAGCGAAAAAACCAAGAATTCAGTTTTTTTGCTATAAATTGGCCAAATTTCAAGATATTTGGATTTGGTTTGGATATTCTTATTAGAATTCAAATTCCCCGTCCAACGCCACCAAATTCGCCAAAATCGGAGAAAGTTGATTTTTTCGCCAAAAAAAAAAGAAGGTTAACCCCTTGCTTTTTTTTCAAAAATTTGAATTTTCTTAAAAATTCTCCGATTTGGGCGAATTTGGTGTCTATCGACGGGGAATTTTATTAGTAACAAGATTATGCAAACAGAATTGAAAAATCTTTTAATTTGGCCAAATTATAGCGAAAAAACCAAGAATTCAGTTTTTTTGCTATAAATTGGCCAAATTTCAAGATATTTGGATTTGGTTTGGATATTCTTATTAGAATTCAAATTCCTCGTCCAACGACACCAAATTCGCCAAAATCGGAGAAAGTTGATTTTTTAGCCAAAAAAAAAAGAAGGTTAACCCCTTGCTTTTTTTTCAAAAATTTGAATTTTCTTAAAAATTCTCCGATTTGGGCGAATTTGGTGTCTATCGACGGGGAATTTTATTAGTAACAAGATTATGCAAACAGAATTGAAAAATCTTTTAATTTGGCCAAATTATAGCGAAAAAACCAAGAATTCAGTTTTTTGGTATAAATTGGCCAAATTTCAAGATATTTGGATTTGGTTTGGATATTCTTATTAGAATTCAAATTCCCCGTCCAACGCCACCAAATTCGCCAAAATCGGAGAAAGTTGATTTTTTAGCCAAAAAAAAAAGAAGGTTAACCCCTTGCTTTTTTTTCAAAAATTTGAATTTTCTTAAAAATTCTCCGATTTGGGCGAATTTGGTGTCTATCGACGGGGAATTTCATTAGTAACAAGATTATGCAAACAGAATTGAAAAAACTTTTAATTTGGCCAAATTATAGCGAAAAAACCGAGAATTCATTTGGTTTTGGTTTGGATATTCAAAGACACCAAATTCGATATTTTCCAAATTCGATAGAAAGTCGATATTTTACCCCAAAAAAAAAAAACATTTTGCAGACTTTATGTTCTCTTCTTTCTATATATTAAAATTTATATAATTTTATTTTTGAAATATTTATATTTTTATTTAAATAATATTTTGATATATTTTTTATTTTCCAGAAACTTTTTATATACAGAATATTATTATTTATACAATAAAATTTTAATTTATATTTTCATATTTATTTAATATTTTTATGATTAAATAGAAAATATCCAGAAAATTATTTATTATACTAAAAAAAAAACATCTTTTTATAACATTTTGTGCTTCTATATAAAATTTAACTAATTAAATTATTTATTTATTTTTTATTATCTATTTTTTATATTATTTGCTTTAATTTTTTAAAAATTAAAAATAAAAAAACATTTTGAGATTTTGGACGGTTTTTGTGAAACAATTTTTTTTTTTTTTTTTTTTTTCACAAATAATTATTTTAATTTGTCATAAAAAAAAAAAAACAAAAATAGAAAATGATCCAAAAACTATTAAAAAAAAAAAAAAAAGAAAATATAATAAATTGTTTTTATTTTTGTACAAAATATTTACTTAAAAAATATTTATTATAAAATATATAATATGGAAATTTTGGAATGTGTCAAGTAGTGTTGCAAAACGTATTTTACCAGCTACCCCACCAGTTATATTATCCTCTGGATGCACCAAATTATTATTATTATTATTATTGTATTGACATGATAAATAAAGATTTTATTATAATTACTATTATTGTGTCTAAATAAAAGTATATATATAAAAAAAAAAAACTAATTATAATTATCTAATATTTTAATCACAATCTCTATAAATGTTAAGGTTGTACTTTAATATATTATGTAGTTCATCAGTATTATCAAAATTATTTGTCGAGCATTTGTTCTGTTAAAAAAAAAAAAATAATAAATAAATTAATTAATAATTATTCATTGAAATTTAAAGTTTAATATGTTTTATATAAATTAAATTTAATTTTTTTTTATTATTATTTTACCTTCTTTTCATTGTAATTATCTGTTTCAGGTGTAACAATAATTTCAATTCTTTTATTAAAATTACCATAATTTGGAATATTTAAATAAAAAATAACTTTATTATTATTTAAATTCCTTTGATAAATTTTATTTATGGTAATATTATTATTATTATCACCATTATTTCTATTATTATCATTATATTTATTTTTATGATTTTCATATTCATAATTAAAATTATTATTATTATTATTATTATTACTAATATTATATGTTTCATCAATAATAATTGATTTATCTTTATCATATATTATTTGTTTATTTTTATCATTATCATTAATATTATCATCATCATTAATAATAATACTATCAATAATAACACCATCTAAATCAACACCACCAACGCCGCCGCCACCAATATTAACACTATCACCTTCATAACCAACAACAACACCATTATCTGTAGATGATGAATATAATGTTTCATCTAAATTTTTATCAATTATAAATTTCATTGAATTTATTGTATGTTCTTGATCATTACAAATAGTCCATTGTAATTTTGATGGTCCTCTGAAAATTAATTAATTATTTTTAATTATTATAATAATAAATAATAATCAATTTAAGGTGCATTTGAACAGAGCATAAATTATATTTTAAATATTATTATTAAATTTTATATACATTATATACTTACATGAAATGTATTTCCAATTTTGTTTCGTGCATATATTTTGATATTGGTATTGAATATGTTAAATTTAAATTATAACCACTGTTAAAACAAAATGCAACCGACTCTAATGATTTATTAATAGATTCAGTTTGGATCCATGGAACAATTATAGGACAATCATTATTTTTATTATTACTATTATTATTATTATTATTATTATTATTATTATTATTTGAATTTTGTTGATTTTTTTGATCATTTTTTATATTTATACCATCATTTTTTTGTTCAATAATATGATCAATATTTTTAATTGATTGAACAGTAACTGATGATGATTTAATATTATCATTTATATTTTTTTGATTATTATTATTATTATTATTATTATCTAATGATGAATTAATATTTTTTATACAACAAATTGATTGACATTCATTTAATATAATACCATTATTACTATTACTATTTATATCAATACAATTAATATTATTATTAATATTAATATCACTATTATCAGATTGATCATTATTATTATTATTAATAATAATTGGTATTGATTTTAATTTATAATTATTATTTAAACATTTTAATGGTATTATACCAATAATTGGTGTTAATATAAATTTATTTATTGTTTTTATTAATAATAATGATGATAATGATGATGTTATATCAATTTGATCTTCTGATTCACTATTATTATTATTATTATTATTATTATTATTATTATTATTATTTAAATCTTGAAGATCTTGTTGATCAGAATCATTTTTAATATTATTATTATTATTATTTGTAAAATTATGTGATGTATTATTATTATTATTATTATTTCCTAATAACCTTTTTGCTGATGATGATGATGATAATGTAATATTATCAATTTTATTAATATAAGTTGATGATAAAATTGTTGTTGTTGTTGTTGATTGTATTGATTGTATATTATTATTATTAATAGATTTAGCTAATGGTTTTACATTTTTTGTAATATCATCAATATTATCATTATTATTATTATTATTATTATTATTATTATTATTATCATTTGTATCAGTATTAATAACATGTAATAAAATTGATGTTTTAACATTATTTTTATTTATTAATTTATGATGATGTTGATGATGATGATTTTGATTATTTTGTTGTTGTTGTTGTTGTTGTTGTTGCTGATCATTTTGATTTTTATTATTATTATGATGAAATTCTTTTTCATGTTTTTGTTGTTGTTGTTGCTGTTGTTGTACATCACTATCAATAGAATTATTTTCAACATCTTGTGGTTCTAATATATCAACAGTAACAACTGATAATTTTTCAGATGATGTTATATTATTATTATTAGATTTAATTAATATTTTCTTATTATTATTATTATTATTATTATCAAATTGTAAATGTTTTGTTATTAATTGTTGTTGTGTTTGTAATGGTGGTAATGGTGGTGGTGGTGGTGGTGGTGATGGCCATTTTATAATAGTTGAATTTTTTATTTTTAAATTTGTTATATTAATAATATCACTTGAATTAATACTGTTACTATATTTATTATTATTATTATTATTATTATTTTGTATAATATAATCAGTATTATTGATATAACTATTATTTTTATTACTATTATTATTATTATTATTAATTTTTTCACTACCATTATGACCATTATTAATACCAGTTGAATTATCTAAATAAGTAATTGATGATGTTGTTAATATTAATTGTTCAAATTTTAATGGTAATTGTTGTTGTTGTTGTGATGGTTTTAATGTTGATCTAATATATTGAAATTTATGATTATAATTATTATTATTAATATTATCAATTTGATTTTGTCGTGAATTATATATATATGGTTTTGAATAATTCTTTTTAGTACGTTCAACAAAATATAATGTTGATATTGCAGCAAGACTAGAAATAAATAAATTTAATAATTTTAGTTTTTATTATTATTATTATTATTTTTTTTAAAAAAAAAAATTATATATGGATGGGTCTCAGAGCTGAACCGAACCAAATCAAAATTAATGCAATTATTGTTAGAAATTTAGAAATAAGTAACCAAAAAAAAAAAAAACATTCGACGAATTAATTAGAATTGATATGTATCACTTAATCCTTATAATTTTTCTGACTTGGTCCGGTGTTCAGCTCTGAGCACATCAATAATCTATAAAAAATATACTTACCATATAGCCATTATAATAACTAATATAATAATAATCATTTGTATTGTTGTATTTGAACAAATTTCATCATTACATTTATCATTTCTACTATATTCATCATCATCATCATCATTATTATTATTATTATTTATTTTTAATATTTTATTTTTATTAAATTTTTTATTATTATTTATATTTTTAATATTATTACGATCTGTTTGTTGTATATGTAATAAACGTGAATTAATTTTTTCTAATTGTTCAATACGTGTTTCAAGTGATCCAGTTACTTTACATAATTCTTTAACAGCACCAATATTTTCCATTAATATACGATCCTATATATAAATTTTTATTAAAATAAAAAATGAGAAATATAAATTAAAGTATTAAGGTAGATACTTAAAGTAGATATACTTACTTTATTAACAAGTAAAAATTTTTCTATAACTTGTCCACTTGGTAATACAATACTACCAGCTTCTGTTACAGCATCTGGTAATATTTCCCTTACCTCTTGTGCAATAACACCAGTATCAATAATTTGATCATCATCATTATTATTATTAATATTATAATCAAGATTATTATTATTAATATTTAATGTATTATTATTATTATTATTATTTTGTATAATTTTTCCTTTTTTTAAACCAGAATGTATTGCAAATTCTGGTTCATAACAATATCGTACAACACGAATTTTTTGCATATTTTTTAATTGTATTGCTGTATCTAATTCCATTATTTCACGTTTAGCACGACTATCACTTGGTTGTACAATATGACCAGATAATTTAATATTACCATGTATAACTAAACTTTCATCTGGTCGATCTGTATTTATACCAACACGTCCAGCATGATATATTGAATCTTGTGTAATACCACGTTGCCAACATAATTCAATATCACTTTCAAATTGTCCAGGATTTGATGCTCTAACAATTATTCTTTCACTACCTTGACTAATTATTGGATAATTACCATTATGTGTATGTGCATGTAAACCAACAATTAATTGAAAATAACGTTGTTCTGGATTTGGTCGTCCTTTTTTACGCATATTATTACTAGTTGTTTCCGAAAAATGTAATCGACCAACTGTTACTTTACTAAGTAAACGATTTTTTAAATCAATTCTTTAAAAAAAAATATAAATAAAAATAATAAAAAATAAGAAATAAAATTATTTTAATTATATTATAGTTAAATTTTAAAATAAATGTGTGATTAGATTATTTGTTAATAAATATTAGTCGTATTTTATTCAATTTGGATTAGGATCAGGTTTGAAAAAAAAACGATGCACTATTACACCGCCATCTGTTCGTAAATTGCCATACTAAATCTAAAAGAGAGATCATAGATCCTGACCCAGTTAAATAACTATAGGTTATGTTGTTGTTTATACGTGTTATAAAGCAGATCTTGAACCAGACCCAAATTGAATAAAACGTGACTATTATTATATATTATAAACGATAAAAAATTTTATTTTATTTATTTTTTTTAACTTACGGTACAGGATGAAATGGTTTTTTAGATCTATCCGATTGACTTTGTTCAACACGTATCATTTGATTTGGTGATTCTAATTTAACACCATAAAAATGTAAATGAAATGATTTTATTTTTTCTAAACCATTTGGTGTTCTAACAAATATTGCTGTACCATTTAATTGTGTATGACATGTTATTTGAAAATGATTTTTTTTTTGACATACAAATGAATCATCTGAATTTGAAAAATTAAAACCTTTATCAGCATCAACACGATAATGTGGTATTGGTAATTCTTGTAAATTTTGATTACATAATATATGCCAATTATTTTGTTGGAATTGTGTAAATCGTATACATTGTAATGGACATTGTTGTTCTAATGTTATATCATTATTTTGTTGTATACTACCATCTAAACTAGATTGATCTGATGGCATTGATAAATTTGATGATGATGATGGTAATATTGTTGTTGATAAATTTGGACTTAATGGTGATAATGGTGGTTTTATATTTTGATGATGATGACATATTGGACTTAATGATATACCTATAAATATATATATATATATATATATATAAATGTATATATATATATTATTTTATTTAATATTCATAATTTGTAAAACATTTATATATATGACTCGAATAAATTATAAATCGTAAAAATAATATGGGCCACCGGTAGGGTTCAATAACACCTAACGAAATAAAACCTATAATAGTAGGTTTTTTTTAGTTTCCATCCAGAACAAAATGTGAATGTTATATGCTTTTATTTCCCATCTCAATTGGGGAAATAAGACCTATATTAGGCTTTATTTCGTATAATCTTATTGTACCCCATCCTATTGGTTCATTTGGGCATTAAAATTTCATACGAGCCCATATCATATAATATATATAAATGTATAATAATTAAAATTTACCTGGTTCTGGTTTAACAACAGATATAATATGTCGCATTGAATCATTTATTTGTGATAAATTATTATTACTATTATTATCTGAATTAGATAATTTTCTTTTTCGTATATTTATTGATGTTGTTGATAATTGATTATCTGATGATATATTATTATTATTATTAACAAGATCTATTGTATTATTAATAATTGATGATTGTTGTTGTAAAATAGGTAATTTTGTTGTTGGTGTTGTTGTTGTTGTTGTTGTTGTTGTTAATAATCCAACATTTTGTAATGTTTGTTGTGATTGATGTAAATCATTTGTTGTATAAATATTTGGTATTAATTGTGATAAATCTTCATTATCATTTACAATATCAACATTATTATTATTATTATTATTATTATTAGTAATTGTTGATATTGTATCATCATTTATTGGTGAAATTTCAACTAATCCAATTAAATTATTATTTGATTGTGATGTTGATATATCATTTTGATTTGTATGATGATGATGATGATGATTATGATGATAATTATTATCTAATAATAAATTTTTTGATTTTATTGCTGTTGATGTTGTTGTTGTTGTTGGTTGTTGTTGTTGTAATTGATGATGATTCATTTGTAATTCATTAGATATAATACCATTATTACCTAGAACTGTTGTTGGTGTTGTTGTTGTTGCCAATAGAATATCATCTGGCTTACGTATTGTTATTGTTTGGGAATGATGATGGGATGATATATGTTGTTGTTGTTGTTGTATATTATTATTGATATTATCATTATTATTAATAACACCAATACCAACACCATTATCATTATCAGTAATATTATTATTTGTACGTATACAAAATTCATTTGAATTAACAATATGATTATTACATAATATAGAATGTAATTGTTGTTGTTGATTATGTTGTGAATTAAAATTATTATTATTATGTAATTGTTGATTTAATTGTTGTTGATGATGATGTTGTGATAAAATATGAATTTGTTGTTGTTGTTGTTGATTATTATGATGATTTATTCCATTTATATTATTCATATTTATTGATCCTCTAGTTACAACATCTGATATTGTATTTGTTAAATCATTATTATTATTATTAATATTATTATTTTGTGGTAATTGTGTTAAAGATGATGGCTGTTGTTGTTGTTGTTGTATAATAACATGTTGTTGTTGTGATGTTAATGTTAAACCATGTAAATCAGTTGGACTATATGGTGGTTCTGATCCAGAATCTGGTGGACTTTCAGGTAAAAGTGTTTGTGTTATTATTGCTGATGATGATGATGATGATGATGATGATGATGATGATGATGATATTGAACCAGATGTAATACAATCAATTGATGTATTATTAATTGTTGATTGTCGTATTTGTTGTTGTTGTTGTTGATGTAATAATGTTGTTGATGTTGTATTATTATTAATTTTATTATTTCGTGTAACAACTACTGATGATGATTGTCCAATATTTGAATTTGTTGGTAAATTATTATTATTATTATTATTATTATTGATATTTATTTGTTGTTGTCGATTAATATTATCATTTGATTCAACAATAACAATATTATTACCATTATTTGATGATGATGTTGATGATATATTTTGATGTTGTTCATCATTTTGATCTTTTTTTATATTTAATAATGAATTTTGTGATGAATGTGTATTATTATTATTATTATTATCATCATCTATACTATTTAAAGATGATGATGAATGATTATTATTATTAACAACTGTTGTTGTATCATTTGTATGTATAAATTGTTCTAAATGACCAAAATCTAATGCTTCATTATCAATACCACCAATAAAATCAGATCGTCCTAAAATTAAATATATATATATATATACATTGTATAAAAAATATTATAATAGATTTATTGATCAAACATTTCATTATATTATGCGCATAATACATAAAACAAAACAAAACAAAAAATATGTTGTATATAAACATGCAATATTATATATGTATACATATATATATATATTTTTTTTTTTGGAATTAATTTTTAAATATTAACTTTCAATATTAAATATATTTATGCTTATTCTGGAAAACTTTGTATTTGAATTTTTTCGTTATTCTACAAAAACGTTCGAAGGGAAAACTATTATCGATCGATTTTACCAATTATTTAAATTTAAATATATGTACATGACCAACGAGAATGGTGGCGGGGGGGAAAGCGATCTACAAGCAATAGAAAAAATTGCATTGATTCCGTGGAAGAGATAAATCAGCAATACAGAAGCTTTTGTATTGCTGAATTGGAAGGCAAAATATGCCTTCCAATTCAGGGCAGAAAGAAAAAATACGGTTATTGCGCCTACTTTATTGCTATTGCCTACCGCACCAAGCCTACTAGGGCCCATTGTACTCTACACCGACACGGTTCATTTGTACTATAGAGATCACGTCAACCAATCATACTTCCCTAAAGGACGAAACGATTTGATCTGACAAAAATTTTAGATACAGAAAAAAATTTTAAAAAATTTATATAAATTACCAGTTAATGTTCTAGTAAATTCCATTTTTCTGTTTTTATTTCTTGATAATTTTTTATAATTTTTATTATTTTTAATTTAATTTATTTTTTCACTGCAAAATTAATCAAAAAAAAAAAAAATTATTTCAAAAAATTATTAAATTATTAAATTATTTTGTTGTTGCACATTCACTTTTCCCATTTTCACTTGCATATAAAAATTTTTTTTATAATTATAAATAAATACAAAAAAAAAAAACATATTTTTAATTTCTATTTCATAAAATCCACCCACCATAACAAAAAAACATAAAAAAACAAAGAAACATAAATTAATTAAAAATTAATTATAAATAAAAAAAATTAAGAGTACTACAAAAATTTATGTTTTGTGCAAATCTGTTTTTACTTTTGTGCGTTTTTTGTGTCTGAAAATTTTTAAAGATAATATTTGAAATTTTTATAGGGAGGGGGGTGGTGGGTGGTGTGGGGTTTTGGTTTGATAAATTCATTATGGTTATATATATATATATATATATATATATGTATATTAGAAAGGATATTGATCTTGAAAATTCATAGATAAAGTTCTAAATATTATATGCATTATAATATATAGTTTACTTCATCTTTTTGGGTACAATTGCGCCCGAATAATGGGCCTCTATATAATGGTCTATATAACTCTTTATATTCCCGTCTTCGCTTTAACCATTATACACCTTAGCTACACCCTTACAAGTTCAAAATCATATAATTTTCCATATATACATACATTGAGATGATTTTGTGAAATCACATCAAATTTTGGTAATTTTGTAGAAATCATTTTTGTCCATCAACAATAAAAAAAAAATATTAAAAAAAAAAATAGTTTCATTAAATAATAAAATTATAAATCATTAAAAACAAAAAAAAAAAAAAAAAACCTTAAATGTCAAACGAAATTATTATTTCAAATCTGGTGAACACAGATAGTTCCACGTTTATTTCGAAATCATGAATCGAAATCACGCATATTTTACGTGCTGGTGAGAATATGCTTATTACCTATTAAGAATTATAATATAAATATATATATAAAAATTTGATCATCATAGAATTATTTGAAATATTTATAATAAAAAAAAAAAAAAAAAAAAATTATGCACCGAAACAAAATTATGATAAATAAAAATGCCGCTCTAATTATTTTACATTTAGTAGGAGAAATAAATAAACTATATAAATATTTTTTTTTAATTATACTTTTTTATACACAAAACTTATGATATTTTTAATATTATAATTAATTTCTGTATATATGGTATGATTAAATTTATTGCATGCAATTTTTTTTTTTTGAAAATCTAAAAACTTCAAATTTTTATTATAAATCTCTAAATTTTTGATGATTTTTATTATTATTATTATTGTTTTTTTTTTTTCTTTTATAATTTAATTATTTAAAACAATTTTTTTTTTTTTTTTTTGGTATGTTATAAAGACACTTTGTCAGAAATGATTGAAAGAAATGATATCCTTGTTTTTTTTTTCCAACTATGGATTAAAAAAAATTTATTGACCTAACAACGCAAAAAATTATATATATATATATATATATATATACCCGAAAAACTAAATATTAAATGAAATAATAAAAAAAAAAATGAAAAAAATCATCAAATGAAAGTATAATTTATTTATTTACTATTAAAATATAGTTACAGTAATGGTAACTATGGTTACCTCAAACCAAAAATAAATATTATTATAATATTATAATTTGTTGCTATCCCATTTATTTTCTCTTCAATTTCATTTATTCTATTTATCCACCTCTTTTAGGTTAGGTAGGTATATATAGGACAAACCTTCTTCAACGAGGTCACAACCGAGAATGGTTGTGAGGGGCGGGGAGGCGGTATGGTTATAGATATATAGAGTACTTGTTGAAGCACTGCTTTATGGCTTAAGAGCTAAAGCCGTAAACATATTATAAATGGATATTCGGTTCAAGAGGAGAGAAAGAGAGAGAGATAGAGAGCGATTACTTCAAAACCTAAGTGAAATAATATCTATAAAGGATTAAATTGACTATGGATGGAACTCTTTAATGGTGGGTGTCTTACGAAAGGATGTGTAGAGTGTATTAGAGCAGCGGTGGCTTAGTCCTTAGTGTATAGCGTACTATATACTGTGGCGTATGAGGTCATCATGAGTTCAATTCCCGGCCCAGTCATCGATGTCCGTTCTCCTAAGTTGACTCAGCTTTAATTTTTTTTTAAAACTAGTTTAGTAAAAACTAGTTTTAAGAAATAAATGAGTACCCGGTAATAATATATACAGCAATGTAAATTTTAATGCTACTGGGTAAATTGCTGGTGGTCGAGAGTCCAATTTGTGCTAAAAACAATTGACTCACTAGAAAGCCATATTAGCTTGTTGCGCACAGTTAATAGTTTCTCTACTCCTACAGAAAAGCTTATGGTTCGGAATCCATATAAAATTTTAGTTAGGTTCTAAAATTGCAATAAAATATCAAGAAAACCTCTAAAGAGAGGTAAGACCTAGGCCCACATCGGGCTGGTTGTGCCAAAAGAAGAAGTGTATAACTATGCTGCGAAGAGCGAAGCATAAGATCGTAAGTTCAATTTTGCGGTCGAGTCCAATTTGCTGACAAACAAATTGACACTCGAACTTATATACAAAAGCCATAATTTATCTTTGGTTGCAAATATAAATAGTTTCCTAAATTGCTATATAGATTGGGTCAAGAGAAAACCACTAATAAGGTAGGCCCACTAAGAGGCTCATATCGGGCTGTTATGCCCAAATGAAGAAGAAAGAAACACCTTGAACAAAAAGTATGTTCAATCTACAGAGACAACTATACTGTAATAATACCTTCTTATAGGTTAGTTTTATCTAAATTTATAACGTTTTTAGTTGACGTACAAAAAAAAAACCTCCACATGTATAAATAAATAATATTTTTATATACAAATTTTTACTACTTACCAAAATCAGCAAGAATAGAATCAGTTAAAAATTCCATATTCATTTTGAAGTAATTTTTTATAGATTATCATTTTTTTAATGCAATTATTAACCATTTTTGCTTCTTGGTTTAAAAACTGAAATTAAAGAAAAATACTTTTTTTAATTAATTTTGTTGTTATGTTTAAAAGAAAAAGAAGAATTTTAAAATTTAATATATAAGAAATCCGGTAGTGGTTCTTTAAATTATGTTTTTGATAAATCCAGTTTAAATATAAAAAAATATTTCAAGATTTTTTAAAAAAAAAACTAGTTTTAAAAATAATATATGTTAATTAGAATTTATTTCTATATGTATAGTTTATAAAACAAGAAAATAAATTTAGTCTGTATGTCTGTCTGTCATCCAAGAGAGAAACTCATCTTGAAATATTTACCCTTATTGTGATTGGCGATTTTATTTGCTGTCGATAGTCGATAGAGTCTGTTCGTGTCGATTTTTATTTTGTATTTGACTAATTATATCGCGCATCGTCTAAAAATTATTACCATATCTCATTTTCAAATTATATTACATTTTAAGACTAATTTTGTGATTTATTTTGATATTTTGACAATTGTGAATTATATTTTTTTATATTTATATTAGTCGTGTTTTTTTTTTGTAGACGCATATAAATTTATCGGCAACAGAGAGAAATTTTACCATTGAAAACAATAACAATTAGCATCTCTCCGTAAATTGTTGTGGTTTTGAATGGAAAGATTTCTCTCTGTTGCCGATAAATTTATATAACTTTCATCCTTATTGAAACCTATGCGCCTTAATTCGTTATCTGTCGTGAATAAAAAATGTAATCGCCATCAAATGTTGACATTTTATCGACATATTTTACATATTATTACATTATCTCAGCTTATAATGTGAACCTTTTTTAGGTTTCCCTTACGACAAAATTCTTCACCTCAATTCCCCGTTCTATCTGTTTGCTTATATTTAATAATCCAATTTCCATGGCACTTGGATTCTAGAGAGAGAGAGAGAGAGATAGAGATTAGGGCAAAGACGGCATACTTATGGATCATACAAGAAAGGCGGCAAAAACGACACTTATGTAGATCATATAAAAATGACACACCCCTGAACCAACATCGCGGCGCCACCAAATAAGATAAATTTTAAATATCGGAATATTGTATGACACTCCACATTTTTTTTTTTTTTTTTATCTTTCTTCATCACACAATTTACATTTTTAATTCGATCACAACACGGTTGAGTGATGATAATAAAATATAAAAAACAAAAACAACAACAGAAAACAACACCAACAATTTTAAGGGCTGAGAAAAATTAATTATCTTTACACAAATTAAAATTAAAAAAAAAAATTAAAATTAATATTTATACACACCAATAAATTTGATTAAAAATCAAATTTTATTATTTCATTATCACACACCAGAGTGACACCACCACCCACCCCCGCCGATGGGTAATTTCCTTGAATTAATTATAAATAAATAAATAAAAAATAAAAAAAAAAGTCTACAATGAAATTAAATTAATTAAATTTAAATTTTTGGTATAAATTTTTTTAGTATTTATTTTTGCGCATAATATAGAAAATATTATTATTTTTTCATTTATTAAATATTACACCATTTTTAATTTTATATATATATATATATATATATATATATAAATCTTTATTACGCACCTTTATTTGGATTATTTATATTGGAATGTAAAGTAAAAATTTTAATTCTTTTAATAAATTGTTTTTTTTTTTTTTATTTTGTATTATTATTATTATTCTTAAATTATTTTAACTTAAAAAAATATCAACTCGATTGAACTGGTACACATATTTAATGTATATTATTATGTGTACTATATGTAAATATATATATATATACAAATATTATGTATATATATATTTGCGTTGATTTATAATTATTATTTTTTCTTATTAAAAATTAAACACGTTACTGCGCCGCCGCAATGATTAGAAAAATTATGTACGCGATCACTGATCATATACCAACAAAAAAAAAAAAAAAAAAACAATAATAATAATAATTTAAATCTCTATTTTACAAAAATTTATATATATATACATATATGTATATGTAAAAGTCTCTGGGATAATGAAAAATATCAATACACACCCATATATGTATTTATGATGTACAATCATAAAAAATAAAATCTATAAAAGATCTTTCAAATTAAATATATGTATACAATTAAGTAGCGGCGTTCCATTTACCTAAAACACAATTTAATTATTTCTTCCTCTCTAGGCTCTAGTTTTAGTATATACTTTATGACAGGTGGAACATTAGTCGCATCTTATTCAATTTGAGTTTGGAGGATGATCAGGCTTCATTATTGTGAATAATTTTCTGTGAAGTGACATTTTACTTTTTTGTGACATTATTTGGGACGTATCGTCTACCCACATCATTATGGCTTAGGGATAACAACAAAATGATCGTTTCAGAATCAAATTGGTAGGACATCGTTTTAAATATGATTTATGCTTTCAGGGATATTATTATTTAGATAGTAATATTGAAATGTCAAAATCCAAAAAGATACATAATTTATATTTATTAACATATATATTGTATGTTGTATGTATCTCTTTTATGCTCTTTTTCTCTTTGGTTTTTGTTTTTTTGTTATGGCTTTGTGTGTCAAATTTTAATATTTATATCAATTTCTTTTCCAAAATAAAACTACACTTTTTTACACTTTTCCGTGCACCATAGAGAAGTGTCAAATAATATAATGATTTATTCGATATATCGAAGAGATTATAGTGATATTTTGCTCCTTATTAGATGGTTGAATGTAGGAGTGTAATTAGATAAATAATAATTGCAGGTAATTAGGAGTAGATTTAAAATATACATACATACATATATAAATCAGCAAATATATATATAAAAAAAAACACGATCTGGATCATCTATGTTGGAAGAAATTTAAAGTTAAATATATGGGTTATATTGTTGTTTTTACGTTTTATAAATCAGATCTTGAACCCCAGACCCAAAATTGAATTAAACGCGACTATTAAATGGTGATTTACACAAAATTATGTTTTATATATATACAAAAATGGTTAAAACTTCTTAGCTTAAACACTATGCTTTAGAAAAACAGGATTATTATAACACAAAAAACTTACTCCCATTGGGTGTGTAATCTTTTTTTTTTTTTTTGCATTTTAGTGTGTAGTGAAAAGAAATTGATATTATTATTATTATTATTAAATATTATACAACAACTACATTTTGACAGTTCGGTGGTGAAATAGAAAGAGACTACACAGTACAGACTATACTTTATCCATTCTGGCTTCAATTGTTTTTATTACTTTATGCTCCTTCCATATATTTCTAATTTGTTTGATACTATATATCTAATATATATATATTTATATGTATATATATATATATATCTATAAATATAATTTAATTTAATTTTCAATTTATATAAGAAAAGTGTAAATAAAAAAATATTATTAATTATATATACATATATATTTATTTTCTACTATATATATATTTTATATTTTAACTTCTTATCTATAATAAATAAAAAAAACAAAATAACATAATTTTTCTATATTTATATATATATAAAAAAAAAAAATAAAAATTATAAATGATATTTATATAATATATGAAAAAAAAAATCTGTGTTTTGGTGTAATATGAAAAAAAAAAAAAAATGTTTGTGAAAATTTATAATATTAATTCATAAATTTCCTATTATTTTTTTTATGTATAATATATATATATATATATATATTTAGTATATATATATATGCTAAATATCCCGCCGCCTATATATTTTTGAACCATAATAATAATAATGATAATTTAAATCATTTTTTGTGGCAATAATTAAAACAAAAAAAAAAAAACAAATTAAAAATCTAATAGAATTTCAGGTACGTTTTTTTTTTTAATATATAAAAATTTTCTTTATGATTTTTCCCCCTTTTCCTTTAAATTTTTTTTTTTTTTTTTGTTATGAAATTATGTAATAATATTTATGTATATATATATATATTTACAAAAATTATTAATTTTATGTACATATATACATAATAAAATCAAAATATTAATAATAACATTTCTAAATAAACAAATAAATAAAATAAACATAAATATTTTATGTTTATATTTAACTAAAAAAAAAATTTTTTTGAGATTGATTTTTTTTTTTCTTGTGTTCTATGTTTTTTTTTTTTTTACTTTTCCTTTTGAAAATAATTTATTTTCACCCTAGCCCTTCCACCCTAACATCCACCCTAACCCAAAAACATTAAATGTCCTTTTTCATATTATACTTAGAGGACGAGATTTTACATATATTATCTTCTATCTCTATATGATGAATCTTCCCAATTAATTTTTAAAATTACCACAAACATTAGAAGAAAAAATGAAAAATCAATAAAACAATCAAAAAGTGCCATCATCATAGTTAAATAAAAATGGAGAGATTTTTTGTATTTATACTGTAAAATTTCACGTCGATAGATACCAAAAATTTGTCTATATAATTGGAGAATTGTGATTTTTTTTGCCCAAAAAAAAAAATGCAAGTAAGTGGTACCCCCCTTGCCACTTTTTTTTTTTTTGGTGCGTAAAGCATAGACTTTCTCTCCGATACAAGTGAATTTGGTGTCTATCGACGGGGTATTTTAATTCTAATAAAAAATCTGCAAACCGATTCCAAATATCTTTTAACTTGCCCCAATTATTGCAAAAAAAAAAAAAAAAAAACTTGAAATAAAAGTCTACAAATAGAGAACTACGTTCTGCATGCTCTCTAATTTTAATCAATTTTTAAGATCCCAACGGGAAAATTTTAGAAGACGCCTTCCTGAAGCAGCGATCTAGAAACCATAGAAAAATGTGCATTGCCTCCGTGGAAGAGATAAATCAGCAATTATCCTCATTATCATTATATTAATTATCCTCATTATCATTATATTATAATTATCATTACCTCATTATCTAATTCTAAGAAAGTGTAAATGCTTTGTTGAAAATAAAAAAATAAAATAAAATAAAATAAAAAATACCAGAAGCGCTTCGTCAGGAAGGCGTTTCTGTAATTACTGAATTGGAAGGCTAAAATACGAGCCTATTGCTTACTTTTGTGGAACCTAAAAACATGAAAAAAAGAAAACAATGAGGGAAACGAGTGTTTATGCCTCCAGAGCTGGAGATATAGAAGAAGAACAACAACATACCATGCATGGAGGAAGCATTATGTCATATACATTATGTTCTTAAAAATATATATTTGTATATATTTTTTTTCTTATTCTTCTTTATGCGAATTTGTACCGGGAGACAGGATATTTTTAGATTGTATTGTGTATATGTATAATATGAAAAATTGTATAGCACATCCCTGTAGCTAAGAATAATAAGATTCCCCCGTGTTTTTTCCTTGTTTTACTTTTTGTAATTTTTTTGTTTTTATTCAATTATAATATTTATTTATTTATTTTTAACAGGTTGAGTGCCGTCACATATATTAATAATGAATTCATACGGTGTTGTAGTATGTTATAGCGAGTGGCATAAATTTTTTTATGTTTTTTGTAATCTTTTCGTTTTGGTCAATGTTTTACCTGCATAAATAAAATATCCCCTGATTTAATTTTATAAATATAATAGATTGTTATACCATAGTATAGTCCATAATATACAAAACAGTTTAAGCCTACTGGCACTCGAAATTTTTTTTTTTTTCCGATAGTACTATGTGTGTACCGCTGGCGGTACACGTAGCATATGTATAAAAAATGTAGTGTGTACCGCCGGGCGTGGCACATGGCACTCAACTTGTTAACAAATAATTTTACAGAGTAATTTTTTTTTTTTTTATATAAATATTTACTTTACAGAAAAAAATTTTTTTATGCCTTAAGGACCATTTCAACATATTATCCATTCCTCCTAATACATTGTACAAAAACAAAAAGTATATATACAAAGAAGAGAAAAATAATAATATAATAGTAATAAAAAAGAAAAACTATAATTTTATATAAAATAAATAAAATAAAAGTAAAAACTTATAATAATGAAAAGAAAAAAAAATATTTTATTAAAAGTTTAAAAAAAAAAAAACAAAAAACAAAAAATTAAAAAAAAAAAAAAATGTTAAAAACAAAAAAAATTATTTTTAAATAAAATAAAATAATTAAAATAAAAAAATAATTATGGATATAAATAATATAATTAATAATAAAAAACATTATCATAATAATGATATAAAAAATGATATAGAAGAAGAACAACAACAACAACAAAAAGATAATGAAAAAAATCATTATGATGATGATGATGATGATGATGATGATGATGATAATGATGATGAAAAAAATGATATACGAATAAAATTAAATGAATATGATAAAAAAAATTATAATAAACATAAATATAATAATAAATTATCATTATCATCATCATTAAATAATATTGATATAATAAATAATAAATCATTAATAAAATCAATATCATTATATGATTATTCAACAATAAAAAATAATGATAAAGAAAAATTTATATTATCATTACCTCTATTATCATCAACATCATCTACTACATCATCATCATTAGTTAAACGTTTTCGTCGTTATTCATTATATGAGTATCGTACATGCTCCTCACCACCAATATTAGAAAATGATAAAAATATATATAAAAATTATCAATTTCCATCATCATTATTAAATCAACAACAACAACAAGAATTATTATTATCATCATCATCATCATCTAAATTATATACAAATAATATAAATAAATTTAATAATATTTATAAAAAATCAAATGATAATTTAAATTTATTATTAGATAATATTAAAAAATCATCAGTATTAAAATTATCATCATCATTTGATACAACAATAACAACAACAACATCATCATCATCAAAAATTGATCATAATTATCATCATTGTAATTATAATAATAATAATAATAATAACGATAACACCAATAAAAATACAAATAATAATTTAAATATTAAACAATTAAGTAATATTAATAATAAAGATTTATATATAAATTTTAGTAATAATAGTAGTATATGTTGTAATAATATTAATAATATTACAATAAATAATTTAAGTGGGGAACAACAACAACAAGAACAACAAGAAAATTGTAGTTGTATTAATAATATACAAATTAAATATAATAATAAAGAAAATCAAATACCATATGATCAAAAAAATATTAATTATTTAAAAAAAATAAATATTAATGAACAAATAATATTACAACAAAATTCACCAATATCATCATTATCATTAATTGAACAACAACAAGAAATTTATAATGATAAAAATGAAATTAATTTAACACAATTTTCATTTTCACCAAAGAATATATTAAATAATCCATTATTATCATCATCATCATCATTATTATCAACAACACCAACAGCAACACCAACAACAACAATTCATCATTCAAATTATATTAATACAACAAAAAATTATTATTCTAGTCCATTATTATCATCGGCTGTGTATCATCATGGTAATTATTTTAAATTTCCAGAAGTTGATTGTATAACACCAAAATTATTATTATCATCATTATCATCATCATTATCACCATCAGCATCATCAACAACAACAACAACAACAACAACCAAAACAACTATAACAGATCAAATTAATATTGATAAATTACCATCATTATCATCATCATCATTATTATTACCATTAGAATCTACATTAAAAATATCATCAATTGAATCATTATTAAATATTAATAATGATGATAATAATATAAAATTAAATGATATTAATAATCAATATAATAAACAAATTGAAACACGTCGATCACGACTTAAATCAATATCATTAGATTCAGATGGTGCTAAATTAGTTGAAGATAATTTATGTATACCAGTTGAAGAATTAATTGATATTGTAAATAATCAATCATCATCATCAAGAACAAATAATAATAATAATATTGATAATAATTATCAAAATTTCAATCAACAATATTATCATCATCAACAAAAACATGAAAATATAAATATTAATAATGATGATGATGATAATGATAATGATAATGATGATGATGAAAATATTAATAAATATAATACAATAATAAAAACAAAAACACCAATAACATTAATACAAACAAAACAAAAAGCAATATCATTAGATTCATCTGATGATATTTTAACTGGATTACAAAAAATATCACCAAATCGTAATTACCATTATTATCAATGTAATAATAGTAAAAAATATCAAAAACAAAATTATCAATATAAATCAATGCCAACAACACCATTAAAACGTATTGAATCACAATATCAACAACAACAACAACAACAACAACAACAACAACAACAACAACAACAAAATATATCAACAATTGAAAAAAATTTATATAAAAATTATTCATCATCAATTATGATCAAAAATAATGATAAAATTAATGATTTTAATAGTATTGATTATTGTGGTATTAAATTAATAACAACACCAACAATAACAACAACAGCAATATCAACAATAACACCAATAAATAATACAAAAACAACAAATACAACGAATCAAATTTTATTATCATCATCATCACCGTCATCATCAATTAATCATCATTATAATTATTTATCAAAATTAAATAGTATTAATAAAAATATGATAAAAAATAATGATTATTCAACAATGATAACTAATAATTATTTAAATAATGATAATATAATAATTGATGATAATAATATTATGGATAAAAAAAATAATGATATTAATAATATAGATGATGATA
This sequence comes from Empis stercorea, assembly GCA_949752835.1. Lineage (NCBI taxonomy): Eukaryota > Metazoa > Arthropoda > Insecta > Diptera > Empididae > Empis > Empis stercorea. The sequence continues at coordinate 398,319 of OX457090.1, forward strand.
ATGTATTTAATGATACAATAATAAATAATATAAATATAAATCAATCATCAAATGAACAAATAAATTTATATAATAAAAATATAAATACAATTAATTATTATGATAATATAATTAATAATGATGATATGAATGATGATGATTTAAATGAACCAAATATGAAATCATTAAAAATTCAATATCCATTAATATTAAAAAAATCAACAACAACAACATCAACAATAAATCATCAAATAAATAATAAAAGATCAATGTCATTACAATATGATAATGATTATAGTAATAATGATAATAATATAAAATTAATTAATTTTAATAATATTAAATTAAATAATGATAATAATAAAATTTATAATTTAGGATCAAATTTACAATCACAAAAATTAAAAACATTAAGTTTATCAAATAATAATTTAAAAACATTACCAGAAATAATGACATTAAATGATTTTACAATATTAAATTCAAATAATAATATTAAATATAATAATTATAATGATATTAATTATAAAAATAAATTTCATAATAATATAATACCATTATCTTTATCAAAATTACATAATAAATCATCATCAAATAATATAAAATTAATACAAAAAAATAATAGTATTATACAACGTCGTGGTTCAAATCATAATTTAACATTAAATTTAAATTATTCATTTGGTAATTTAACAAAAAGTTTAAGTATATCAAATTATAATTTAGATAATAATTATTCATTAAATAATAAATTAATAACAACAACAACAACAACAACAACAACAACAACATCAACATCAACATCAACAACATCAACAAATAATGATAATAATAATATTAAAAAAAATTTATTACAACGTCGTGGATCAAATACAAGTTTAACATTAAATTTAAATAATAAATCATGTATAAATTTAAATCGTTATAATAGTAATAGTTTATTAAATATATCATCATTATCATCATCATCATCAATATATAATAATAATAATAATAATAAACAACAATTAAAACAATCATTATTATTTAATTATCAACAACCAATAATAACAACAACATCAACATCAACAACACATTCATCATATTTAATTAAAAATAATGATATTGATTATAATAATATAATTATAAATAATAATAATAAAAAAGGTTTACTTGAACGTCGTAATTCAAATACATCATTAACATTAAATTTACATAAAAATCAATCATTATTAAATTTAAATATATCTAATTATAATAATTTAAGATCATCAACATCAAGTTTATGTAATATTAATAATTATCAATCATTAATAACAATGAATGAATTATTAAATAATGATATTATTAATACAATTACAACTACTATAACCAATAATACTACTACTAATACTATAAATACTACTACTATTAATAATGATTATGATAAAAATTTATATTGTAAATATAATAAAAATAATGATGATAATAATAAATTACCATTAGCATCATCATCATTAATTGAACAAAATATTATTGTTAATAATTATCGAAAATTTTTAAGTTCAGAAAGTTTAAATAATGTTACACAATGTTCAAAATTAAATCAAACTCATGTACGTAATATTAAAAAAACATGTTTTGGTTCAATATCTGATTTAAAACCATTTCAACAACAACAACACCAACAACAACAACATTATAATGATTATTTTATAAATAATGATAATTTAATGATAACAGAAGAATATAATAATGATATTCAAAAAATAATTAATAATAAAATTAATATAGATGATGATAATAATGATGATAATAATTATGATAATATAAATAAAATAAATTTATTAAAAATTAATGATAATTTTGTTAATTTTATTGAAAAAAATAATATATGTTCATGTACTGGTGTTAGAAATATAACAACTAGACCATTATCACCACAATCAACATCTGATGATTTTAAAATTTATTTAGCTAATATACAATTATTACAAAATTCATCACATATATTAGATATTAAATATTTACGCAAATTATATTATATATTTAATAATTTATATAATAAAAATAATGAAAATAAATTAATAAAAATTAATAATGATGATGATGATGATGATGATGATGATAAAAATAATGATGATAATAATGATATTATAAATAATATTGATCGTCGTATTAGTATAACAGAAAAATTAATATCTGATGATAATAATATAAATAATAAAAATAATGATATATATAATAATGATGAAATATTAGATATAACTATTCATATTGATATACCAACTGATAATGATATTAAATTAATAATATTAAATTTACATAAAGAATTTTGGGATTTACCAACAAATCATCAAGATAAACCATTTGTATTTGGTTCACAAAATAAAAATCGCTATCGTACAATATTACCAAATGAACATTCAAGAGTTATATTATTACCAGAATTAGAATCATTTATAGAACCATATATAAATGCTAATTATATAAAGGTAAGTTATTTTCAGACAATTATATTAAGGCCGGCGCAGAATTGGGGCTTTAATCGATAGCGTTAACTTTAACTTTTATATTTTGTATTTTGCCAAGTTTTTGCCTAAAAAAAAATTGATTTTTCACCAATATTAAAATAGTCTAGCGCTGGCGTTCATTTTTCAACTTGTTGAAAGCCAGCGCTGGCGTTTTTTTCGCCTAGCGTTAACTATGCTGGTGTTGTGTTCGTTTACATTGATTTCCATATGTTGAAACTTTTTTAAGTTAACGCTATCGATTAAAGCCCCAATTCTGCGCCGGCCTTTAGAATTAAATTTTTGTCATATGATTTTCTGGCACCAATAAAGAGACAAAATGATATATTCTGGAAAAATGTAGAATGAAAAGTAGAAAAATTATTTGCTCTCTTTACTTTTTGTTCTACATTTTCTACATTTTTCCAGAATATATCATTTTGTCTCTTTATGGAACCAGAAATGGAGTGTGAAAATGCCATAGTAATGCTCGCGTATATGCCCGGATATATGTACATATATATGTATAGTTCACTAAGGGAACTTCCTTAGGGAAATATCCTATTTACTACAATATATATATATATAGATATATATATACATTATTAAATTTAATTATAAATAAATTTTTCTATTTTTTTTTTTTTTTTTTTAATTAGGGTCCTGATTATACAAATAACAGTTATATAGCAGCACAAGGTCCAATGGCAAATACAATTTATGATTTTTGGTTAATGATTTATCAAAATATTTATAAATATAATAAAAATTTATATTATAATAAATTTAATATTAATAATGATATAAATAATATAAAAATAAATAAATTATCATCATTATCATCAACATCATCATCATCAACAACATCAACATCAATTATAAAACATAATAAATTTGATAATAATAAAAAAATAAATAATGATATTGTTATTAATGATGATACTAATAATGATGATGATGATGATAATGATGATAATAATATAAATAAATTAAATTTTAATCAAAAAATTATAATGTTAACTGATTTTATTGAATTAAATCGACAAAAATGTTCACAATATTTTCCAATAAATCAAAATGATATAATATTAATAAAATCAACAAATGATATAATTATATTAAATAATAATAATATTGATAATAATGATGATAATGATGATGATAATAATTATAATAAATTATTAAAATTTCATGAAAAATATTTAATTAATAATAATATAAATGATAATAAATTATTATTATTAAAACCAATAAATATAATTATAAATAAAAATGATATATTAATAAAATTTATACCAAAAAATAATTATTTTATTATTAAAAATTATAAAATAATAAATAAAATTGATTATAAAATAATAAAATTTATATGTTTATATATACAAATAAATAATAATAAATTTAAATCAACATTATCATCATCATCATCATCATCATCATCTATATTAAATAATGATTTAAATATAATTATAAATAAATTTTATTGTTATCATTATTGGTATCCAAATTGGCCAGATCATAATATACCAAATAATATAAATACAATATTAAATATGTCATTAGATATATTAGATAATAATATTAATTATAATTTATATAATATATTAAAATATGATAATTTTGATATACAACCATTACCAATAATACATTGTTCAGCTGGTATTGGACGTACTGGTTGTTTAATTAGTATATTAAATTGTATTAGACAATTACGTATATCATCTAAAATTTTTATACCACCAATATATATTATATCTATATTAAAATTAAATAATTATAATGATAATAATTTAATAATATATAATAATGATGATGATAATAATGATGATGATGATTATTATTTAAATATAAATAATGATAATAATAATTTAAAATTTTTTATTAAAAATTATAATTTTATTAAAAATTCATATAATTTAAATGATAATTTATTAAATTTAAATATTGATATATTAGGTATTGTTTGTAATTTACGTTTACAACGTGGTGGTATGGTACAAAATTCTGAACAATATGAACTTATACATAGAGTTTTATGTTTATATTTAAAACGTTTAGAATCAAATATTATATAAAAATTATTATTATAATTAATACAACAAAAAAAAAAAATTGATGCATTCTTAAATTGTGCAATTAATATATATATATATATATGAGACGCGCTCCAGGAAGCCCAATGTGATTAAATCCATCATAAAAGAAAATATCGGGGAGAAAATGTAAACAAATTAGATGTGTATTTTTTGATATATAAAACGGCAATTTTCAAAAAATGGAATCAATCACATTATGGCTTCTGAGCCGGCTTATATTTACAAAACACAAACCATCCACTATATATAATGTATATACATATGTATATATTTGGTTGCAGGCCTTTTGGTTCCATTAAAAGTCATAAGTCCATAATGGACTAATGACGAAATTTAGTTGCATGGTCATAAATGCGACACAATTTGAAATTTTTGTACGGGAATTATGGGCCTATAGCACACCACCACCCCCCTCCCCATTAAAATGAGTTAAAATTAAAATTAAAAATAATATAAATAATTTTAAAAATAGAAATAAAATAAAAATAAATATTAAAAGACTTAATTTTTTTGTGAAAAAAAAAAAAAGAAAATTGAAAAGAATACGCTTCAAAAATTTCGTTTTATTTTAATAAAATATATATATATTTTAGTTTATTAAGAATATATTATGTATAAATGTATACAAGAAGAAAATTATATTAAATTTTTTTTATAAAATAGAATAAATTTATTTTATTTTCAATTTAAATTTTCCAAAAAAAAAAAAACCAATAATTAAACATAACAAAAAAAATTACATTTATATACGAGAGAAATTAGTCTTTTTTTAATTTCAAATTTCGTCTTTTTCTGTATTTTAGTAGAGTATATAAATAGCCTTATTTAACTGGGCTTATCCATACACTCAACCAAACATCAAACCGACAAAAAAGCCCGTCCCGAAAATTTGGAAATTGTTAACCAAATAAAATGGCGCAGCCAAAAATAAAAAAAAAATTTGAAATTGTTAACCATAAACAAAATGGCGCAGCCAAAAATAAAAAAAAATTTGAAATTGTTAACCATAAACAAAATGGCAGCCAAAAAAAAAATACAAAATGTATAAAATTACATATTTAAATTAAAAAAAAGACCCTAATTTGAATTTTCGTA
>OX457090.1:406456-440539 GCA_949752835.1 Empis stercorea
TTATTTTGTATATGTAAATTGATTTTTATTTTAATGACAAATGCGAACGAAAAAAAAGTGTTTTGGAAATAATCAAAAATAATCAATATAATAATGATGCTTTAAATAATAATTTAATTTATATATTTATACACATACTTATTACAAAAAAAAAAAAGTGTACTACAAAAAAAAAGTTAAAATTCTAATATATATTAAGTAAAATTAAAAAAAAAAAAACAAATTTATATATATATACACATATATATATAATCGTAAATGTGTTTATTGTAAATCAAAAATATTATAATTAAAAAAAAAAAAATGGTATACATGTGGCATAACATGTATACTTAAAAAAAAAAAGAAAATGTGTTTGGTATATTTCATTTTAATTCAAAATTATACCAAAAATTGGTAATGGTATACGCAACTTCATTAATGGTATACAACACACATTGAGTTAGACATTTCTCAGCTATACAGTTGGAAATTTATCTGCTGCTTTATGCTGTCCGGGCAGCTGTAGGAGCTAGACGATTCAGTACAATTAATATATATGTATTATAATACTGCACTACTATTATAAACTTTAATACTTTTTAAACTAACTAAGTATACCATAATAATATAATTATAAAGAAATTATTCATTTGACCACCTACCAGAATTAGTCAAATGAATAAATTATTCATAATATAGTAATATTTAATAGCTGATCAAAAGGATTTTATCCATTTAAATCACATTTTACATTAACAATGTGAAAATATGTAAAAATTTACCAATAGCTTAAGGGTCAACTACCATTTCAGACACTAATAATGTGGAAAATGGCAAATCATACCGAGAAATTTTATTAATTTATAAAATAATAAAAAAGGTTGATTTTCTTGAAATTAACGTTGTCTTGTAATTTTTATGCAGCAAGTTGTAGGCAAGTTAATTTTAAAAATATGCCCCAATCATATTTGCCTTACATTGAAAATAGTTTATTGGTCATCATTTCTCTGCAATTTTTAAAGTACACATTTATGTAACCGCAGAATGGGTAATACGAATATGTATACTATTAACCGAAAGTAGGGATTTTATTTTATTTTAGCCAAAAGTCTGACCCACCAACCCAAAATTTGAAAATTGGTAAAAATTAAGGGACTTTTTTTTTTTTGAAAATCAATGGCATATAATTGTACAGATTTAGGAAGGAAAGGAAGGTAATTATATAAATTTTTATATAAAATATAATTAATGAAAAAAGATCTTACTTTGGTTGATTTCCTTGAAATTAACAATATTTCATATACTTCGCTGGTAAGTAAGTAATTTCTCATGATGTCGTTAACTGATGAAATTTCGCTGATGAAATTAAAAGTCACAAATTTAAATTATACACATTGATTTAAAACAAATTAATTTCAGTTAATTATTTAAAAAAATAAAAAACCATTTTTTAATTTAAATTTACACATTAAAAAAATTAACACTTTGCTTGAAAAAAATTATTTAAAATATATTATTTAAGAAAATTGAAAATCACTATTTTTTTTCTAAATAATTTAAAATTTAATAAAAATTCAAAATATTTTTTTTTTACTATTTAAATGCATTTCATTATGTTTAAAATAAATTAAATTATATTTTTTAAATAAAAAAAATATTTAAAATTAAAAAAAATCACTAAAGTTAATATTTTATTTTTTTTTTCACAATAAATTTAATTATTTATAGTCTCTTTTTTATAGTTCATTATTCTCAAAAAAAAAAAAAAAATTCTCAAAAAAAAAAATTCTCCAACAAAAAAATTTTTTTAAAAAAAAATTCGAAAAATGTTTCCCCTTAATCAATAGCAGCAGACAACCTACTTACCCGAGAGTCCCACGCAGACTGAAAAAAAAATAATCGACTCACTCATTCATAACTAAGGTAAGTAAATATTTAATTTGAGTCAACTTAATTTTATGACAGTAATATTAATGAGACAGTTGACATTTGTCACTGTAATGTTACTGTTAGTTAACAGTTAACAGGTAAATAACAGGTCCATAACAGGTCCATAACAGGTCCTTAACAGGTCCGTAACAGGTGGTTAACAGATGGTTAACAGGTGGTTAACAGGTGGTTAACAGATGAATTAAATTTTTTTTTTAGTAGTTAATATTATGATAACAAATAACAATTTGGTAGTTGGTTAACAGTTGGGCAAATTAAGAGATTTTTCAATTTTGTTTTAACAGCTTTGTTATAATTAAAATTTCGCGCCGATAGATATGCAATTCGCCAATATTAGTGAATTTCGATGTTTTTTCAATAAAAAATACAAAGGGGGTACCCTTGTGTTTTTTTTTTTTGGCGAAAAAAGTCAAGTTACTCCGATTTGGGCGAATTTGGTGTCGTTGGACGGGGAATTTGAATTCTAATAAGAATATCGAAACCAATTCCAAATATCTTTAAATTTGCCCAAATTATAGGAAAAAAACTTAATTCTTGATTTTTTCGCTATAATTTGGGCAAATTAAGATTTTTCAATTCTATTTGCAAAATCTTGTTATAAATAAAATTCCCGATAGACACCAAATTCACCTATATCGGAGAATTTTTAAGAAAATTCAATTTTTTTTTTTAAAATAGGATAAAATTTCTGCAATTGACCGGAGAAATAGTTTATTTTTAAGAAATTAACAAAATTGCATATATTTAGGCACTAAATTATAAACTTTTTAATTTAACGTTAATCCAATTATCAATCAATAGGGGGATTTAATTGATTTTAGAAGATCATTAAAATTTATATAAGACACTAACAGATTATACAGCCATCTGTTCGTAAATTGATATACTAAGTCTAAAACAGATCGTGACCAGACGTTAAAATACCTACAGTTTTATGTAGTATACAGTTTGATGTAGTATAAGTAAATACTTACTTTTATCATTAATGAATGAGTATATCCATACTCAACTAATACTTACTTTTATCATTAATTAAAAAATTAATTAAAATTGAATAACTGATGGATTAACGACGTCTCACAGCTGGTGTCTCATATGAAGGAACTGAAAATCTAACCACACATCTGTGTAGAATTGTTTCTGTGGTGTAATATTAAAACTAAATTTTTTTTTGGTTTTTTTTTTATTAATTATACATTTATTACATATAATTGTTTTTTTTTTTTGAAATTCTTGTTATAAGATTATTCAATATTAATATTTGTTTTTTTTTAATCTAATATAAAGTACAAATATGGTTAAATGGAAAAAAAATTTTTAAATTTTTTTTAAATAAAATAAAAATTCATGAAATTCTCTTTACAATTTTTTGATAATTGTTTTTTTTTTGTTTTTAATTATTTATTATTTATTAACATTGCTATCTTCCTTTCTTTTTCTTTTTTCTCTCTCTCTCTCTCTAAATATAAATATATATATATATACTTGAATTTTCTTTCGTGGTGTGTGTTTGTGTGGAACACAGAGTTATAAAAAAAATATTAAACAAAAAAAAAATGGAAAAAAAGAGAAAAACAATAACAAAAAAAAACCAAACCCAGAGAAAAAAATAAACAAAAAATGTTTCAGAATTTGAATTAAAAATTTTTTTTTCTCTTTTTTTTTTTTGTTTTTTTAGAGTAATAAAAAAAAAATTTTCTGTGTTTGTTGTTTTTCTTCTTTTTTTTTGTTTTTTTTTTTTTTTTTGTAATACTGTATTTTGAATACAAGAAATGCACTTTTGTTTTTCAATTAAATTTTTTTAATTCTTAGTTTTTTTTCTTCTTTTTTAGGCTTCTTCGTTGATTTCTAATTTTATTTTTTTAACTACATTTTTTTTTTACACAACACAAAAACAAAAAACCATATTATTTTCTTTAAATATTTTTCTTTTTCGCGCGCTTCTTAGTATTTTTTGCTGCGTGTAAATTTTTTGTTTGTTTAGTGTAAAAGTTGTGTACGTGTAAATAATAGTTAGAAGTAGTAGTAGTAGTAATAATATTCCATATAGGATTTATTATATAAAAAAAAACAATAACAATTTTCTCTCGCTTAGAATTTTTAATAGATGGCGCAGCGGTGCGCTTATTTTTGTACGCCGCGGCCGCGCGCTGTAAAAATAGAGAATGCGAAAAAAATCAGACAATTATGTGTGTAGCTTTTTTCGTAATTAAAAATGTATTTTGAAAACACATTTTCTTTTTTTTTGGGATCATATGATAAAAAAAAATTATCACAGATAAATTATAAATATTTAATAGGATTTCGTTAATTTTACTAATACACGTAAGTCTTTCGTTATTTTTTTTTTGTATTTATCCTCTTTCAAATTCCAAGGAAAAAAAAATTAGTCACACCTTACACCAAACCCTCCCCACCCACACCACTCTTTCTTTACAAAAAAAAAATCAATTATTAACATAACATAATTAAACAATTTATAAATATTTATTAAAAATATATATAAAAAGGGGGAGGGGTGGGGCGTGTTTAAGGAATAGGGTATACATTAATTTAAAAGTATTTTTATAATAGGAATTTTGTGCTTTAAAATGATTTGTTTTTTTTTAATTTAGGTCTTACACACACCTCTACTTATTTTTCTATTCAAAATTAACATATGAGAATCACGCCCACTTCATGATGCACGCCCACTTGTTTTTTTTTTTTTCAAATAATTGAGCAAACATCCTCAAAGTTAGTTATGCTATACAACATCACACCAAACCACCGGCAACCTCCCCCCCCCCTCACTCTTTTTTAACCGAAATTAATTAAAAAATTGATTTTTTTTCATTTTTGGTTTTTACAAATAAAACCATTATATTAGCATGGTTACCACCCCCGCCCCACACCAAGTGTACCACGACGACAAACAATTATAAAATAACAAAAAAAAAAAAATGAGAGATGAGGGGGAAGAATGGATCTTGCCTCGATTTGTGTCGAAAATGCATTAAAACACACCAAAAAAAAAAAATTATTAATTCCACAAACTCTCTCTCAACTTCTTATTAATAATATATACCACTCCCCCTTTTTTTTTTTAATTAATCTCTCACTGGCAAATTGGATAAATATAATTTTTATATATATATATTTCAGGAAAAAATTGATAATTAGAAAAATTCCTTAATATGAGAAAAATACCTAAATTTTAAAAGCCTCTCTTCTCTCTTAATATTTAATTAATATAAATACTAATACAAAAAAGACGAAAAAAAAAATTCATTTCATTATTTTCATTATCCAATAAAATACACATTAAATTTTTTGCGTAATTTTTTTTTTAAATTTTAATGTTTAAATTTTTAATGAATAAAAAAAAAAAATTGAAAAAAATTCAAAATAATTTTTTTTTTTTTTCAATAAACTCAAATATTTTTTTTATTTTTTTGTATCACACTGTTTTGTTTTTGTTATTCTTTAAATTTTTTCATCTGTCTCTCTCTCTCTTTAGAATTGTTCTCTTTAATTAATTGAAAAATGTCTAATCTCTCTTTATTTTTGTTCCGTCGTGTAAATTGAAGAAGAGAGACTTAATTATATCAATCTCCGTAAATCAAAAAGATATCACTCTATCTCTCTCTCTCTGTATATCGAAAAAGAGACTTGGAGAAAAAAAATTTTTTTTACCTTATTTTTTCGATAGTTCGAGAAAAAATATCCTCCTATTTCAATTTTTATATTTTTCTGTTATTGTTTTTCTATTAAAAAATAATTATAAAAAATTAAAAAAAAAATCAAAAAAAAAAAAAAAAATTCTTGTTTTCATTTTCATTTTTTTTTTTTTACATAAAAAATAATTTCTTTTATTTTTTTCTTTTAACTTTTTTTTGTAGTTAATTAATTTTCAAATTTTGTTTAGTTTTTTCTCTTTTTTGTGTGTTATTTTGTTTTTTTTTTATTTTTTAAACTAATTTTAAATGTTTAAAAAAAATTTGTTAAATATAAAAAATAGAAAAAAAAACTTATTTTTTTTTTTTTTTTATATTTTATTATAAAAAAATATTAAATTTTTATCTGTTTTTCGTTTTGTTTTTTTTATTTTTAAATATTTAATTTATTTTTTATTTAAATATCATTTTTTTTTTTCATTTATGTTCTTACATATAAATAATTATATATGTAAAATAATGTTATATAAAAAAAAATTCAGTCGATCTTTTATTTTTTAATTCCAATAAATTTTCTTATGTCTTTCCGTTTTTTTTTTTTTTTTATTTTGTTTTTTTGATTAATTTTTTTTTTCTATAGATTTTTTGCAAAGAAAAAATGAAATTTATTTTTATAACCTAATTTTTAAAATATTTTGTGTTTCTCTTTTTTTGTTAGTGAGAAAATCTAAAAAAAAAAAAAATCAAATAAAAATAAAAACAAACAGGAAGAAAATTAATTTTATTTTTAATTATTTTTTCTGGGAATCCTTTTTTTTTTTTTTTGCACATATAAAAAAAAACTTATCGATTTTTTTATATTTGAAGAATAAAAAAAAAAAATTTTTTATGCTGAGATTTTTTGTTTTCTGTTTTTGTGTTTTTGTTTTCTATGCGCGTTTTGAGATTAGAAATTATTTTAATATCACTAGCCTTGGAGACAAAAAGTTATTATTAATTTTATTTTGTTTTTTTGTTATTTCTATTTTTTTTTTACATATATAAATTCATAGTTTTTTTGTTTTAAAAAAAAGAAAATTTTCCATTTAATTTTTTCTTAATATTTTTTTTTATGTAAAAAAAATTTATACTTTTTTAGTAGCTAATTTTTTTTTCTCTCTCTCTTTTTTAAAAAAGGCTAAAAAAAATATTTTTTTTAACACTTAAAAACTAAAAAAAAAAAAAAAAAAAATTAGCAAAATTTTCTTTTTTTCAAAAAAAAAAAAAAAGATTAAAAAAAAAAATTTTTAATTTTTTTTTTTATAACTATTTTCTTCTTTTTTAAATTTATATATTTTCTAGTAGTTTTATTTGTTTTTTTTTTTTTACTTATTTATCACAAAAATAATTTTCGAAATCGAAACTTCGAAAATTTTCGAAATCGAAATTTCGAAAGAAAAAAAATCGAAATTTCGAAAGAATTGAGAATCTTCAAAAATTAATCACGATTTTTGATTTTTTATCTTGTTGTTTTATTAACAATAACTTTTTCTTGATTTTTTTCCGGGTAATATTAAAAATTACTAATTTCCGACAAGAAACAATTTTTAAAAAAATATATTATTATATTTTTTTTTATTTTATGAGGCAGTTTTTTTAAAAGTAATTTTATATTTATCGTTTGTTTTTTTTTTTTTTTTTTTTTTTAACTATTTTTTATAATAATACAAAATAAAATATAAAAAAAGTAGAATTGTTATTTTGTCTACCTAACTATATTTATACTCGAAAATTATGAAATGGGGTGTATGTGGGGGGGGGGGGCCTAATTATTTTAAAAATACATGTTCAAATATAATTTTATAATTCGAAAAAAGAGAAAAATAGGATATAAATTTATAAAAAAAGGAATTTTTTTTTGTTTAAGTATAATGGTGGTCGTCGTGTGTCGAGAATTTAAAAATTCTTGTTGCAACACACATTTCACCACACTCATTTTTTTTTTATAAATGAGTCTCTATATTAAAAGTCACACTTATATTTTATTTTTATTAATAATTATCAATGAAAAAGGAAAGAATTGTGGTGGCAATTTTATGGATGATGCAATATTAAAGTTATTTGCAACAAAAATTATGATATTTTTCATGGCAATTATATATTCCAATAATGAGAAATAGTTTTATATACAAATTTTTTTTTGTAAATTGATATAAAAACAACCAACACCTCATCCCTCCCCTAATTTTCATTGAAATGCAAACACAAAAATTTAGCTTATTTCATATAAATGTGTAGAAGTATAATCACGATATAATAAAATATGTAATACATTTAAACTATTCCATTTTTTTTTTTATATATATATCTTAAGAAATGTCGATAAAATTTTCATAAAAAAAAAAAAAAATTGCTTCGAACATGTAATTATTATAAAGATTTTATAATAGTTTTTTTTTTTTAAATATAATATTTTCGTAATGCATTTTTTTTTAAATATATCACAAAAATCCTACAACACAACCAAAAAAAAAAAAAAAAAACAAAAATCGGGTAGTAAACAAAAACAAATTAATTTTTATTAATTAATGTTGTTTTGTAAGGCGACGCGCGACAAATTGATTAATTTTTTTTTAAACTAATTCATTAAATTTTTTATTTTTATAAATTTAAATTCTTATAAATTTTGTATTTTTTTTTTTTTTTTTTTGATTTTCTGATCAACTGGTTTTTTTTTATTATATCACAGATAAAAATTTTTTTAATATTATTTATAAATTTTTTGCAGAAAGAAAATTTTTTTTTGTTTTTAATTAACTTATTTCTCTGTAATTTTTTTTTTTTTTTTTTTTGTTATATAATTTTATTTGTGTAAAATACTAATAAAAATAAAAATATAAATTTTTTTTTCTCATTTTTGCCGATTTTTTCAATTATTAAAAATAAAAAAAAAAAAAAATTACTAAAATATTTTCCTCTGTTAATACAAAATTTGGATTGTTTGGACTTGTGTGTTTCTCGGATTCGGAACACGACCCACACATACAACAAAATATTAAAAAAAAAAAACACGATCCACATACGATCCACATTTTTTGTTTTTTAAACTCCTATTACAATATATGTATATTGGGATCATATATAATTTGGATCATATTATTATCGTGTTTTTCAGCTATTTAAGCTATAAAAAATCATATTTCTAAATATTTTTTTGTTCTACGAAATTTTTTTCTTTTAAATTAATTTTAAAAATGTTTTAATTAAGATTTTTTTTTGTGGTTGAATTTTTTCTCGAAAGATTTATTTATAAAAAAAAAAAAAAAATTACATATAATTATTTTTTTTTAATGAAAATGAAAACAAATCAAATATTATTTAATTAATTATTTATATATATATATATATTTAAATTTTGTATTATTATTTTTTTTTTTTTTCACTTTAAAAAAAATCAAAAAGGATAAAAAAAAAATTTTTTTTTTTGGGGGAAAAAAAGGATATTCAATTTTTTGTTAAATTTTAAAAATGAGTTTTCGCAATTTTTAAAATCTCTTCTCATATAATGACGAGAGAATTTTTTTTTAAAATTTCTTATCTACGGAAAAATAGAAAAAAAAAACAAGAAATCTTGTAGGCCGCGCCGCATTTTTCCATTTTTTTATATATATAATTCCACAAATATATAAAATTTGCAACTAAATTAGAAACGGATAATATTTCGTGTAATGTCCCACAAAAAAAATTATATTTTCCTATCCAATATGTACTTGAACAAGACACGATCCACATATGATCGCATCGCTAGAATTCGCGGGAATTATATGTGTTTGAATGTTGTTTTTGATGGGAAAATATAATTTTTTTTTTTGTGACATTACCGAAACATTAAGATACCATCAGTTTCTACTTTGGCGCTGGCACGGCAATGTAAAACATTTTTTTGTTTTTTTAAATCGCGTTTTTTTTTTAAATGAGGCAGGAGATTATTTTTCTTCTTCTTCTTTTTTCTTTTTATAAATTATAAAATTACGAATTTTACACCTTATTTTTATAAAAAAAATTATTAAATTTGTTTTTGTTTTGTTAGTAGTAGTAGTAGTAGTAGTAGTAGTAGTTTTTTTTTTATAATATTTAATATGTAGTTAATATTAATTTATTTTAAATTTAATAATAGTTTTTGTTTAAATTTAGTGCATTTCGATATAAATACAGTCTTTTACACATATATTTGTTTTTTTCTTTAATTATATATTATTTATATAATAAAAAAACAATATTTTTGTATATATATATATTAGATATAATATCTAAAAAGCCCGGTTATTCGAAACTTTAAAAAAAAAAAAGTGACTCAATAAAATTCCACAAATATATAAAATTTGTTTATATATTATAAATTAATTATAAAACTAATTGAATTTGTTTTTTTTTAAACAGGAGTGTGTGGTCATATTATCCATACGACGATGATTCTTTTGTTTCTCATAAGTGTGTCTCGTGTGTGTACCACACAAAGAGAAACTTACATAAATTATTATATTATTTTACTTTAGGTTTTTTTTTTTTAGTTTTACATTCTAAAATATAATTCCAAGATCAAAAAAGAATGAACATATTTTTTATGAACATTTTTTTTTTGTTTTTTGGTTATCATATTGTTTTTTTTTTTTTTTAAATAAATTAAAAGTGGAAATTAAAAATTAAAATTGTTTATATTTTTTCCCGAGTGTACAAGAAAACGAAAAATTAATTATAAATTTTTTTGAAGGGTTTCTTTTTTTTTGTTCATTTGTGTGTTTTTGTCACTATTTTTTATTATTATTATTATTTTTAAAAGAAAAAGTTTTCAAATGCCCGGACATATATATATATATATATTTTTTGTTTACATGTTTTTTGCCTTTCTTACTTAAAAAAAAAAAAAAAAAATTTCATGTCTTTTTTTTTTGTATTATTATTATTATTACCACGAAATAAGAAAAAAAATTAAACTAAATATAAACAAGGTTGTTATAGGGCCCATATATTATAAACGATACAACATTGTTGATCAATCAACATTATGTTTTATCAACTTGTGTGGTTGTGTGTGATGCTTTTATGCTGGTCTATTTGAAAATATAAATTTTTTATCAACTGTTTCCCACATACACACACACACACACACACACACGATTCTTCACCCCATATCAAAACTGGAATCAAGTTTTGATCAAACATATGTGTTGATCAACATTGTTTTATCGTGTACGGGGTGTGGGGGTGCCATTTTACTACGAGTTTCGAAGAAAAAAAAAACATGAATACAAGTTATTAAAAATATATTTTTTGAAATCACAAAAACCAAAAAAAAAAAAAAACGAAATTGATGGCATTTTTTTTTAAATTTCAATTTTTCTATTTAATTCTATATTATTATATATATAATACTCCTTTTTATTTTTCTTTTATTTTTATATAAAATTTGGATGTGTCCATAAGATTTAAAAAAAAAAAAATCAATCCTCCGTCCGGGGGGGATCAAATTATTTAATAGTTTTTTTTTTTTTTTTTACAAATTAAATTAATATTTAAAAAAAACTCACTCTCTCTCTCTCTCTTGAATCAATGTCCACCACACATATATAGAAAGAGATTTATTAAATTTTCAAAAAATGAATTTTGAGAAAATTTGAAAAAAAAAAAAAAAAATTTAATTTACAAATTAAAAATTTTTTTAAATTTATAAAAAAATTTTTCTCAATTGTTTTTTTAAATGATTTTGTTTTTTTTTTTTTTTTTTGCTTATCTTATCGGGACACATTCACATTTGTCTTATATATAAATTTTATAGATTTTTGTTGTTTTGGTTTTTTATTATATATATTATATTTTTTATTTTTATTTATTTTTAAAAATAATTTTTTGTAATTTCGATTTCTCTACACAACAAATAATAAAAAAAACAATACAATTTTACAATAATTTTTTTTTTTTTTTTTATAAAAAATTGTATTAATTTTTTTGTTCTCTTTTAATTATTTTGTGTATTTTTTTTTTTTTTGTTTTGTTTTAATAATAATTTAATTTATTTTTATGTAAAATTTCCTTTTTTTAATTTAATATTTTATATATAAAAAACAAAAATTAATAATTTTGAAATTTTCTCTTATCATTTTTTTGTTTTTTTAATTTTGGTTTTTTTTGTTTTAAGTTTTAAATATATTAAATTTTTTTTTGTAATAAATTGGAAAAAAAAAATTTCATGAATTTGTGTTTAGCTAAAAATAAGAAAAAAAAAAAAAAAAAAAAACAAGAAATAAAATTAAAAACTAAAAAAAAATTTGAATTCATTTAGGAAAAAAAAAACAAATGTTTTTTCTCTAAGAAAAAAAAACAAGATTATTTTTTTTTCTTTTCATTTTGTAAACTAAAAAATTGTTTTTTTTTTTTATTATTAATTTTAAAGTGCAACTTAATTTTTGTTTTAATATTTTCTCCCTTTTTTTTTGTATATATGTATATATATATATATATATAGATATATATATATATATTTAATAAATTATACTCCGCTCCAGTAATATATATAAAAAAAAAAAAAAGAATACCCAACCTTATTCTTCTCGGTTCCACACCTCCTCCTCCCTCCTCAACCAACACACATCACACACAAAAAATTTAATTTTTTTTAAATTTTTAAATTAAACTGAAGAAAAAAATTTTTATATAGAAATCATTACTGAAAATGATGTGCCGGGTGGAAAATTTGGGGGAGGAGGGATGTGTGGATGATGAATGTAATACGAATTGAATTTTACAAAATTATTTTTTTTTGTCGTTTTTTTTAATAAAAAAAAATATATATATATATACATATACATATATACATATAAATTTATATATATATATATATATACATATATATATAAGATGATTTATGTAATTTGTAGGACATAACTTTTTAAAATATAATTCTTCAAAACACCACACACACACACACACACTCTCCGCCCTTCCTCATTTATACAAAACACAATTAACTTGGATCACATATCAATTTTATTTTAACTGTGAAAAATCAATCTTCCAATCTCATATTATCTTTTCATTATTTATATGCATTTGAGTAAATTACATAATATTGATAATTTCTTTATTGTATCCACCAAAAATTATGGTACATATAGTAGTTTAGGTGTGTGTGTGTGTGTGTGGGAAAAATAATCGTAATTTTTTTTTTTTTTTTTTATAAAATTATGTCCTCCAAAAATTATGAGAGAATCATTTATCATCCACACATATGAGAAGAAAAGAACTGTAAATGTTAAGTTAATATATTTTTGTTTTTGAAATCATTTATATTATATATATATTATTAAGAAAAAAAAAATTCAAACCCATTTTTTGGTGTAAATTGTGTGTGCGCAAAAACGGATGCACAACATGATGTTTTTTTTGTTTTTTTTTTTTTTTTTTTTTTGAAAAAAAAAAATAATAATTTTTGAAATAATTTTTTTTTTGTTGAATATTTTTTTAATTATGTTGTTGTTGTTTTTTTTTTTACTGTTGAACAGCAGTTGTTGGTTGTGTATACTGGTAAAATGTAGCAGATGGATATTGTCCAAATGGTGCTGCTATAATTGCAATTAAAGAAGAGAAAAAAAAAATTAGAAAAATCTTATATTAACAAAAAAAAATTATATACATAAATATTTTTTTTATTTTTATATATTTATTTAACATTTTATGTGACCGGAATTGGTACCCGGGGGTAACCTTTTCGATTTGCAAACTAATTTATTTACCCGTGTATTTTGTGGGAATCTGGATAAAGATTAAATCGAAAAGATACACCACCCGGGTACCTCCTTTTCCGGTCACATAAAGGTTAAAAAAAAATAGAAGAAAAATTGAAAATTTATTAATAATTTCAATTTTCCATTTTTTTTCGTTTTAGGTTATATTTATTTCATATAAAAAATTTCACTGAGCATAAACTATAAAAACTGGTCCAGGAGGAGAAGATTCACTAAATCATCTGAAATGTGTTCGAATTTATATATACGGAATGGATTTGTCCCAAAAGCATGGCATTAAATTTTTTATAATTGACGAAGACACAAAAATTTTAATTAGTAGTGTTTTTCAACAATAACAACAACAAAAAAAAACCTAATAACTAAAGTTATACTAAAGTGTTTTTTTTTCCTTATATATCTCAAACACTCACCCATCATATTTTGTACACCAGTGGTATCAATCATATATGTTTGAATGCCTTGTTGTGCTGCAACTGCTGATTTTTTAGATACAGCAGTGGCAACAGCAACAGTAATTGGTGATTTTTGTATTGTAGATGGCGGAAGTGGTGGAACAACATCAACATTAATATCATTTGAAATTATTTTTGTAGTATCAACAACAATAGCATTAGTATTAATAATATCATTACCACCATCATCATCACCATTACAATTATTTAATTTATTTTTTATTAATAATGTTGTTGGTGATGATATTAATGAATTATGATGATGCTGTTGTTGTTGATCATCTACTACATTAACTGTATGTGATTGTTCATATTCATTATTATTATAATTATTTAAATTATTATTAGATGATAAAGATGATTTTTTATCATTTGAATATAATTCATCATTATTATTATTATATAATTGAATATTTTGATTATTATTATTTAATAAATTATTACCATGTTGTTGATGATGATGATGATGTTGTTGTTGTTGTATTAAAACACCACCATTACCAACAACACCATTATTTAATTCATCTAATCTTTTATTAAAATTTTGATAATCATTTCGTTTTTTATTAAATCCAATCGAATTAATTAATGAATAACCATTATTTAAATGACCATTTGATAATCCACCAATTGTTTGACTATTATAACGTGGACCATTATTATTATTATAATTTCGAATATAATTATTATATCCTTGATTATGATAATTTTTTGATTGGGTATGATGATAATTATTATTAACTGGAGGACCATTATTATTATTAAAATTAATAACACCAGAAACACCACCACCACTGCCGCCAATATTGTTATTATTATTATTATTATTATTATAATTACTACTACCATTATTACCACCATTACTACAAACGGCATTAACACTACCAACGATATTACCACCACAAATATAACCATTACTACTACCAACATTATTATATTCATATCGTTGGATTGGTGGTGATCGGAGGAATGTTTTCTCAAATTTATTTATCTCACCATTTTCAACTGGAACACCTCCAGTATTATTATTCCATGTTGAATTATTTGGATTACGCCATGATGATTTACCAGCAACATGATGATGTTCACCACCAGATTGTTGTTGTTGTTGCTGCTGCTGCTGTTGTTGTTGTTGTTGTTGTTGACCATTATTATTCCATGGTTTATTTTGTTGGAATGATTTTTTATTATCATAACCACCACCACTAATACCACCACCACCAACAATTGATTGATGTTGTAATTGATGATGATATTGATTATTTGCTTGATAATTCATTGGATTATGTTGTTGAAATTGTTGTTGTTGACGTGGTTGTGGAAAACGTTTCGCATTTGATATATAATTATTATTACGTCCAATATTTTTATTATTATTACCACCACCACCACCACTAGCTAAACGTGCTAATTCAACTAATGATTGTGGTGCTGATTGTCCAGCTTCTTCAAGTACAGCTATTAATTCTCTAGCTTGTTTTGCATTATTTGGTGTAAAGAATGTATATGATGTTCCAGAATGTTGACAACGACCAGTACGTCCTAAATTATTATTTCGAAATTATAAGGAAAATTATGTAAAAAAAAAAAAAAAATTTAAAGATTTTTATTTACAATCTAGAGAGAATCTTTATTTTAAATGTTGAAATTATATAAAATCGTTTTTTAATTTCTGTAAGAAAATAAATTGCTTTACAGACTTCAAAAAAATTTGCAGTCTGTATATTCAGTTATACATACATATAAGAATATTCAAATTGTCAAAAAAAAAAAAAAAAAAACGATTTATAATATAATAAATTTAATAAAATATCAAATAAATAAAAACCAACTTACCAATACGATGTATATAATCTTCAGATGAATTTGGATAGTCATAATTGACAACATATTTAACATCTTCAACATCTAATCCTCTAGCTGCAACATCTGTTGCAACTAATATTGTTGATTTACCATTACGAAAATCTTGTAATACTAAATCACGTTCAGCTTGTGATTTATCACCATGTATAGATGTTGCTGTATAATTATTATTACGTATTACTTGTAATATATCTTCAACTTTTTTTTTAGTTTCAACAAATATAATAACTTTATTATTAATATCAGATGTTATTTCTTTTAATAAATTAACAATTTTTAATTCTTTTTCTTCTTCAGTTAATACATCAATTATTTGTCGTATATTATGATTAGCAGCTAAATTTAATGAACCAATATTTATTTGTATATAATCAGTTAAAAAATCTTCAGCTAATGTTTGTACTTCTTTTGGCCATGTTGCACTCCACATTAATACTTGACGATCTGGTCTTATTTGTTCAATTATTTTACGTATTTGTGGTTCAAAACCCATATCTAACATACGATCAGCTTCATCTAATACTAAATATGTACAACGTTGTAAATTTGTAATACCTTTTTCTAGAAAATCAATTAAACGACCTGGTGTTGCAATAACAACTTCAACACCACGTTCTAAATCACGTGCTTGTGGTATTTTTGGACTACCACCAAATATACATGTATGACGTATTATTGGTTGTGATGTACAACCAAAATCACGTGTTACTGTTTGTATTTGTTGTGCTAATTCACGTGTTGGTGCTAATACCAATACAATTGGACCATCACCACGTTGTATACGTGGTTGATGTGATATATGTACCATTGCTGGTAACATATATGCTAATGTTTTACCAGAACCAGTTTGTGCAATACCAACTAAATCACGTCCAGATAATGCAATTGGCCAACCTTGTGATTGTATTGCTGTTGGTTTTAAAAAACCTTGTTTTTTCATTTCTTTAATAACATATTCAGGAAAACATGCTTCATCAAAACATGAATGTGGATGTGGTATTAAATTACCAGCAACAGTTATTTGTAAATTATTACGTATATCAACAACATCATTATCAGTAAGTGCTAATGTTTTTGGATGTGTTGATAAGAAATTTTTTTTAAATGGTTGTAAATTATCCCAAATTGGTTTAATTAAATTTTTACCAGGATTTTTAGCTTTTTCACTTTGTAATTTTGCACGTTCCTCTTTTGTCATATCAGCCATTGATTGTTGTTGCTGATGATATTGTTGCTGTTGTTGTGTTTGATATTTATTTGGTCCACCAAAATTATTAATATTACCAATACCAGTACCACCACTATTAGTCATATTACCACCTGGCATACCACCACCATTTTGATAAAATGGTTTATTATGTTGTTTTGGTATAAAATTTGGTTTACGTTGATAATTTTGATGTGGTGGCATACCACCTGGACCAGTTACATTTGGTTTTTGTCCATAATAATGATTTGGACCACCACCACCACCATTACCATTATTACGCATCATATTTGCTTTTGGTCCACCATTCATACCAGGTGGTCCGCCTTGATATCCACCACCACCACCAATACCACCAGAACCACCACGTCCACCCATAAAATCTGTATAACCAGTATGTGTATTACCTGGATAACCCATTGATGGTGAAAATACTGAACCAGGAATGTTACCATCAGCACCACCAGCTCCACCACGATGATTAAATTGCCGATCCGGTCGGGGTCCATAGCTGTATATAACATTAACAATAAATAAAAAAAAATTTTAAGTATATTTTTATTTAAGGTAAAAACTGGGAAAAGATAATTTTATCAAAATCTGAGATTAATATAAACCTGAGAATAAGAAACTAAGAAATCTAAAGAAAATAATTATGGTTAGAACTGGTGTGGGTAAATGGCATAACGTTAATTGTGACGTGAACTTAACACAGTACAATTTAGCTTAAAAATATCTATATTGTGATAGAAATCACTTTTATTACTTTACGCTATAACATCCCTGAATACTATGCATTACCATATATATACTTATGTATATACAAGTATATATTTCATACTATGAACTGTCGAGCTCTACTTTTGTATAAGACCTAATTGTAATGATAATGAAGCATCTTTTTTTTTATCTTGGAAAACGTTAAAATAACAAAACTATCATGTAATTATAATAATGTATGCGTACAATAAAATTTTACTTTAATAAATTAAGAAAAATATGTCAAAAATCTCTTTAGAAAAACGACTAATTAAATATATGGAAAATTTATTAAAAACATTTAATAGATTATTTTGTAATTCATTTCACAATTGGAAACAAATTTTTCAGAAAATAAGATGAAATATATTATAATATATTACATGATGTACATACATCATATGTTACACTACTTGGGAATTCCGAAATGTATATAATAGGATATAGGTATATATTTAAAATTTGATTTGTTGTACCTATTTACCTATGCAATAATTTTAAATATATGAATTATAATTTATACATAACCTATAATATTCATTAGAAAACAAGATGGCCACTACATGTAAAAAAAACTTTAATGAAAAAACCACGTTCTTTGACATTAAAAAAAAAAAAATAATTGAGAAAAATGAGTTCACTAAATAATAATTAATAATATTAAATTTTATTTTTGTATACTTACAAGGCTTGGCCATGATTATAACCATTTGGGAACATTTTTTCTTTTAATAATTTTTCTGTCGTTTTTTTTTTACACAAGTTTTTTTCTTTTTTTTATTTCCCCTATATCAATGGCGCGCGGTTCTTTATTGTTAACCAAAAAAAAGGAAAATATATTGTTTTTCTTGGTCGTTTTGCAGCAAGCAAGCAAGCAAAAAAAAAATTCTTTAGGACAAACTACTAGAAAAAAATTTACTTTTTTTTTTCTTCTAATCTATTAAAAATTTCCTGTGTAGTTCTTTTTTTTTTCTGTAGTCTCGTCGTCGATTTTCTATAGTTGTTGTTGTTGTTGGAATTAAAGACCTGTTTTAAATAAAGAAAAAAAAAAAAGCATATATATATTTTATAAATTTTACTAAACTCTCATATTTATATATGATTCGAAATTAAAATTACAGTTTTTTGTTTCTTTTTTTTTTTTTAATATTTATAAACTCCCCTAACGCTCTAAATAAAAGTTTTTTTTGTTCTTATTTCAGACGCCATTTTGTTTTAGTTAAAAAAAAATTATTGATTTTATTTTTGTATTTATCATAAAGAAATTTGCATTAGAAAAAGAAAAACAGATTTAATTTCACATTAAAATAAAAAAAATAACATTAATATAAATTTCCTTTTGGTAATTATTAAAAAAAAAAACCAATAAGATGCAATTAATTAGGAGTGCAAGTGCATTAAGTTATATACGAATACGATTTATATATATAAATACACACTAAAAAATAACGAATACACACCTTGAAAAACACAACCGGCTTCGACAAAATACAAGAACTAACTATTTTTTTTTATTTATAAATGAATACGATTGGTATTGGTTTTTGGTTATGGTGGATATATTATGGCCGAAACACAATGCCAGCTTTGGTAGTGACAGTACCTTTGAAAAAGTTTCAACATATGAAAATCAATAGAAATAAGCACAATGCTGGCTGAGAAAAAAAAACCACAGCCGAGTTAACGCCAATAAAGAACGCCAGCGCTAGAAAATTTATATGGCACTGCTGGCAATTATAAGTTTTGGGGGCAATTTATTGTTAAATATATATGTATTATATTACGACAAATTTTGCGCGTAAATTATTTTGACAAATATTAATAAATTTTTCAACGCCAGCATTGTGCTTGGGTCTTGCTTGACCGATACAGTTACAGTGAAAGCCACAGCTAAAACTGGCATTGTGTTTCAGCCATTATACTGAATTTACAATTACCTTGTTTCCATGACAAATTAAACTCGAGTTGAACTCGAATTAGCGTGCATGGAAACAAGGGTTGAGTTGGAATGGAACGAATAATTGATCGTTCCATTTCAACTCAACTCCAACTCAACTCGGGACATGGAAACAAGGTAAATGTGCGTGTTTACCTCTGTTATGTAGTTTCCACGGCAGATTCCACTTGAGTTCAATCCGGATTTGTGTGCATGGAGAAAGGGATTGAGTTGAAATGGGGTTGAAATGGAACCATCAATTATTCGTTCCATCTAACTCAACTCAACTCAACCGGTTTCCATGCACGCTAAGTCGAGTTCAACTCGAGTCCAACTCGACATGGAAACAGTGTAATTTAAAGCTTATAGTGGCTGTTTATATGCGACTGCCCAGGTTACTGCCTCAACCATTTTCGTAGAAGAGAGGTAAGTGCGGGCAGAGGTAAAAAAAGTTCAAAAAGTTTAGAAATATTTTCTGTTGCCCCGTTCCTCTCCATTCGTTTCAAGTTTCCATAATTCCTTTTTTGTCAAAAATTTATTATTATTTTCAAACTGCCGGACGAGTAACATCTCCGGAAGAAAATATTTTTAATTGACCATAATTTTCAAACTGCCGAACGAGCAACATTTCCGGAAGAAAATATAAATAAATTAGTAATTGTGGAAAATATAAACATTATTTTTATTAGTGAAATATTTTCTATTATTTCTAATTATTATTTTTTTACGAATGATTTTAAAAGCAGATAATTATTATATCTTTTTCTAAAAGAAAACTATATTTTTATATTTATATAAAGATAAATATTTATATAAAGATAAAAAAGGATTAAATTATTATCGTAATACTTATATTTATTGGACTTTATTTGTTTGGCCTTAATTTCCTTTTTCATTTTTGTTATACAAAGAAAAATAAAATATTATAGAAAGATGGAAAATAATAAAAAAATTGACCTTTCTAACTTTGTTTAAAATGAATTAATCCTTCTTTCTTCTTTTAAATGTTGAACTATGAAGTATAATCTTATCTTTCTATTACCTAGTTTCCATGTACAGAGTTGAGTTGGGTTGAGTTGAAATGGGGTTGAAATGGAACCATCAATTATTCGTTCCATTCCATCTCAACTCAACTCAACCCCTGTTTCCATGCACGCTAACTCGAGTTCAACTCGAGTTGAACTCGTCATGTACCTAGTTTCCATGTACAGAGTTGAGTTGGGTTGAGTTGAAATGGGGTTGAAATGGAACCATCAATTATTCGTTCCATTCCAACTCAACTCAACTCAACCCCTGTTTCCATGCACGCTAACTCGAGTTCAACTCGAGTTGAACTCGTCATGGAAACAAGGTAATGGAAACAAGGTATATATCGTAATTTCAAAACTTTAATTGAGTCATATATAGAAAACTAATTTATAACTATTACCTAGTTTCCATGTACTGAGTTGAGTTGGGTTAAGTTGAAATGGGGTTGAAATGGAACCATCAATTATTCGTTCCATTCCAACTCAACTCAATTCAACCTCTGTTTCCATGCACGCTAACTCGGGTTCAACTCGAGTTGAACTCGTCATGGAAACAAGGTATATGTATTATAAAATAAAATTAGAATAATATAATAAAAATGTAATAATTGCTTAATAAAAATAGAGAAATATTTATATAAAAACAAATAGAATAGATTTCATATCTAATAGAGATTTCATAGATTTTATAATCGTAATGATAAATCAAAACTAATAATTTTCAGGTTTTGTATTTTCGGAATATAAAAAAAAAATCAGGATAAATATATATATCTCTCTGTCCTTAATTTTTTTAAATCTGTCTCTATATTATTATACATATAATAATATAGACAATAAGTATGTATATAAAATATTATATAAATATTTATATAATAAATTTTCTATGTTTCACGGAAGAATATATAGAGACAGATGAATATTAATATTAATATGAATACTGAATATTAATGAAATATATAATTAAAGAGGAGGAATTCAGAAACAGAGAGGAGGAATTAAGAATTTTGTGATATGTTTTTATAAAACAAATATTAAAATAATATTAAATTAAATTATTATTTAATATTTTTTTATATTGAAAACAGTGATAGATACGTCGATCGCATTATTCGAGGAACCACAAATTCGGCAAGCATAGCTGAAAGTTATACTTGTATTCAAGTATAATATTTTACATTTTAATTGATTTTAGATAATTTATACCATGTATAATATACATAGAAACAAATATATTATATTTATTACACATAGTATTAATTATCTAAACTCAATTAAAATGTAAAATATTATACTTGACTCTACAATGAAATTAATTCAAATTCATGATTAGTTAAATATATGTATTTACGAATATGTAGTAAAACTTTTGGTAGAATTTAATAAATTTATTAATACTTGTAACTCTACGATTATGCGCTTCGTGGCTCATTAAGAGTTACAAGTTACAACGCTAGCATTCAAAATCAAAATGATTTTTTTCAATTTACGAATGTCAAACTTAACATATTTCAATACCAAAATGTTCCTCTATAAACTCCCCAGGTACGATCTTTTCCCTAAAATTCAGTTTCGGCCATTTTGAAATTGTTGAATTTTAAATGAGAAAATTGGGTGAGGAAGGCGCGTCTACTCACAAAAAGTTTATCAAGTCGCTCCTAGGCAGGCGCATGTACACATACCTTGTTTCCATTACGAATTCAACTCGAGTTGAACTCGAGTTAGCGTGCATGAAAACAGGGTTGAGTTGGAGTTGAGTTGGAATGGAACGAATAATTGATGGTTCCATTTCAACCCCATTTCAACTCAACCCAACTCAACGCGGTACATGGAAACAAGGTAATAGAGTTAACCATCAAAATTATCTGGCCTATTGTAAACTCCGTCGGAATCGAATTTTTCCCTGGGACAGTCCAAAAGATATTCTATACTCCCTCGGAGTTTCAAAAGTATGTAATTCCTTCGGAATTTTCTTATTGCTATATTTTCATCTGGGGTTTTCTCTGGTACCTCTGGATGGATTGGGCTGTTGAAACCCTTGAACAAATTCCGTCGTAGTATAGACTATAGAGTCTATTTGTCCGTCGGACAAATTTTCCGCAGGAGTTTAGAATAGGGGGAATATAAATATTTGATTCATGGTGTGTTTCTTATTTACTCTCAGATCAGTCTGATCAATCTGATTAATCTGAAACTGTTTCATATTTCTGCTCAGATCAAACTGATGGCTGTTTCTTATTTCAATTTCAGATTAGCCAGATTAATTTTTTTGATCGGAGAATTTTTTCAGATTTTTCAGATTTAAATCAGAATTCTCAGAATTATTATTGTTTGTGGCTAACTTTGTGCTTGATTTTGTTGCTAAAAACTATTATCAGAATTGGCATTTTATAATGAAATATGCAATAGTCAAGTTACAAAGTGATAATGTTTCATTTTCGTGGCCTTCCACATTTATGAAATAGCTAAATTGCTATCGCATTTCAATGAAATAGTTAATTTTATAGAGTTAAATATAAAAATAATATAAATATTTTATTCAATTTACAAAAAATGCAAGTAATTTACAAAAAATGCAAGTCAAATAAAGAACAATATTTGCAGTAGTATTGCATATAACTATTTCCTTGTGGAATGCCACGAAATGATATTTGCAATACTTCAATATTGCATATTTCATTTTAAAATGCCACTTCCAATTGTCATATCTCAATAATTTTTTTAACCAATTTTTTTTTAATTATTTATATTTAAATAAATATAAATTTATATTATATAAATATAATATTTTAACAATAAAATATTATAAAAAGTTATATTTAATGAAAAATTATTTAAATTTGAGAATTTAAAAAATCTAGTCAAACTCAGTTTTCATTAAAAAACACACCATTAGATTTATCTTAAAATTCTTATTATTTAGTATTGGCAACATTTTCATAGAAAATGTCTGCTTTTGGTCTGTCACTGTATTGTCATATTGCTGTCGTATATAATGGAGTTGGTAAAAAGTTATAAGAACAAATCGTAATATGATAACTAACAATTGCATTGGTTTCTATTATGATAAATATAAAATATTTGCTTTAATTGAATTAATTTTAATAATAGTAAATATATAAATTTTGTGTTGTATTAAAAACGTCCTATCAAGGCGCAAAATAAGATGGCCGACAAAATATTGGTTAATAAGAAATGTTCGGAAATGCTTGAAGAAAGAATCATTCTTGTATCAAAGTACAAGGTAAAAAGAAGGTTTTTTTATGTATTTCAAAATATTGTAATTAGAAATTAATAAGTTTATATAATAATAATATATAGAAGGTATATAATAAGAATCGTTCATAACTGTACACCTTGGAACAAATTAATAACTTGATGTTATTCACATTTTCATTTGTTTTTGTTTTGAAAATTGTTGTGTTTTGTGTGCCCTTTCGCTTTAGTTAATAATTTTTAATGTAAGAAGTAAGATAAATTTTAATGTAAGTAAGATAAAGATCGACTTCAAATTTCGTTAGTGGAGAAGATGAAATATTATTTTATTAAACAGTTTGCTGTGTATATTTTAAATATGTTGAAATCGTTTAAATTCACCAACTTACAGTTCCAAATAGCATATATATGTATAGTTCACTATTCCTTTGTTGTGTTCGCCAAAATTTACAGAGCTATGGTCTAATTCTAATCCTGGTGTTTCATCAGATAGCTGCTAAGATTATTCTGCTATTTGTAGAGTGGGATTTTACAAATATTAGATTAGATGAATCAGTCTTATTTTACGAAATAATATAAATAGGAAATTAGCTAAACGAATTTAAGATTAATGAATATTTCAATGAATCTTGCAAATGCAAGTTATATGAATGATTTAATTTAATTTCTTGAGCATTATGTGTAATTATACCTTATTGATTTTGGATATATATATATTATCTAGTTCTAGTAGACTTTATTATAATATAATGCTTAGATAATGTAAAAAAAAATGAATTTGATACACTAATTTTTGATATATAAATATATATTTATTATTATTTTTCTTTTTCATATTTAAGGATACTATTGTCAATATTAGAACGAATAAAGAATATACTATAAAAATAGATTATTTAATAAAATCATGGAATTATATTATATTATTATTAGAAACATATGCTATAAATGATATAGATAGTATATTATATTGGTCATTAAAGCATACATTACAATTAATGTTAATTATGGATTGGAATAAGTTATCAAAAGATATTCATAATGATATATATAATAAAATTGAAAAAATTTTACCATATTTATTAAGAACATCAAATTTATATTATCGTTGTAAATATATATTAAATAATATTAATAATCCATGGAGTAATGATAAATTATTAGCTGTATTACAAGGTGATGAAACAGAAGTAACAGAAAGTGGTAAATAAAATATATATATTTATTTGTATATATAAATTTTATAAAAAATTTCTTTTAAATTTGTTTTTTTTTAATTATTAATAGATATTGAATTTTTATCATCGGAACGATTATGTATGATTGTCTTACGTTTAAGAAAATTATGTGAAACAAATAAATGTCATAAATTAGCATATGTATTATGTTCAAAAGTATTAAAAACACTTGAAATAATTGATAATAATCATATTATTAAAAGATCGTCATCTTCATATCAAATAGATTTTATATCAGATGTATTTTTATGTTTATTACATAAATTTAATAGAATTGATCAAATTATTGTTGAGGTAAGCAAATACAAAAAAAAAAATTTTTTTTATTATTAATTTATTTTATATTTTGTAGTTAAATAAACTTGAATATAGTGATATTATTGAATTAATTCGACGTAATATTTGTTCAACAACAATATCAACACGTTTAGATAAATATCGTATACGTTTAGCACAATTAGCAACAGAAATAACATTAATACAAATGATATCACAAGATGTTAATTGTAATATAATTGATAATAATAATGATGATGATAATAATAATAATAATCGTAATGATTTAAATTATACAAAATTTCGTGAAACATGGAAAGAATATTTAAAATTACATCAATCAGATACTGTACAAGAATTTCAAACATTATTTGATAAATTATTTTCAAAAGCATCATCAAAACGTATTTTAAGAGCATGTGATGTAATGAGAGAATTTGTAAGTACATTTATTTTATTATATTTCTTTTTTTGGAGCACATTTCCAACCAATTTGGTAGAAATGTGTATATTATTTTAATTCTGTCTGTCCGTCTGTCCCGTCCGTCCGTTTACGAAAACTTCTACATCTATTAACATCAAAATTTTGACCATAGATAATAATAAAATAATAGGTCCAGTAGAATAAAATTTTGAACTTCTAATAACTTTTAAACCAACAAATAAATTATGAGGTCTGCAAAAGCTATAAGATAAGAAAATCTTTTTATCTTTTTTATTAAATTAACAACTTATATAAAATTTAATTCTTTGTTGTAGAAAAATATCGTTATCTTCCTATAACTTTTTTTTAGTTTTTTTAACACCCTGTATTTCCCAAACGGCTTATTATTGGAGGTTGAAATTTATGTACCAAAAAGATATACAAAAAATAAATAGAGTCTCTGAAGAAATTGTATCCGTATCTCCCCTCCCCTTTCCGTTCTGGCCTTTAGAAAAACCAAAAATTACATTTTTAATTTACTTGTAAGTTTATAACTGCACAATATTTAAAAAAAAAATATTGAGAAAACTTTTTAAAATCATATTTCTTTTATGTGCATTATTTAATAAATTATAATAATTTGCCTCACTTACAAATAATCAAAATGCTTAATCGTGTAAAATTTTGCAAAAAACGAATGTTTTGCATATTTTTAGGTGCTAAAATAAATGGAATATTTAATATTATTTCATATAAAATTATTTTCAATTAAAAGCAAAATTAGAGAAAACTTAAATGATAAGTTTATATATATATTTACTGGAATAATAACATTGGAAAGAAAAAAAATTAATAAAATCGAACTAGGACACATTTTTTAACTGTATTTACCATTTTATTTTTTTATCATAAATTATATGAAAATAAACAAAAAATTTAATTATATATATACATATGTTATATGTATAATTATTATTGTCCACTTAGGCAAATCCGGAATGGAGAATATTCATGTGGGAAAGAGTTGTACGTGCTATAAATACAGATTTAAATAAATTAGAAAATATGAAATATGCATTCCCAGTTGACGTTGATGGTGTTATAAAATATGAACGTGAATTATTATTTAATTATAAAATATTTGAAAAATTTTTAGAAAAAACAAATCCACATTTAGAACGTGAATGTGTATTAACTGAATTTTCATTATGTCCAAATGAACAATTATATTTAGAAGTATGTAAACATGCTAAAAATTTAATTAAAGAAAAACGTAAAAATATACTAACAAAATTAAAATTAGCTATAAAATCATCTGAAAATATATTATCTAATAATAATAATGATGATATATTAAATATAAATAATAATCAATATAATTTAGATTATTTAAAATTATTTCAAATTGAATTAAAATCATTATTAATACCACAAGATTATATATTACAAGCAATTGATAAATCTGATAATTTACCAACTGAAATACGTGAAGATTTAGTTGGTTGTTTAATGTCACCACGTGTTAAAATATTAACATGGTCTATGAATGTATTTGATTTAGAACGTACATGTAAAATATTATTAGAACCAAATAGTAAACGTGATATTATTAAAAAGAGTTTAGCTGATGCTAATGAAAAATTAACACATGTTAAAGTTGATCCACGTGAATATAGTCATTTACCATATAGTTTAGAATATCCTGGTATTGAAAAAGGTTATGAAATTGATGATTATTCAAATGATAGTTATTTATTAGAACCAGAATATACAAAAATAAATATTAATAATGATAAAGATATAATAATAAATAATAATGATATTAATAAGGATGAACAATTAAATATTATTAATAAAAATCAACAACAAAAACGTAAATTAAAACAAAAAAGATTGATTAAAAAATCATTAGATGAACAACAATCATCATTATATAAATTAAAAATAAGTGATATAACTGATGCAACAGCAGCAGCAGCAGTGTTAGAAAAAGAAAAATTAATTAATCCAAATTTAGATAATATAAATGATTTAAAAGAATTACATAAAGTTTTAGATCAAAGTTTACGTAATGAACCATGTAGTAGTCAGCGAATGTTTGAAGTAGATAATTTACTTAAAACAACAATATCATTTAATAATAATAATAATAATCATAATAATTCAAAAGTTCTAACATTACAAAATAAATTTAAAACTGAAAAACAAATAAAATTACAAAATAAAAGACAACAACATAATAAAATCAATATTAATAATAATACTAAAATGA
Source organism: Empis stercorea (assembly GCA_949752835.1). Lineage (NCBI taxonomy): Eukaryota > Metazoa > Arthropoda > Insecta > Diptera > Empididae > Empis > Empis stercorea. The sequence goes on from OX457090.1 coordinate 434,503, forward strand.
TTTTAACACGTAGCAAAACAAATAAATCAATTGAAAATCATGATGATATAAATGATAATATTAATATTAATAATAATTTATTAAATCAAAAAAATAAAATTGATGATAATCTAAATTTAAATACAATTAATACACTTGATAATAATATAATTGATAATAATTTAAATATATTATCAATATCAGCTTCTAAAATTGTTAAACCAAATGGTGATTTAATATTTATATTTGATCCACGTGATAAATATATACAAAAACATATTAATGAAATGCCAGAATCAATAAAATTTCGATGGAAATTACATAATGAATTGAATACAAATAATATTAAAATACAAATCGATAAAAATATATCAAATTTATCATATTTTCAAATAAAAGGTGAACCAATTACAGCTACATTAAATAATATTGAAAAAGTACAAATATCGCATATAAATTTTAAAAAAATTCTTGAACATATTAGTGATAAACCAACAATACCAACAATTATACCAGCACCAATAAATCTTAATAATAATAATACACAATCAATAAATTCAATATTGAAACAACAACAATTACCAAAAATTATACAAATGCAGCAACCTACTAATTCATTAATATATTTAGGTAAAGATACATCATCTACACAAAATTTATCTAATAATTTAACTAAACAATTATTATCAACCCCAATAAAAATTATTCAAAAACCAGTTAATATGATATTTAGTACATCATCAAATCAACAATTAAATAATATTCATCAGTATAATATTAGTTCAACAAATAATGAATCAGATATGCAATTAAACAATTATATTAATCAATCATTGACAACAACATCATCATCATCATTAAAAATATTAAATCAACAACACCAAATAAATATTAATAAATCTATAAACAATAATCAAATATCATCAACATCATCATCATCTATAAATTCATCAATAACAACAATAAATACAAATAATGATAATTTATCTATTAATAATAATTTTACAAATCAATCAACATCATCTTTATTTAATGATAATTTATCTATACAAAATATGAATTTAATTAAATTAAATACAATTAATGATATTAAAGAATTAACATTAATACCAAAAAATTATGAAAATTTATTAATAAATAAAAATGTAATATTATCATCATCAAATAATTTTAATAATAATGATAATTTAACCAATAATAATATTATAAATATTAATGATGATATAATAATACCAGGTATAAATATATCACCAAGTTATGATAATGATCCATCAAAAACATTAATTGAACCAATTGATTTTGATACAACAACTGTTGGTTCATTATTAGATGATGATAATGATGATATTATTGATGATGATAATAATGATAATATATCAACAACAACATCAGATATTGAAAATCATATATTTTCATCAAATTTATTAGACACAAATAATTCTATAATAGATAATAATAAAATTAATATAAATGATGATAATATTATACAATCTGATGTTGATTTAGATTTATTTAATCAATTAATGGAAACTGGTTGTAATGATATACATTTAAATAATATAAATATTATTAATAATAACAATAATAATAATGATATTATTAAAATAAATAATAAGGATGATATTATATTAAATGATAATAATAATGATTTAATAATAAATAATACTAAAGAAGATTTACATAATTTTTTATATAATGAATTATCAAATATTGAAACAAATTGTAATAAAATTAATAATAATAATACAATTATTGTAAAAGAATCAACAACAAATGATAATATATTATCAACAATTAATTTTAATAATGAAATTAAAAATTCAAATAATAATAATGATGAAGAATTTATTAAAGATCATTTAATAAATAATCATAAAAATTTAATACAATTATTTGATACAACAAAAAATAATAATGATAATATTATTATTTCAAATACAATAAAATTAAATTATGATAATAATAATGATAGTAATGATATAATAAATTGTAATAAATTTATATACAATGATGATGATAATAATAAAATTATATTTGATGATGAAAATTGTAAAAATAATGATATAATTGATAGAAATATTAATAAAAATAAAAATGATATAATAAATAATGAAATTATTATACCAATTAATATTGATGAATTACATGATAAACAAATATCTGATATTAATTTTATTACAAAAATACCAAAAAAGACATATACAAGAAGAAAAAATTTAGAATATAATCAACAATATAATAATAATAATAATAGTAATAATGAAAATGAAAATAATTTATTAACATTATCAAGTAATGAATTAATGTGTTCAATTAATAAAAATAATAATGATCATAAAATTATAAAACAACAAGAACAATTTCAAGATTTTTTAAATGAATTAAATGAAAAATTTGAAATATCTTGTGATGATACAACAACAACAACAACGACAGGAACAAATGAAGATATTGATAAAATTATTGATCAGGTCAGTGTTTATATTACTTTTATATATTTTAGAATTAAGAAAACTTTTAAAATTTAATAATAAATAAAATTATAATCATTTTTGCTTATTTTTATTTAATTTTAAATTAATTAAATGTTATAATAATTGCATTTTATTCAATCTGGGTTAAGAGATCAGATTTAAAAAAAAACTATCTGCCATATCTGCCACGTTCGAATCGAAAATTTCAAATTTTGACAGCCCCATATATTTTATATGGTATGCCGGATTGCAAGTCACAATGAACGTTCGAAACGAATTCATTCGAAAAGATGGGTCGAATGACATAACCTATAAATTATACATTTGAATTTCAATTTTTTTGAATTATTATGGGGGAGTTGATTGAAAATGTTAAGAAGCATCTAGTATTGTATAATAAATGCAGAAAATATTATTTTAATACAAAAAATAAAGATAAAATATATATAAACGGAACGAATACATTGTAACTATAATTTCTTTTCGAAACGACCGGTTCGAATCGATTCGAACGTGCCTTTAAGACTCCTACTTAAATCTAAAACAGAGATCATAGATCCTGACCTAGTTAAATATGTGGTATATGTTGTTGTTTTTTTTTCGTGTAACACGGTGTCTCCATTATTAATAATGTTGTCCATAAATGGAAATGGAAACCATTATGGCTAATGGAGACCACTCAGCCATCAGCAATTCCATAAATGGATAACTTTATGGACTTCCATTTATGGATAAGTTTATGGACGCGTATGACAAAAAGAAAATGGCGGAAAGTGGTTTAATTTGTGATTTTAGTTTCATTTTGTAGTTAAATTGATTAATTGAATTTCGTTTTGTATTCACAACATACTATATTACCAATAACAAAAACAACTTTACACGTTGAAAATCAAAATATAATATAAATTTCAATGATATTTCGAATAATATTTCAATCCATGATATGCCCAGTTTTTTTTGTTTTAAAATCAATAAATGGAAAGTGCTATGGAAATGGAAATGGAAATTATCATGGCTAATGGAGGCAGCCTGTTTTAGAGCAGATCTTGAACCAGAGACCCAAATTGAATAAAACGCGACTATTTTGTTTAATTAAAATTTTGCAGTTAGTTAAATTTATATATAAATTAAAATAGATTTTGTTTATAGTTAATTTAAGTAAAAAAATTATTTTAAAATTCTATAATGTTAAAAAATTAAAATAAATAAATGTAAAATTTATTTATTTATTGATTTCTTTTTTCCCTCTCTTATATTTTTTTTTAAAAAAAAAGGAAAATATATTTGATTCACATATATCAACTATATCATCAACATCAAATCATCAATTTGACGTAGCGGGATCAATTTCATCAGAACATAATCATGATTTAAATAATATAATTATTGATAGTAAAAATATGATTATGGAAAATAATAATGATATTAAAAGTTATTGTAGTGATGATAATGATAGTACAATTGCACAAACAAATAATTCATCATCTCTTGATGATATTATTGAATATCGTAATAGTAATAATAATAATAATGATAATATTATATCTATTATAAATTATAATAATAATATTAATTATAATAAAAATTATTTTAATTTATCATCATCATTAAATGATATAAATATAATAGATAATAATGACAAATATAATTTACAATTAAAATATAATAATGTTTCTATTAAACGTAAATTAAATTCAAATATTTATGATAATAATAAAAAACGTTTATTAACAAATTCAAATACAACTATTTGTATAAATGAAAATAATAATAATAATAATAATAATAATAATAATTTAAATAAATTTAATAATAATATAAAATATCGTAGATATAGTTTACCAATACCTAAAGTATCATCAACATATTTCAAACAACAAAAATTTCAAACAAATAATAACAATGATAAAAAATTATGTATAATTAATAATAATAATAATAATAATAATAATAATAATGAATCATTAAATATTTCATTTAATAATAATATTGATAATAATTTATTAAAATATAATGAAATAGATAATATAATAATTAATAATAATACAAAAATATTATTTCAAAAAAATAATAAACAACCAATTATACAATTAAAACGTTTATCTAATGAAATATTATTAAATTATAATATTGGTATTATGGTTGGTAATCATTATGTACAACAGCCAACAGTACGTTTATATAATTTAGATTTACTAAAAACAAATTTATTAAATAATAATAATAATTTAATAAATATACAAAATATTAATAATAATAATAATAATATAGATTTTTCAATAAAATCAATTAATTTAAAATTATCAGCTACAATAACATCACAATCATTATATATACCAATTAGACGTAAATTTAATAATAATATAATATTAAATAAAAAACGTCAAAGAAAAATATTATATAAATTTTCATCGTCATCTGCATCATCATCGTCAACATCATCATCAACAACATTTATTAATAATAATAATAATTTTAAATTAAATCAAAAACAACAAAAAACTCAATTAACATTATTAAATGAAAAAATGCAATTTAAAATTGATACATTTAATTATAAAAAAAAAATATCAATTAATAATAATAAAAATAAAACAAAATTTAAATCAAAAATTAATAATAATAATAATTCAAATATATTTAAAAATTCAGTTATTTTTGTAGATAATTGTACAAGTAATAGTAGTTCATCAGATGATAATAATTATAATAATAATTTTAATATTAAAAAAAATATTAATAATTTAACAGATAAACGTAATAATAAACGTATTAATAATATTAATAATAATAATAATAATAATAAAAGAAAATTATCTAAAAAAAATAATGATAATGATCCAGATTTTTCACCACATAATAATAATGATTTTATAATATATAATTTTTATAATTATAATTCAATTTATTTAAATAAAAATATTAAAAATATATTTAAACAATATTATGATAATAATAATAATGATAAAATTAAACAAAATTATATATATAATAATAATAATAATATTATTAAAAATAATCAATTAAATTATAAATTTAATAATAATTTAGAAAAATATTATTATAATATTATAATTAATATACTATATAAATATATTAATTTAAATAAATTATTAAATATATTATATAAATATATTATAATATATAATAATAATAATAATATTTTAATTAAATTTAATTATTTATATATTATAAATATTATTAATTATTATTATTATTATATATTAAATATAAATAATAATATATCATATTTTAATTATATAAATTGTATAAAAATAATATTTAAAATAATTATTATATTAAAATTATTATTATTATTATTAATGATTTATATAAATTTGAAAATTTATATAGTTCTTTAAAAATTTATTGTAAAATTTCAAATTTCAAATTTTTTTTTTTTATTTTTTTTTTATATTAAAAATTTTGTTTGTTTGTCTCTTTCTATTATAAATTTTGTTTATGTTAGTTATAGAGTAGTTGATCAGCAGGAAGAGAGAGACTGTAGTAAAAATTTCAGAAAAAGAAACATTTTTTAATTGAGTTATAAAATAGAGGGCGTTACATTTTTTTGAATAACTTTT
>OX457090.1:440739-626164 GCA_949752835.1 Empis stercorea
ATAACAAATTTTGTAAATTCTTGTGAATAAAGATAAAGAACAAGAAGAATTGAAAAAAGAAAATTAAATTTAAAAATTTCAATTTAACTTTCTATAAATATTTTATATAAAAATTTATATATGTATATAATTTGGGAATAAATTAATAGACAGACAGACCAATAAACCAAAAATTTATCAATGTAAAAATAATATTCATAATTTAATCTTCCAGAAAACATGTATTATTGGATGCGATCATTTTGTTGATGAATGAAATAAATATTATGTAGGTACAATAGTTAACATTTCTTTAGATTATAAAAATATAATATGCTCTGTTAAATATAACAACTATACAGACTGTATTCGAAACTGTGAAGAAAGAAAAACAGGTTTTTGAATAAAAGCAAACTAAATTAACAAAAATTTAGAGGTACCTATATAAAAAAACTAAAATATTTCTCAATGAAATTGAGTTCTGAGTTCCACCATTGAGACAATTGTGTCTATGGTTCAACTTATGATTAGCATAAGATCCCGTATAATAGTATACTATACAAAAGGTAGATATTTAGATAATAAAGAGAATTGGAGAAAAATTGTGAATGAAAATTATATATATATATATATATATATAATATATATATATATATATATAAAGTGATGTCCACCATTCGTGAACGAACATTTTCACATAGTAAATATGCCATAGGCAAGACGGTTTCAAAACTTATTTTATATTTATACATCGTCTGATATTTATTAATGATAGTACGCCGCAAAACAATAATAAAATTATAAATAATATAATTATAAAGAAAAGTATACTTACCGTATCTCATCCACTCCACGCATGTTTATCCCTCATGTAAGAGACAAATCTAGCTAGTAGACTGAGACGTGAGACCACATATTAAATATTGCATAGGGAAGACGGGCCTTGCGGGGATTTCATCCCTGCTTTACTTTTACAGATAAAAGCTAACGCCATTCAAGTCTTTTTGCCGAAAACTGGATTTCATCGCCGTTTTGCTAATAAAAGATAATGCTTCTAACAGTCCTTTTGCCGGAAAGATCGGGCGCCGCACACAGAACCTTTTCGGAATCTCCACTCCATTTTTGCAGTCAAATATACATACATACATTCGAAAAAATTAAAAAATAATCCAAAAAATTACTTTTATAGAGAAATTCACATTAAAATTTCACATAAAACCAAAAGTCTGACAGCCCGACCCATCCTGGCTGGCCGGTAGATCTTACAGTCTTATTGCGTGACGCAGAATGCCAGCGTAGGCTGTTTCTGTAACTTCTAAAAGGTTTCAACAAATGAAAATCAATACAAATAGATAGTTGGGACAACAAGCGCTAGCATTCTGCGTCGCCCATAAAAAACTGTCACTATAGCATTCTGTGTCGCGCCTAAGAAACTGTCAATCTTTTTGGTTATAAGAAAGTGGAATTGTCATTTTTTAATGTTAAAATTTTATTTAAACAATTAGTAATTATTTAATATATTTATTTATTATAAATATTAAAGAGAAATGTTTAAAAAAAATAGTAATTTAAAGCAACAACATCAGCAACAATCCAATAGTAATAATGGAAATAATATAGAGAAACAACAAAATATAGGAAGCTCAAATAATAATGGAATAAATAATGGTGGAGGTGGTAATAATCATTTAACAAGAAATCGCATTTGCCGCGATTATATACGAGGATTTTGTAGAAGAAAACAATGCAGAGTAAGGAAATATCCATATTTTTTTTAAAGGAATAATTTTAGGTTATTTTCATTTATCTAGTATCCACATGTTTTATCATCTGATATGGTAGTTTTTTGTCATGATTATCAAAATACCAGCTGTAATCGTATAAATTGCAAGTAAATGACTTATGTGAAATGTTGTTTGGTTTATGATAATCTACGTTGTTTGGGTAAAGCACAAAACTCAATTTTTTACCACCAATAATTTTGTCACCTTTCAATATGCCCACATTCGCGTCCAAAGTTTGTATTGAAATTTTTACTAGGGATTGTGGAGGGGGTATAGTTGGGTTGACTTGTGCATATATACTTTTATCCAAACGGCATAGAAATTATGTATATAAAGAATAAAAAAACATATATTTTTAGGTTTTTACATTATTCAATACAAGAAGAAGATTATTATAAAAAATTTGGTGAATTTCCAATTTCATCATCATTATCTGTTGTTAATCAGAATGATGATAATAATGAAAGTCAATTTTGTAGAAATAATAATTTAATTGATAATAATACAATTATTAGTCCAATTATAAAAGAACAACAACATACTATATCAAATGTATGTAAAGATAATATGTTATTTGGTTCATGTAATCATAAAAATTGTTATTTAATATCATCTAACTCAAATTTAATACCATCACGATTACGTAATAATATTAAAAAAGATTTATCTATTTGGAATGATAATAATTTACAACAATGTCGTAGAAATGGTATATACAATTTAAAATAATTTTAGAATTTTATATATATCTATATATATAAAATAATATTTATTTTCGTTTTTTTTATTAGATCGCTTAATAAATAATTGTCATGATGAATTTCAACAAAATATGAAACGATCATCACCATGTATTGATTCTATAGAATTAGATTCAACATTACATTATAAGCGTTTTCGTAATAATAATAGTACAAATAATGATAATGATATTATTGATAATCATAATAATAATAATCGTCCAATTGATATTATATCATTAATACGTCGTTTAGATGAAGAACATACAATGTTACGTCGACGTGTTGAAACAAATGAAATTAAAATTGCTGAATTACGTGCTAATAATGAATATTTAATGTCACAAAATGCTCAATTACGTTTAAATAATCAAGTTGTTCAAGCCCAACAATTACGATGTTCTGTAACACAATCAGTTACACAAACATCAACACATCAACAACCACCACAGGTAATGACTGCAAATCATGGTGTTTCAGTATCAATTCAAGCACCAGTTCAAGTTCAAGCTACACCAATTGTTAGTATTGCTACACCACAAACACAAATAATTACAAATAGTGGTACACCATTAGCAATTGCGGCTGCAAATACATCACAAGGTCAACAATTAGCAATTGCCCAACAAAATATAACATCATTATCAAATGCAAATCAATCAACAATATTGGGAACATCACAAATTACATTAGCACCAGCTATTGCACAAGGTAAATTAAGAAAAATTTTAATTTTTAATTTATTTAATGTTGCCTCTAAAGTACATAATTCTGGTATATAATTATATAACTAGTCGTTTAATATTTTAACTAGTATACTTTTGGTTAGCGTACGAAATTGATTGTATGCTTTACCTAGCCTAGGTATTTAATAACAATTCCGGTATATGAAGTAAAATATTAAATAATTGAATATTTTGACTTGAAGATTACTGTATAGATATAGATCGTTGTATATATTTATTTATTATTCCATCAAAAAAGTTTTTACTTTTTTTTAGAGTATATATATATTTTAGAGTATATAAGTTCAGTGATATTAAAATATAAAGAAATGAAAATATGTAAAATTAAAATTATAAATAACAAAGTATGATATAAACTAATAATGAAATTGATATAACGAAAATATTTATAAAATTCACATATTAAACTAATTAACACCTAATGCAGAATTATAGTAGGAACAAGGGGAAGAATTTATATTAAAATAATCTTTAATTGCGAACTCTAGTGCATTGGAAATTTAATATTAAAAAGACTCAACAAATCTGGTAAATCAATCTCTCAGATATTATTAATAAACTGTAGATAAGCATAACCTTACCTTATGTGATGATCAATTGTAGCCTTAATAGATTTATTTCAATGGAAAATTGTTATCTCTGTAGCCGATAAACTTATATACGTTTACAAAAAATAAAAACAGCTAATTATAAGGATTAGAGAAATCGAAATATAGTTGAAAGAAATGTATGACTTTTTCAGCAATTAGTTCTATATTAAACGCTATTAATCTTTGCTATTTTTTTAGATTATATATTCAAAATTTACAATTTTTTCTCGTGTGTGTGTGTGTTTTTTTTTTTTTGCAGAAAAAATTCTTCTAGGTCCATCAATGGGTCTTACTATAAATACAAGTCAGGCTTTAGCTATGTCTAATGCTACGCAACCGATTATCTCATATCCAGTGATGACGCATAGTATTTTACCACATTAGGATTCAAATTTTGTTAATAATTTTAAAAAGTCCTTAGATATAATTTTTATTATTTTGTTAAGCAAGAAATTTTATTTTTTTTCTTAAATATATACAAAAAAAATAAATAAATAAAGAAAATAAAAATATAAATTATTGATCAATTAAATAAAACTGTTTTAATACAAATATATTATATAGTTATTTTCTATAAGTATTTTTAAATAAACATTTATAAAAATTCTTTAATTTAAAATATAAACAAATATTCCCTATTTAATGTGTATAAAAATAATAATTTCCAATCAGATGAATCGTTGCCTATTTATTTTACCTATTGTAGAAATGTAACATAATAATACCAAAGAATATATTATAATAATAAAGAAGTCGCATGTGAATTTTGCGACCAATTTTTTGAATTTTTTTTAATTGACAATGCTATGTAAAGGAAGTAATAAAAAATTCTCAAACTGAAAGAAAAATTCTCTTTTTATTCGATATAACTTAGTTGGAGTCACACAATTTTTTTAAAGAGATTTCAGAATAATATTTGCCGCATATAATGAGAGAGCGGGATCCAATGTTATGACCCGCAAAGAAAAATTTAAAAATTCGCATTTGTTCTACATGCGACTTATTTATTATTATATATTCTTTGATAAAAAAAAAAAAAAAAAAAACAATTTAATATTTATTTATAAATATATTTAAATTATTCAAAAATTTTACATGGGGCAATTCATTTTATTTAATAATCAAGAAAAGGAAATAATTAAGAGATTAAATTTTAATATTTAAAAGAAAGGTGGTTTATAAATATAAATTTGATATTATATTACTAAATTTAAATATATATATATATATATTTTGGCTTTTGTTTTTTTTTTGTTTTTGAAATATATATTTTTTTTTTTGTTATATTTAACCTTAAATATTTTTTAATTCTATAAAGATATTTAGTTTTTTTATATAAAATTTTATATCAATATTAAATATATTTTTATTTTATATAAATTAAAAAAAAAAAATTATGTCATGTCAAAAATTAAACAAACTATAACAAAAAAACTGGACATTTTTTTTTTGTTGACAAAAAAAAACAAAAAGTTAATATATTAATTTAATAACAATAGTTTTTTTTTTTTACAAAAAAATTACTTATTTTTTACTGTTTATTACAAAAATTATTCATTTCGAAAAATATTTTTTTTTAAACATAAGATTTTATTGCAATTTCATATTTACGAAAAAAAAAGTAAATTTTATCTTTATGAATTAATTTTAATTTTTTTGTTTTTCTGGTTTTTTTTTTTTAAATATTATTTGTAAATTATTATTAATTATTTTTACGTTTTTTTTTTGTGCTAAAAAGTGTTTTTTTGTTTTCTTCTAATTTTATTATTATTTGAAATTAATAATGTTATAAATGTCGATCGTTATTTTGATTAGTAGAACTGTTATTATATTGTTGTTGTTGTTGATTATTTCTTATTGGTGAATTTGGTGGTGATTGTTGTTGTTGTTGTTGTCTTATATTACGATTTGATTGTGGTGATAAAATCAAACCAACATTTTGTCCACCACGACTAGCTGAACCATTTGTAATAGATAATATTAATGGTGATGATGGTTGTGATAATGATAATGGTGGTGTTGTTGTTGTTGTTGTTGATTGTAATTGTTCTTGTTCATTTTGATTATCAATTATTATACCTTGATTTATTAATTGATGTGCAGCAATATCCATTTCTTCTTTAGTCATATCAAGTGCTTCTTGCATTTCTCTTGATGTATATGCTACAAATTCTGGATCACAATATTTACCAAGTCCTTGTTCAGCTAGTACCTATAATAATATATGTATAATAATATATGTTAAGTACCTGCTATAATTATAGTAATCGTCAGTTTAGAAGGAGAATGCATTAAGTATTCATTGATAAAAGTAAAACGTTATTAAATAATATAACTTTTTTCTTTTCTTTTTTTTTGGAATCTAATCATTTCAAAATTTATTCAAAACGCCTTTACTTTTTATATAATACCTTCTGGTTTCGTTAAACTTGACGACACATTATATACACAAAAAAAAAAATTACCCTTCCAACTAAACTTTCCGCTGAACCAATTACTTCCAATGAGTTTGGTCGACTTTGAATTTCTTTTGGACTACCTGGTGTTGAATGCACCATATGTCCTACATCTATTTTACCAATTTGTTCATTTCCAGCTAAGGCAACTATTTTTTTTTTTAACATATAATATTAGAGAAAAAATATATAAAAGAAAAATAATTAAAATTAAATTAATTAATTCATTTTTACTTAAAATTATAAAATTAGCATAAATAAAAAAGAAAAGAAAAAAAATTTCATATTATTTATAATAAAAGTAGAAAAAAAAAATATTAATTATTTTTCAATTTAAATAAATTTAATTTTTTTTTTTATATTAATATTATTATTATGCAACAAATAATTTATTTCATGATTTTTCAATTCAGCGCAAATTACTCAAACATGCAGTCACATTTATTTAAACCCAAATTGTATAATAAAACAAATAAAAATAAACTTCCTTAAGTCGAATGTATATATAAAAAAAAAAAAAATAAGGGAATAAGAAAATATTACGAGTTGAATATAAAAAATATGAAAAAACAAACCCTGCCGTTTTGTAAAAAGCACATTTCCTCAAAACCAACCCATGAAGAATTATGAGGTATTGAAAACACCAAAGGTAATTCTTACATATATATTATTATTTAGTTGAAGATATGATTGAAAATGTAACCTTCTTCGATTTTGAAAAGCCCTTCATAATATTACATTAAGCCCGAAAATATGCTACTATAAAAAATCGTTGCTAGAACGAATTAAAATTGTAATTTATTTATTTATTTTCGAATGGCTTCAACGGAAATGTGTAGATACGGAAACAATTTGCTTTAGAAACTCTTTGGTTACTAAATTTCAGGCTTCCATAATAAGCTGTTTGGCAAAATAGTTAAATAGTTAAAAATATTTTTTTTTTCAATTTCGTTGGAAATGTGTTAAAAAAAAGAAGTTACAAATAAAAAAAATTCGTTAACGGATTAGTAAATTCAATTATATATATAAATATATATATATATATATATATATATATAGTATTGTATATATATATATACGCTTCGACTTTAGAATAATTTGACCGATTTAAGGAAATTCAAATTAGAGAAGTTTTTAATACTGTAATTCTGTAATAAAGCGCAAACTAAATAAATAAATAAATAAAATAAACCAAAATAAACATAAATTTCAATTAACGTGCAAACATTAAATATACTTTATATAACATATACAAATTAAAATTTAAATTCCTGATTCATTTAAACATGCATTATAATTAAATAATTCAAATTTATTAACCCGAGAGGAAATGCTCATAAATTTCTACAAATTCATTTTATGGCGAATTGTTAGAAATGCATTTAATTTCGCAAAAATTTCTTGCAGTTTGTCATATTTTTTAAACCTGCCCATTTGTCGTCTTAATTCCAGACTTAATTAAAAGTAAATCATTTCAATTTTTATACTAAGAAATTTCAATTTGTTTTTTTTTTTTTTTTAACAAATTTTACAAAATAAAAAACACATAAAAATAAATAAAACTTTTTTATATACCATTTCCAAGTGAAATATATTTATCATAAAATTCCAGTAAATCATAAATCCCAGAGATTATCAGAGCAAGTAAAATCTAAATTTTTTTTTTTTTTTATTAAAAAAAATTTCGCCTGAGAATATGCTTCACAATATAATTTAAACATTTCGATTTTTCCCGATTGGAAATGGTATAAAGGAAAGTCTGAGAAAAAAATAAATAAAAAAAAAGTTTCAAAACTTAAAATCATTGAAAATATAGAAAATTTTAGACATAATAAATCTTGTATACAGGCTAAATTTTTTTTTTTTTTTGAGACGATTTCACATTTAAGAAAACATTTAAAATAACACAAAAAAGTAAAAAAAAAAAAACATTTCACAATTAAATAAGAGAATATTTTGGACACTTTTTATATTACTAAAATAAACATTTTCAAATTTAAATTAATATTTAACAATAACAATATTTAAATTGTAGAGAAAGATTAATTTAATTTAGAAATGTTAAACGAAAATTAAATTTGATATTCAAATTATTATTATTATAATTATTATTATTAATTATTTTTTTCGTTTTTAATATGTGAAAATTTAAAGAAAAATATATATGTATAAATATATATGAGAGAGAGAGAGAGTGTGAGAGAGAGAGATAAACGAAATACATCAAATTTTAACAATTTTTTTTTTTTTTTACTTTTGGTATTTGGTTTCGCAAATTTTTTTAGTTTTTTTTTTCTGGAAACAACATTAAACAAATGACACAGCTAAAGTGAACAATTTTATATAAAAATATTTATAGTATATAAAAAGATTTGTACAACATTTTAATAAATAAAATTAGATTTTTCTTTTTTATAAATTTCCTAAAGAAATTATATATAAAAAAAAAATATATAATTTATGATTTTTTTTTTTTTTTTTAAATATACATATTGATTATAATGATTTAAGGGCCACCTCTTTAATATATATATATATATATTAATATCATAATGTCATTCTTTTTCTTTTTCGTCTTTTAGTTTAACAGCCCCCGATGTGGGACCTTCTAAGGAGAGATTTTTCTTACGATCTTCTATTTTCAATTTAATATTTTTTTTCTATTTTCTTAAAATTAAAACTATATATATGGCCGTTTTCTTAAACGCAGTATGATCGCAGTATTGCAAATTGCAATGTATTAATTCGTTTTACTGGTATTTTGACAATCGAGACAGTGAAAAGTTGACAAATTTAGCTTAACCAATGCTCCTTCTGTCGACTGGTTGCTATCTCATTGATTAAACTACCATAAAAACATTACAGTACTGCGATCATACTGCGTTTACGAAAATTTTATTTAATATTAACGATATACTGTTTTATATAATATATATTATGTATATATAATATATCTATATTAATGAAGTGACACTTAATTTGTGTTATACATTATTATTATGTATATATATATATAATTTTTGCTTATATATAAAATTTGCTGACCTCCACTTAACATAAAGTTGCTATCATTAATATCATAATCTGATGGTCTATCTTCAAATCCATGATATGATTTCCTTTTACATTCATTATTTTTTCCATTTAATATATTATTTTTATTATTAAATAATTTCATATTTTTATTATTTATTAATTTACGATTATTATTATTATAACGTAAATAAATATTATCATTACTTTTATTTAAATAATAATAATGATAATTATTATCATTATTATAATTAATAAATAAATTATCATTATTACTATCACCACCACCACCACCATCACAATTTAATTTATCTTTTAATATAATATTATTATCAATTTGTTGTTGATCATCATTATTATCATTATTCTTAATATTATTATAATGACTATTTGAACTTTGTGAACGTAATTTATCTATATTATAATTTTGATATATTTGTATTTGATTATTATCATCAATATCATTATCATCATCATCATCAATGTTATCAATATCATTAATAATATCAATTTTATTTATATTTATTATATCTAAATTATCTTTATTATATTTAATCAGTTTTTTATTATTATTATTATGAATTTTCTGTTTTGTACATAATTTTTTTTTACTAATTTTTTTTTTCTTTTTTGTCGACAATGATGATGATGATAATGATGATGATAATTTTATTGGTATTAGTGAATCATTTAAATTTAAATTTTTATTATCTATAACATTCTTTATATCTTGATGATTAATAATTGATGATGTTGATGATGTTGATGATGATGATTGTATTTTTAATTGTTTTTTTTTAAAAAAACAACCAGCTACTGGTCCAATTGTTTGTTTTTGTTTTATACGTAAATCACTTTTAGCACTATTATTACCATAATTTAATTGTGTACTAGATTTTGATCGTATTATTTTATCATTATTATAATTATATTTATTTATATATTTTTTATTATGATCATCATCATTATTATTATATTTTAATGTTGTTGGTAATTGTGATGATGATATTTGATAATTAATTGATAAATAATTAATACTATTATTTGAGCTATCATCACTATTACTACAATCAATCATTGGTAATGAATTACCAATTGTACCACCATCAAAACTCATTGCTTGTGATGATGGTAATAATAATTGATCATTATTTTTTGATATTATATTATTATCAATATTATCTGATGATTTATTAATATCTAATTGTGTTAATGATGGATGTTGATGTATAATAGCTGTTGTTATTGTTTTTTTTTTATTTTTATAATTTATTTTTTTATTATTATGAGATATATTAATATATGCATCATCTTCATCCTCTTCATCATCATCATCATCATCATCATTATCATTGTCGTCATCTAAATTTTTATTACCATCATTAATACTGCAAGTATTTGATAATGGATTAACATAATGATTTGGTGAGAATACATTTAATAATGATGATGATGTTGATGATATATATTCATTTAATTTTTTTTTCTGATAATTATCATTATTACTAATATTTTTTCTTATTAAATTTGATTTTTGATTATAATTTTTTAATGATAATGGTAATTGATATTTTTGTTGATTATAATATGATGATGATGATGATAATGTTGATGTATCTATATTACTAATATTATTATCATAATTATTACCACCAGTATTATAATCTAATATTGTTGATTGTGTTATTGTTGTTTTAATAGAACAATTACCATCTGAATCATCAATACTATCATTACGTTGTATAATATTATCATTATATATATTTTTATTAATTATATAATTTAATTGTTGTTGTTGTTTTTGATCATTTGATAATTGATTATTTGATTTATCAGATCTAATAATAAAATTTTTATTATTACTTATAAAATTTAAATCAAAACGTTCAACAAATCCTCCTCTTGCTGTATTCCTATTACAACTATTATTATTATTATTTAAATTACTATCATTTAATTTATCTTTAGATAATGATGATAATGATAAATTATGATTATTAATTAATTTATGATTATCAGATAATAATATATTATCTATTAAATTGTATTGATGTGATATTGATGATGATGGTGGTGGTGTTAATGGTATTAATTCTATTATATCATCAGTTTCACCTAAACTAGATGATATTATTGATTGTTGACGTTGTAATAAATGATGATAATGATATTGTTCTTGTTGTTGTTGTTGTTGTAATTGTAATTGTGTAATACCAATATTAGTTGATGTTGATTGAATTGAATGTGTTGGTGATAATGATGGTGGTGATAATGTTGTAATTGTAGTTGATGATGATGGTATATTTTGTAAAATACCTCTTTGATTTTGTTTTTGTTGTGTACATATTAAACGATAATTATTAGATAAATTTTGTTGTTGATTTAATTGATGATGTTGCGGCTGTTGTTGTTGTTTCTTTTGTAAATTACAATAATCAAATATATATTCTTGTTCTTTTTCATAATTATGATGATGATGATGATAAGTTTGTTGGTTACGTATAACACCACCAGATGATGATGATGACATTTCTCTTAGTCTATAACAATTTTTTTTTTTTTTTTTTTTTTATTTAATTTTTCATTTTTTTTTTTTTTATTAATTATTATTGAAAAATTTTGTAACATATATAAAAATTTAATATATAAATATATATATATTTTAATTATTAACTTTATATAAATTAAATATAAATATATTTATAATAAAAAAAAAAAAACTAAAAAAAAAAAAATAAAAATAAAAAAAAATTATAATAGAGAAAAATTATATAAAAAAAAAATGAAAATATTAAATGAAAATGTTTGAAAAATTGATTCACTTCTTGATTAGATTAGTATATATATGCCAGTATATACTCCATAAATATAACAAAAGAGAAACGTTTACGAATATATATATATATATACTCGTATATATATGTATGTACAATATCCTAAATAAATTGTCTCAAAAATACTGTTTTGTTTATGTCAAAATTTTCATTATTTATTTAAAAAAAATAAATAAAATAATTTGATGAAAAAAGAAAAAAGAAATAAAAATAAATAACGTAATTTACGATACCAAAAAAAAATTACAATAACGTAATTTACGATAATTTTTTATTTACGAGAATTTACGATAAAAAATTATGAATAATTTAATTTAACAACACCCCCTGTAAATCCCCTCTTATAAATGTTTATTTTCCAGGGTAAAATTTTTTAATGACAAAATAAAAATCTCAAAACGTGAATTTAAATCATATATAAAATAATATCAATTTTATTTATATATTCTTTTTTTCATAAATTTTAAATTTCTTTTATACCCTAAAGAAAAAAAAATTGCATAATTAAAATGAGATTTTAAGTACTAGTTGTATAAAGTAGAATTTAATAATTATAATAAAATAAATTATATAATATATTAAATTAAAAAAAAAAAAATATAATATATATATATATATAAGCAAAATATGAGATTAATAATTTAAATAAGCATTAAATATAATTAAAAAATTAATTAACAAAAATATCACAAAATGTCTCAATTATATTTGAGCCGAATTTACTATTATTCGCCAAAAAAAAACTCCAACAACATTATTATTATATAATGTTGATTAAACTACACACATAACTCACATAAATTCAGCGTATAGCTTTTATAGTCAATATATTATTTATATATATATATATATATATTTATATATATATATACTTTTCACTATAAGCGAATAACTTTAAACTCATCCAAGCTTAATTGAGCCATAAAACATTGAAAACAAAAAAAAATATGTATAAAAAAAAAAAAATTAACAAAAATTAAATTAATTTACAAAATATAAAAGCGTTTTTATCGAAAAATATTATTAATAAATAAAAATAATAGATAATAATAAAAAAAAACATATATATCCTTTTCTTACCATTGTAGTAAGGATGCAGTAATATACCACGCTTCGTTTTGCTGTAACAAAAGTTTTGGTTTTCGATTTTCGTTTTTTAATATTATTTTTTAAATTTAATTGTGCAATTTTTTTTTTGTTTTAATGTTATTTTACATTTATATATACATTATATATTGTTTTTAATTAGATTATAATATAGTATATATATATATATATATATATATATATATATATATATATAGTTTTATATTTGAAATTAAATATTTATACATAATATTGTATTATACATTTTTCTTAAAGTGGCAAATTTAAATATTTTTTTTGTTTTTTAATTATTTTTGCTAAATTTGGTTATTAATCGATATAATGGAGAATTTTTAATTTTCTTTAAATCACGGCCTAAACCCAAGGGGACACAACCCTTTAGCGCTTTTTTACACACTGTTTAGCTTATGGTGGAGAGGGGGGGGGGGGGTTGTGAAAGGAATATGGGATTTAAAGGGATGGAAAATTGGTATATCTTTTTTTTTTTTATATCCTTTGTTATGCCCCCCCCCCCCCCCTAAAACCTACACCAATTGTCAGTAATTTTAATCTAAGCCATAGTATTTTGAAAACCAGATTAAAGTGTTTTGCTTCACAATTTGGAAGGCCAGGTGCTCTAACCAAATGCACCCACTTAGCCGCCATAGCCTTAGCCTAATTTATAAGTTTTCAAAAAAACAAAAAAAAAGCTATTTTTTTTTTTAATTTCAAAAACTCGCTACATAATATATTTAATAATTTTATGAAAAAATGACTAATTCAAAATGAAAATAAATTAATTGTATAATAATTATTTAAATAAAATTAATGATAAAAAATATAAAGAAAAAATTGTGATGATTAAAGTATTTAATTTTATTATTTTTTTTAAATAAGTCTTTTTACATAATAAAGATAGTCTTTTTTTTTTAATCAAATTAGTCTTTTTATAAATTTCAAATTAGTCACTTCAAAATTTCCATTTTAGTTTTTGAAAAAGACTTCAAAAACCTGACACAATTTTGAAGACTGACAAATAAAAAGTTGTATTTAAATTTTTTTTTTTTTATTTTTCGTTTGATCACTACTAAAAATAACTCAGGTGACGCAAAAAATTTGTATAAATTTTATATTTGAAAAAAAAAAAAAAAAATAGAATAAAATAAAATAAGAAAAAAAAATAAAAATAAAAAACGAATAAACGAAAAATTATTATTATACTGCATAAATTTTATATATATATATATAACATAATTTTTTTGTTTTGATCTAAAATAGCATAAATTTATAAAAATTAATTTTAAATTACAAAAAAAAAATAAAAATAAAAAAGAAAAAAGAAAAACAATTTTTTTTAAGCATAGTTTTTTTTTTTTGTTTTTTAAATTAAAGAAATCTTAAGAATAAATAACAAAAAATAATAATAATAATAATTTTAAGAAATATAAATACAAAAAAAAAAAAATTAATAAAAAAATAAAAAAAAAAAAAATAAAACAAAACTTACTCATATGATTGACTTTGTGGATGTATAATATTTCCAATACCATTATTAAACATTAATGGACGCATTGGTATATTTTCATTCTGATGCATTGTTTGTAATTCACCACCACTACCACCTAATAATCCATTATTATTATTACCATTTTGATTTATACGTAAATCAGAATTATAATTATTATTATTATTTATAATACCACCGCCACTACCATTAATACGTGATTGTATTATTGATTTTGTTATATGATTCATACCATCAGCAACACTTAAATGTATTGAATTATATAATGGATCTTGTGATAATGATTGTGGTGATTGATTTTGACTATTTTGTAAACTTGTACTTAATTGTTGTTGATAATTATTTATACCATTACCACCATTTATAATATTATTATTTATACCATTTTGATTTGTTTTTGGCATACGACGTGAAAATGGATGTGGACCATGTCGTCTCATTGATGACCATACACTACCAAAAAGTGTATGATTTCGCTGTATGAATAAAAGTATATATGAATAAAAAATATATTTTGTTAATATAAATTTTTAATTATATATGTATATAATTTACATGTAAAATTTGTACTCAGCATGTGTAATCTATTGAATTAGTCAGTGTAATATGCTGAGTACAAATTTTGTCTCAAAGATATATAAATACATAATGTAAATGTATGAAAATTACTTACTCTATGCATTGGTTCTGGTTCTTCAATAAGTTCATCTAAATTACCAGATATTGCACGTTTTAATTCTGGTCCAGCTTCATGCAATGTACGTAAACCAGCTTGTAATGTAACTGTATTATTTTGATCTAATAATTGACCATCTTTAGATTCTTGTTCTTTACGTTTTTTAAAACGTCGAAAATAATCTTGTATTAAAAATGTTGCATAAAATTTACCAACAGTTACTTCATCATCAACACCTGGTGGTGGTACAACTTGATCTAATAATTTTGGATTTGTTCTTTTCCATATTTGTTTAATAACTGAACGTAATTCAGCATTACAATCATCAATATTACCATCAGTTTTTATTTTTAATGATGTACGTACAACAGCAAATAATGTTGCATTAAATAATACCGTACCATCACTATTTAATGGCATATTCATAGATACTAAACGTTTACATGCCATACGATGTGGACATAATTTACCAAAACCTAATGGTGGTGATATTTTACGTAATAATGTTACAACATCTAAATGTTTAATACGTCCTTTTGCATCTGGATCATATTCACTCCATAAACGTATAAATTCATCTAAATGATGTGGTCCTAATATTGACCAATCTCTTGTTAAATAATCAAAATTATCCATAATAACAGCAACAAATAAATTAATAATCTACATAATTTAAAATTATTGTTAATAAATAATTAATAAATTTATAAAACTTACCAAAAATGAACATAAAACATAAAATGATATAAAATATGGAAATGCAATTGCAGAACCACAATCATCTACATCTGATGGTGGATCAGTAATTGCACATTTAACATTTTCATTTGGTGCACAATCCATCATAATATTTTGCCATGCTTCACCAGTTGCTGAACGAAATAATACAAGTACAGCTTGTGGAAATGTACGAAAATTATTATTGCGAGATATTGCTTTCTCATCGTTTAAATCAATTTTACCAAATACCTTAACAAAATAACAAAAATTATTTAAATTATTTTCTATGTATATAATGAATACATCATTATTGAGGAAAATTAATTATAATCAAAGACAAAATTTGTACTCAGCGTTTAAATACACATATATATGTAACATGTATTCAGTTACAATTTAATTCTTATGACCAGACAACCATGTTTACTCTGCAGTGGCAGACAGACTTAGCTCTTATGGCCGTCTGGTCTGTCTAGAACTGTCAGAACTGAAACTGACAGAACAGAACTGTCTGTCTAGACTCATGTTTGCTCTGCAGTGGCAGACAGACTAATGTTTTCTCTGCAGTGGCAGACAGACTTAGGTCTTATGACCAGACAGACTCATGTTTACTCTACAGTGGCAGGAAGACTTAGTTCTTATGACCAGACAGACTCTAGACAAGTTTTTTAAGGAGGTGATATGGATCGATGACCTGTGATTGGATATGGAAGCCATCGACGGGAGGTACAACTTTTGGCCTTAGTACGAGGACAGTTAGTCTCCCTTCTTTCTTGATGCCTTTTCTTATTGAGCGAAAAAGGAATGTTTCATAGAAATGTTAGATTTATCAAGTGCGAGATTTTCGGAACCCACATAAATGAGTACAAAATGTCATATATACATATATATAATAATAGTATTTAAGTATTCAAAAATTAATATAATTAAATATTAGTTTACCTGCATTCCAATAACAGCATAAATAAAGAATAACATTACAATTAATAAGGCAACATATGGCAGTGCTTGAAATGATTTTATAAAAGTCCATAATAATGTTCGGATACCTTCACCTTTACTTAATAATTTTACTAAACGCATAACACGAAATAATCGAAAAAAGTTTATTGAAATCATTGGTGGCTAAACACCAAATAGTGACCATTAAAGATATAATCAATTATTTCCATTTGTTATTTTTAAAATAAAAAAAAAATTAAAATAAGAAAAATAGAAAGAAAAATAATAATAATTTATTTAATTAATTTTTTAAATATAATTTATATAACTATTATTATTATTATTATTATTATACCTTTTTTGATGAACTTGGACCCTCACCAGTATCATCTCTACTTTTAATTTCTGTTATAACAATATCAATAAATGAACCAAGTACAATAATAAAATCAAAAACATTCCAAGCATCACCAAAATAATTCTATAAAGAAAAACCATATTTTAATTAAATTTAATTAATTAATTACTTAAATATATTTATTTTATTTATATATATATATATATATATATATATATATATATATTACATAATTTTTTTTTATATACCTTAAAACGAAATGCAGCTAATTTAAATATAAATTCTAATGCAAATACAGCTGTAAATATCATATTTAAATAATCTAACATACTTGTATACCATGTTGGTTGTGAATAAAATTTCATAGCTAATGTTATTGTATTTATCATTATTAATATAAATATTGTATATTCAAATGGTTGTGATGTTACAAACCACCATACTTTATATTGTATACGATGTTTTGGTATATAACGACGAATTGGTTTTGCTTTTAATGCAAATTCAATACAATTACGTTGATTTTTATCTAAATCACAATTTTTATATTCTTGTTCACCTTCATTTTGGAATGTTACAATAACAAAACCAACAAATATATTAACCATAAAGAATGCTATTATTATAATATATACAATATAATATGTTGCAACAATTGGTCGAAAATTATGTATTGGTCCTTCTGCTTCTGCATGTGAATCAATTGATACATATAATAAGCTATATATAAAATATTTATTATTATTATAATTATAATTATATATTTTATAAGAAATTAATATATATATTTGTATAATTTCCTTACTCTGGCCATCCTTCAAATGTTGATACCGTAAATAATGTTAACATTGCTTTAGCAACATTATCAAAATTAAATGTATTATCCTTCCATTCACGTAATTTAATTTCTGGTTTATTAAGCAAACCACCTTCATATATTAAATATGTACCACTTTAAAAAAAAATATGAAATAATAAATAAAATTAAATTAAATATTTAGAATAAATAAAAGATAATACAAAAAAAAAATAATAACTTACTGACAATCATCTTTCATAATTTTTGATTCATCACTACACTTGAAGAATTTACCCTATTTTGCAAAAAAATAAAATTTTTATGATGAAGAAAAAAACAAAAAATTTAAATTATTATTAAATTTTTTTTTTTAAATTTGTTAAATTATTTTATTAAATTTATTTTAAAAATACAAACTAAAATAATTTTCAAAAACCTTTTTTTTTAAAAAAAAAACAAAAAAAAAAAACAAATAAATTTAACACATTTTGTACAAAAACCACAAGCAGTTTTCCTTTTTTTTTTGGAAATTTTTAGAAAAAAAATTATAAACTAAAAAACATGCAGGAAATTTTTTATATATAAAACATTTAAAGCTATAGCAACAAAAAATTTGTTTTGTTCACATAATTTTTGTATTATTTATTATAAATGTTAAAATAATAATTATAATAAAATGTTAGATAAAATAAAAATAAACATAAAACATAAGAAATGAGAGATTCTTCTGCTTCTTCTTCTGTTGGGCACAACAGCTTCAATGTGGTTGGGCCCCTATAGGCATCTTTAGATGTTTTCCTGACACTTTATTGCAATTCAGGACCAACTAAAAACAAATTTCATATATGGATTCCGGAACCATAAATTCCTCTGTTGTAGCGGAGAGAAACTATTTATTGCAACAAAGCTAAATGGCTTTGTGTATAGTGAGTCTGAATTGTTGCCAGCAATTGCGGATTCAACTGGCTAGCATTTTTCCCAATATTAAAATTTTGTGTTAAAATAAAACGAGACTGTCGATGCCTCGGCCGGGAATTGAGGGACTTACGAGACCTCATGCACCGCGGCATAGTACACTACTACACACTTCAAAGCCAACGCTGCAGATTGGAAATTATAAATTTTCAAAAATATTTTACAAATAGAATACAAAATTAATTTTATATCGCGATATCGTAAATAATTATCGTAAACAATTAAATTTTTATGATTTAATTAATTTTCCTATATAATTTTATTTTTTAATCATACACAAAATTATTTTTTTATATAATAATAAAATTAATATAATAAAAAAAATTAGTTAAAATTTTATTAATTATTAATAATAATTATTAAATTTTGTATAAACTAAATTATTATATGGTATAATGTTGTATTTTGTTCTCTTATGTGTCTGAATTTAGTGTGCAAATTATAATAAAGCTTTCTAATAATTAATATAATCAAAAAAATTAAATAAATTTTCTATTTATTTATTTAATTTTTTTTGTTTTATTTTATTTTTAATGAATTTTTTATATTTAAAAAAAAATTATTTAAATTTAAAAAAATTATAAAAAAATTAATTATATTTTTTTTTTATTAATTAATAATAAATAAATAAATTTAAAATTTTAATTTAAATAAGAAAAATAAGCGTCGCCTAAGCGTATAAGCAAAGAATATATAATAATAAAGAAATCGCAAGTAGAACAAATGCGATTTTTTTAAATTTTTTTCTTTGCGGGTCATAACTCATAACCCGCGGCACTCAAATTAACAAAACGTATTGGGTCGAGTCTTAACGCTTTGCATATTGAGGCAATATTAAGTGAATTAATCGCTATTTTGCCTCAATTGCTGTGCCGGCAATTCATGGCCCCAAATGAAAAAAATGATTTTTTTTTTCACTGTGAATAAAAAGAGAATTTTTCTTTCAGTTTGAGAATTTGAGAATTACTTTCCTTTCATAACCGCCCGAGCACAGGCCATGGAAAAAAATTGGTCGCAAAATTCATATGCGACTTCTTTATAATTATATAAATTCTTTGCTAATATATTGAAATAATTAACTTAATTATTAATTTTAATTTTTTTTAAGTTTAATTTTTTTTTTGCGAATTTTATAATAAAAAATATTGTTTTTTTTTTGTTATTATTTTTTATATTTTTTTTTTTTATTAATTAATTTCTTAATTATAAAAATATAAAAAAAAAAAAATTATATTAATTTAAAATTTTTTTTTTTCTTTATTTTTATTTTTTTTTTGTATTTTATTTGTGAGTTTTTTTTTTCATAAAAAAAATTTACCTTAAAGAGTTGTACTCCAATAACAGCAAACATAAATTGTAGTAGATTAGTAACCAACATAATGTTTCCAATTGTTTTTATAGCAACAATTACACATTTCACAACATACTTTTTTTTTTTTGTTTTATAATAAATTTATTGTAAAATATTTTTGTTGGATTTTTTTTTTTTTTTTAAATCAGGAAAATTGTTTATATTTTTTTGTGTTTGTGTGTTTTTGTGTATTTTGAATATTGGTGGTTTTGGTGGTGGTGGTGTTGAGTGAATTAATAGAGAAAAAAAAATAATGTTTTTAAAGGTAATAATGTTGTGAGTGAATTTATCGTGTTTTTTTTTTTGTTTTTTTTTTTTTCAAATTAATTTTTTTATTTATAAAAAAATTTTTTTGTTTTATTTTTTTTTTAATTCAATAATTTTTGTTTGTTTGTCGTGTGATGTGATTATATGGCGAGTTGTGAATAATATATTTTTTAATCAGGAACGAGATACGAAAAACAAAAATTTTTTATTTATATTTATAATGAAATTATTTTATGTAAATTGAATTTTTTTTTTTGTTGTATTTTTTATTTAGTTTTTATTTATTTATTTTATTTTTATTTTATTTTTGGTGGTGCAATGAAAAAAGAGAAAAATAAATGAAATATTCAAATTAAATACAAAGTGAATTTTATAGTATAAAATAATTAATAATAATAATAATAATATATTATTATTATTATTATAATAAATAATAATATTAACAAATTTTAAAATGTGTATTTTTGCGGGCCCAAAATTAGTATTTTATTTCTATGATGGCGTATAGTTACATTTTTGTTTGTTTCTTCTAACTTTTGTATACACAATTACAAAAATAATATGTAATAATTTTAAATAATACTTAAAAATTATATTATTTTTTATATAAAATTAATAATTACTTAGAAATCATTTAATTACTGGTATAATATAATTTTTTTTTTTTAAAAAAACTTGGATTTTAGAAATAGAAATTTTAATATAATTAATTTTTTAATTAAATTTATAAACGATAATAATAATTAACTAATATATTTTATTATTACGCTATTCAAGATCAATATATATAATATAAATTTGAATTATTATTATGCTATTAGTCTAATTATATTACTAAAAATTCAGAGAGAGGGGGGAATTCACTCAAAAATAATTTTCAAAAAAAAAAAAAAATACATACACAACTGGGCGGTGTTTATAAAGCATGAATATTATCGGTGACTTAAGGGGTTGGGGGGAGGGGTGGTAGGTGGCTGATTTAGAAGGAGTTTCTAATATATTTTACAAAAAAAAAAAAAAACGTAATAAGAATATAAGATAAAAAAAATATACCAAAAATAATAAATTGAAAATCTGTCACAAAATTATAAATTTACTATCTCTTACATTTAGGCGCATTTTTTCCGCAAAAAAAAAAACAACCCACTTTTCTATTTATAACTTTTCTCTTTTTTTTTTACTTATTTGCTTAAAAAAAAAACATAAATATTTAATCCGTAAATATATATTTTTTTTTGGTATTATTATTATTTTATTGTAAATAATATAAATATTAAAAATGCACCCTAGGGGAATTATAATTATTTGACACGAAATACAAACGGTTTTTTTACTCACAATTTAAACAATTGTATTAAATGGTTGTTCATGGGTATATTTGTAATCATATGGAAATCAAAATTTCTGGTAAAATACTCGACTCGAGATTATAAATGGTTAATTGTGGTAGTGATGGTATTTTGACTAATTGTTAATTTCGGAATAAGTGGCTCCCATCAGCTAAGCGACCAATAACAATATTAAATATTGACATTTTTGACTAATTAATCATTCCTGTATATAGGTTAGTTTTATAATCCAATGATTAAACATTAATAGTGAACTAATTTAAAAAATTTTAGAATTTAAATGAAAATTTATATTATTTAATATATATAAAAAAAAAAAAAATTTAGTTCCCTTATTGACCGTTAAAAAAAAAAAACAAATTGAAAATATGGTATACCAAAATTTAGGCAAATGTTATAGTCAATTTTATGATTTTAATCCAACAAAAATAATATAATAAATTTTTGATTTAAAAAAAAAAATACATTATGTTTAGAGTTTAACAAATAAAATTATTTATTAATTAGGCTTATCCGAAATATACATTTAACCTCAAAATCAACATTTTATATTTTTGTTACATATACAAATCGTTAATTAATTATAATTTATTAATTATTTTTTATTAATTTTTAATTTTTAAATAGAAAAAGGAAAATAAATTACACACATTAAAAAAAAATTATACTACATAAATAAAAATTTCTTGTTATTATTCATCCTAAAAGAATCCTTAAAAAAAAAGAGTTAGTTTCAAAGCGCCATTTTGAATGTTTTGAAAAGCCCGGGAAATATACGTAAGTAAAAAAAATTATTGTTATTATACAAATTGACATTTGTTTGTCAGATTTAACCAAAAATTTTTTACTATATTTATTTACAAATAATAAAAAAATTATAGAAAAATATTTATTAATTAATCAATTTTGAAATTTTCAACCCACAGGTGCATTTATTTATATAGATATATATATACATTAATTATTTTTGATGTGAATAACAAATATTTTGTTTTTATTTTAAAGCATTTTTGTTTTTTTATTTATAAAATTTAATTAAAAATAAGAAAGAAAAAAAACACTGAAAATCAAATTTAAAAAAAAAAATAATATATGTATAAGAAAAAACTTACAAATATACACGATAAAACTTTGTAAAAAAAAAAAACACAAAAAAAAAAGAAAAAAGAAACATTTTAAAATTCTCAAAAAAAAACCCAGAACAACAATAAAAACAAACAAAAAAGAGAAAAGCTATTTAAAAAAAATCGTCGAATTATAAGCATAATACATTGAAGTCACTTGGGTACTCACGAAATATACAACAAACATAAAATAAAATCGATTATTTCGCAAAAAGTCACCAACTTACAGCAGCTGTATGTGCCTAACGAACATGGAGCAATAATACGTAGAAAAACCTATTTAAATGTCTAAAAATAAAGGTTAGATTTAAAAAAAAAATTATTAAAAAAATATTTCTCCTAAAAATATACTTTGAGATATATTACTTTTTAGTTGAGAAAATTTTTTGAAATTTTTTGGTAAAATTGTAAAATTTCATACAAAATTCCACCAAAGTAACAGGGAATCAGAAATCCAAAATTTAGAAAGTAAATCCAATTTTTATATAAGAGTACTCCTAAAAGTATGCCTTGCTAATATAATTTCCAAAAAATTCTACTAACTCCGGGAAGGTAGATAATATAATATAATTTGAGTAATATGTCAAAATTTCATACAAAATTCAACCAAAGTAACAGGGAATCAGAAATCCAAAATTTAGAAAGTAAATCTAATTTTTATATAAGAGTACTCCTAAAAGTATGCCTTGCTAATATAATTTCCAAAAAATTCTACTAACTCCGGGAAGGTAGATAATATAATATATTTTGAATAATATGTCAAAATTTCATACAAAATTCAACCAAAGTAACAGGGAATCAGAAATCCAAAATTTAGAAAGTAAATCTAATTTTTATATAAGAGTACTCCTAAAAGTATACCTTGCTAATATAATTTCCAAAAAATTCTACTAACTCCGGGAAGGTAGATAATATAATATAATTTGAGTAATATGTCAAAATTTCATACAAAATTCGACCAAAGTAACAGGGAATCAGAAACCCAAAATTTAGAAAGTAAATCTAATTTTTATATAAGAGTACTCCTAAAAGTATGCCTTGCTAATATAATTTCCAAAAAATTCTACTAACTCCGGGAAGGTAGGCAATTTAATATAATTTGAGTAATATGTCAAAATTTCATACAAAATTTCACCAAAGTAACAGGGAATCAGAAACCCAAAATTTAGAAAGTAAATTTAATTTTCATATAAGAGTACTCCTAAAAGTATGCCTCGCTAATATAATTTCCAAAAAATTCTACTAACTCCGGGAAGGTAGGCAATTTAATATAATTTGAGTAATATGTCAAAATTTCATACAAAATTTCACCAAAGTAACAGGGAATCAGAAACCCAAAATTTAGAAAGTAAATCTAATTTTTATATAAGAGTACTCCTAAAAGTATGCCTTGCTAATACAATTTCCAAAAAATTCTAATTTAAGAATACACCTAACAGTATGCCTCTCCGATATAATTTTAAAAATTTCTACTACCTCCGGAAGCTTCTGTAGGTAATTTAACCAAAATAGCTAATATATCTCAGAAAGCTGAAAGCGTAACGGAGCGTTTTTGAGTTCCGAGCGTTTTGTATGGAATTCTGAGTTCCGAGCCTTTTTTATGGAATTCTGAGTTCCGCGAGTTTTGTATGGATTTCCGAGTTACGAATTCCGAGTTCTTTGTACGGAACTCTGAGTTCCGAATTGCGCATGAAATTCGGGGTTCCGAATTTGCGTACGGAATTCCGAAAAATGAATTCCGAGTTCCGAATTGCGTATGGAATTCCGAGTTCCGAATTGCGTATGGAATTCCGAGTTCCGAATTGCGTACGGAATTCCGAAAAATAATCAGTTTTTTTCGGAATTCCGTACGCAATTCGGAACTCGGAATTCCATACGCAATTCGGAACTCAGAGTTCCATACATAAAACTCGGAATTCGTAACTCGGAAATCCGTACAAAACTCGCGGAACTCAGAATTCCATACAAAACGCTCAGAACTCTGAATTCCATACAAAACGCTCGGAACTCAAAAACGCTCCGTCACGCTTTCAGCTTTCTGAGATATATTAGCTATATTGGTTAAATTAGCTACAGAAGCTTCCGGAGGTAGCACATATTTTTAAAATTATATCGGAGAGGCATAGTGTTAGGTGTATTCTTAAATTAGAATTTTTTGTAAATTATTTTAGCAAGGCATACTTTTAGGAGTACTCTTATATAAAAATTAGATTTACTTTCTAAATTTTGGGTTTCTGATTCCCTGTTACTTTGGTCGAATTTTGTATGAAATTTTGACATATTACACAAATTATATAAAATTGCTTACCTTCCCGGAGTTAGTAGAATTTTTTGGAAATTATATTAGCGAGGCATACTTTTAGGAGTACTCTTATATGAAAATTAAATTTACTTTCTAAATTTTGGGTTTCTGATTCCCTGTTACTTTGGTGAAATTTTGTATGAAATTTTGACATATTACTCAAATTATATTAAATTGCCTACCTTCCCGGAGTTAGTAGAATTTTTTGGAAATTATATTAGCAAGGCATACTTTTAGGAGTACTCTTATATAAAAATTAGATTTACTTTCTAAATTTTGGGTTTCTGATTCCCTGTTACTTTGGTCGAATTTTATATGAAATTTTGACATATTACTCAAATTATGTTATATTATCTACCTTCCCGGAGTTAGTAGAATTTTTTGGAAATTATATTAGCAAGGCATACTTTTAGGAGTACTCTTATATAAAAATTAGATTTACTTTCTAAATTTTGGATTTCTGATTCCCTGTTACTTTGGTTGAATTTTGTATGAAATTTTGACATATTATTCAAAATATATTATATTATCTACCTTCCCGGAGTTAGTAGAATTTTTTGGAAATTATATTAGCAAGGCATACTTTTAGGAGTACTCTTATATAAAAATTAGATTTACTTTCTAAATTTTGGATTTCTGATTCCCTGTTACTTTGGTTGAATTTTGTATGAAATTTTGACATATTACTCAAATTATATTATATTATCTACCTTCCCGGAGTTAGTAGAATTTTTTGGAAATTATATTAGCAAGGCATACTTTTAGGAGTACTCTTATATAAAAATTGGATTTACTTTCTAAATTTTGGATTTCTGATTCCCTGTTACTTTGGTGGAATTTTGTATGAAATTTTACAATTTTACCAAAAAATTTCAAAAAATTTTCTCAACTAAAAAGTAATATATCTCAAAGTATATTTTTAGGAGAAATATTTTTTTAATAATTTTTTTTTAAATCTAACCTTTATTTTCAGACATTTAAATAGGTTGTACGTATTTTCGTCATAAATATGATTAAGTATATGCAAATAAAAAAAAATGTGATATGATTAAGTATATGCAAATAAAAAAAAATGTTTACAAATATTTATGAAATTAAAGATTGAAATCTCTATTTTTAGTACTATGTATTTGGTATTTTTATTGTAGCTTAAAACTTGAGTAAATTAGAACATGTGGAAGGTGGCTCCCTAATTGCAGATTTTTTATTTGGCTTTTTTATTTAATTTGGCCAAATTATAGCGAAAAAACCAAGAATTCAGTTTTTTTGCTATAAATTGACCAAATTTCAAGATATTTGGATTTGGTTTGGATATTCTTATTAGAATTCAAATTCCCCGTCCAACGCCACCAAAATCGCCCAAATCGGAGAAAGTTGGTTTTTTCGCCAAAAAAAAAACAAGGTTAACCCCTTGCTTTTTTTTCAAAAATTTGAAATTTTTTAAAAATTCTCCGATTTGGGCGAATTTGGTGTCGTTGGACGGGGAATTTTATTAGTAACAAGACTGTGCAAACAGAATTGAAAAATCTTTTAATTTGGCCAAATTATAGCGAAAAAACCAAGAATTCAGTTTTTTTGCTCTAAATTGGCCAAATTTCAAGATATTTGGATTTGGTTTGGATATTCTTATTAGGATTCAAATTCCCCGTCCAACGCCACCAAAATCGCCCAAATCGCAGAAAGTTGATTTTTTCGCCAAAAAAAAAACAAGGTTAACCCCTTGCTTTTTTTTCAAAAATTTTAAATTTTTTAAAAATTCTCCGATTTGGGCGAATTTGGTGTCGTTGGACGGGGAATTTTATTAGTAACAAGACTATGCAAACAGAATTGAAAAATCTTTTAATTTGGCCAAATTATAGCGAAAAAACCAAGAATTCAGTTTTTTTGCTCTAAATTGGCCAAATTTCAAGATATTTGGATTTGGTTTGGATATTCTTATTAGAATTCAAATTCCCCGTCCAACGCCACCAAAATCGCCCAAATCGGAGAAAGTTGATTTTTTCGCCAAAAAAAAAACAAGGTTAACCCCTTGCTTTTTTTTCAAAAATTTGAAATTTCTTAAAAATTCTCCGATTTTGGCGAATTTGGTGTTGTTGGACGGGGAATTTTATTAGTAACAAGAATATGCAAACAGAATTGAAAAATCTTTTAATTTGCCCAAATTATAGCGAAAAAAGCAAAAATTTTGTTTTTTCGCCCTAAAATGGGCAAATTTCAAGATATTTGGAATTGGTTTGGACATTCTTATTAGAATTCAAATTCCCCGTCCAACGACACCAAAATCGCCCAAATCGGAGAAAGTTGATTTTTTCGCCAAAAAAAAAAGAAGGTTAACCCCTTGCTTTTTTTTTCAAAAATTTGAATTATTTTAAAAATTCTCCGATTTTGGCGAATTTGGTGTCGTTGGACGGGGAATTTTATTAGTAACAAGAATATGCAAACAGAATTGAAAAATCTTTTAATTTGCCCAAATTATAGCGAAAAAACCAAAAATTTTGTTTTTTTGCCCTAAAATGGGCAAATTTCAAGATATTTGGAATTGGTTTGGACATTCTTATTAGAATTCAAATTCCCCGTCCAACGACACCAAAATCGCCCAAATCGGAGAAAGTTGATTTTTTCGCCAAAAAAAAAAGAAGGTTAACCCCTTGCTTTTTTTTCAAAAATTTGAAATTTTTTAAAAATTCTCCGATTTGGGCGAATTTGGTGTCGTTGGACGGGGAATTTTATTAGTAACAAGACTATGCAAACAGAATTGAAAAATCTTTTAATTTGGCCAAATTATAGCGAAAAAACCAAGAATTCAGTTTTTTTGCTCTAAATTGGCCAAATTTCAAGATATTTGGATTTGGTTTGGATATTCTTATTAGAATTCAAATTACCCGTCCAACGCCACCAAAATCGCCCAAATCGGAGAAAGTTGATTTTTTCGCCAAAAAAAAACAAGGTTAACCCCTTGATTTTTTTTCAAAAATTTGAAATTTGAAAAATATCAGAAAATCATCTCAGAGAATTCACTGTTTTTCCAAATTTTTCCATAAAATTTTTCTTGAAATAATCGATTTATTTGTTTTTCTTTGTATGTGTGTGTGTGACTGACTTAATGGCTTTTCGCTTTTAAACCGGACGATATTTTTTTTTTGTATTTGTATAACTGGACCATTTATGGCATCAAATTAATGGACATCAAATTATTGGTTGCAAAGGGTATTTTTTTTTTGTGTGTGTGTTAATGTACCCCAATATGTAGATAATAGTAAATAGAAAAATAAAAAAAAAAAAACCAAAAAAAAAACCAAAATTTAATAACTTAAAAAAAATTGAAAACGAACACAGGTATTTTTTTTTTTTTAATTTATTTTGTATCTAAAAAAATATACAATAGAGAATATTTTTTACAAATTTAAAAACCAAAACAAAAAAAAAAACAAACAAAGTGGAGTATAATATAAATATATTTATAAGAAAAAAAGAAAAGCAGAAAAAGAAAAAAATTAAATGAAAAAAAAAAACACACTTTCTCTTTTTAATCTATATAATGATGTCTGTGGTATATTTAATGTGCCTACCTTGAATAATTGTACTCCTATTACAGCAAACATAAATTGCAGAAGACATGTTACAAGGACAATATTTCCGATAGTCTTTACTGCGACAATTACGCATTGCACTACATGCTGCGTGTTTTTTTTTTTTTTTTGTTTTTTGGTTAGAATTCAAATTACGACGATAATTTTTTTTTATATATATTTTAATTGTTTTATTTTTTTGTTCGTTTGTTTTTGTTTTTATTATTATTTTTTTTTATCATTTATAAGTTTTATTATGAAATTATAAAGAGAGAGAGAGAAAATTTATATATAGATATTTATGATTTATAAAAAAAAATTATATAGATATAAAATAAAAATAAAAAATAAAATATTAAATATAAATTTAAAAAAAAAAATTAATAATAATTAATTCAAAATAATATTTAAAATTAAAAAAAAAACAAAAATAAAAAGAAAAAGTTAGATTTATAAGAAGAAATAATTTGTCTATATTTAAAATTGGATGGCCCTCTCCCCTCCTCAAAAAATTCTCCAAATATAAATTAATTTTCACAACAAAAAAAAAAAGTTTTTATTTTTTTTTTTTTGGAGAAATCTCAATTAATTTTTTTTTATACATATTTTTCAAAAAAAAAAAAAAATTAATTATGATTTTAAATTAAAAAAAAAAATTTTTAAGTCAGTTCTTACCTTTAATCCTTTTGCACGATTAATTGCTCTTAATGGCCTTAGAACACGAAAAACTCGAAGTATTTTAACAACAGAAATTGCACTTTCACTATAAAAAATAAAATAAAATAAAAAAAAATTCCGCAATTAATTTATATTAAATAAATAAATATTAAATTTAATTTAATAAACAAACATAATAATAATAATATACTTTACCCAGAAAGTGATGCTAATGATACACAAACAACTAATAAATCCAATAAATTAAATGGTGACCGGCAAAATGCTCCTTTATGGAAAACAAATCCATATGATACTAATTTTAAACATAATTCAGTTGTAAATACAGCAGTAAAAAAAAAATCAAAATAGTTGAGAATCTATATAAAAAAAAAACATATATATTAAAAATAGAGAAAAAATTTAATTAAAATTATTATTTTACATAAATATTTAGATGATTTACATATTTATTCATTTATACATACCGTATTTAAATTCGATTTTGCATTAAGTGGATCTTCAGCTGCTAACATAGCTGATGAAAACATAATACAAGCAAGTATTATATTACCAAAAATACTATGATTACATAACCAGTGACAGAATACACGAAATCTTTACAGATATTTTTTCCCCCAAATAAAAGTGTTGATATGAAATAGTAAAATAATTTTTTTTTAAATACATTATAATAATTTTTACTTATCAATAAATAAATATAAAAATAAAAATTTAATTTCTTTAAAATATTTACATAAAAATTAACAAATAGAAAACAAGGTGAAACACAACACTTTTCTATAATGACATTCATAAATGACATTCATAAGTGACATTCATAAATGACATTCATAAGTGACATTCATAAATGACATTCATAAGTGACATTCATTAATGACATTCATAAATGACATTCATTAATGACATTCTTTAATGACATTCTTTAATGACATTCTTAAATGACATTCATTAATGATATTCTTAAATGACATTAATTAATGATATTTAGCAGTGCCACTAACGTAATGTATAGTAAATATTAACAAAAAAAAAGGATTTTAATTTTATAATACATATATAATTGCACACAGCACAAAAGCATATACATGCATATGACAGCTGTCAAAATTAAATTATTAACTATATATTTAACCTTTAATTTTTTTTTTCTATATGTTAATGTCAATTACCTATTATATGAATATGTTTCTATTTTCTTATGTTTCTCGATTTAAATATATATTTCTGTATATTTGTGTATTTTAATTTATATTTTATTTTAATAAATTATTAAGATTATTATTTTTGTTTTAAATTTTTTTTTTTGAGTTTTTTTATATATCGGTGTATATGTGTGTGAGTCTGTGTTGTTATATAATAATATAATGAGATTTAAATTATCCAATCACTATAAAATATCCGAAATGAGAAAAAACTTCGCATTAATTATCGGATTTATCTAACATCACAAATGGTGCATTATTATTATCGTAAATGATGGGAGCGGATGGAGCGGTTTATCTTTTGAGAGATTAGAAATGAAATTAGTTACCGTTATTCTTCGAACATATTTGGAATTATTAATTTATTATCAATTACATATAAAGTAATCTTTAATTAAACACTATGTTATTTTATTTTGGTAAATTTTCTATAATATCTTGAAACACAAATAAAAAAAAAAAAAAAAAAAAACGCAAATTATTAAATATCCAAAATTAAAAAGAAATTTCATATAAACTAAAATAAAAAAAAATCCAAAAAAGAAATAAAATATAAAATGAACAAATAAATTTTACTATAAAAAACAAATAAAGGCAATAATTTCTAAAAAAAAATTGTGGTAGGCCGGAGAGGGCATGGGGCATGGTACAAAATCAAAAAGATAATCTTTCCGAAAAAAAAATAAAATAAAATAAAAAACTATAAATAAGAGAAAATTAGCAACAACAAAAATATAAATAAACAAATAACATTTTTGTAGAAACCTGTTTGTTTGTGAAAAGATGAAAAATGATGCGCCCTCGGGTATTGGAATAATTTTTGTTGGACCATCATTTAATTCAGACATACGGCGTGGTCGTGCTGACACCTTCTTACCAGCTTTTATAATTATATTTTATTAAATACATTTTTTATAACAATAATAATTTTTTTTTTTTTTAAATTATTTTTAAAGTTATTATTATTTTTTATATGATTATTTTATTTATTTAATTATTTTATCATTTAATTAATTATTTATTATTATTATTATTTACTATTATCATTATTAATATTATCATTAATAATTTTCGTAAATCCAAACTTACGACTTTTTATTTCTCACTCTTTTTATTTTCTATTTTAATCTGATAAAATTGACGCGATTATATAAACACAAAGAATTAAATAAATATATATATAAACTAATGCTAATGCTAATACTAATACAACTACAGAAAAAAAAACAAAAATAATTAAATAACAAGCTAAAATAAAACAAACTATCAAATCAGAGAAAATATATTTTGGAAAAACTACACCAAAGAAGGATGGGAACCAAAATAGACTAATAAATCTAAAAAAGGAATTTGTACACCTTAAAAATTTAAATTCAAAAAAAGAATAATTTTTTGGAAAGGATCCTTTCTTTCCAAAAAATCCTTTCTTTACAAAAACATCAAACAAAAAAAAAAAAATTTGAAATAAATAAAAAAGAAGCCAAAACAAAAAAATGATTTTGTGAGCAAGCAAAGAAAATGAAAAAAAAAAAAAAAATTAATAAAATAAAATTATAAATAAAATTAATTAATTTTCTTTTTACATATTTTTTTTTTGTTTTTTTTTTTGAAATTTTGAAAAATTGAAATTTTTTCTTATTTTATTTTATTGTAATTTTTGTTTTTTGTTTTTTTTTTTACCTGTTTGTGTGCGAAAATATGAATAGGGCACTGCCTCGTGGAATTGGTTTTTTAGTCTTCTTAATGCTAATTTCAGATAATCGTCTTGGACGTGC
The DNA here is from genome assembly GCA_949752835.1 of Empis stercorea. NCBI lineage: Eukaryota > Metazoa > Arthropoda > Insecta > Diptera > Empididae > Empis > Empis stercorea. Next base: position 473,603 of record OX457090.1, read on the forward strand.
TGTTATATGTTCATCTATCTCTTCTAAGTGTTTAATTGTTATTTATATATATTTTTTTATTTTTATTTTTATTATAGTACATAATTTTATTTGTTATTATAAATTTTTATATATATTTTGTTTGTAATTTAATTTTTTATGAATTAATTTTTATTTATTTAAAATTTATATTGAATTTGTTTATAATATTATTCATTTTTATTAAATTATTTTTATTATTTTTTTAAATTATTATTTTATAATATTTTATTTTTTATTAAATAAATAGAAAATTATAAAACTTACCATCTTGATCTTCATCGTCATATCCATCTTGTTCTTCATCTTCAAATCGAATTTTAGTTTCTGATGCTGTTTCTTCATCCCTGACAAAAAAAAAACAAAAAAACAAAACAAATAAATAAATAAATAAATAATAATAATATAAATTATAATATATTAAATATTTATTAAACATAATTTACATATTGCCTTCTCCATCAATTCTCATGCCATCATCATCAAGAATTTCTTCATCGCTATCTGTTATTGGTGTTGGACTTTGTGGTTTTGTTTCTTCTTCCTTCAGTTATACAAAAAAAAAAAAAAAAAAAATATGGAAAATTAAAAAAAATTATAGATCATCCAAAATCGCAAACTCATCCAACCCTTATTACAATTTTCTTCGCTTCGAAATGATTAACTATATTATACTATACATATAACATTTCTCAAATGAAATTCGTTATTTTTTCATGTTCATTCTTCTTGAACAATTCTTTTCATATGTATGCAATTTTTCTCAAGGCTCCAAGCAACACAAGTTTTACCAAGCGATGGTCGCTTGCGCTTGAGAAGACCTTGAGAAGAATTGCGACGACCTTGAGAAGAATTGCGAGTTGCATGAGAAGAATTATCTAAGAAGAATTGTGGGTGCATGAGAAGAATTAACAGGTAATCCTATTAAAGGGCCCATATACGATATGTTTATCAGCTTGGTTGATGTTTTACTGGTTTACTTGAAAATAAGTTTATCCAACTCCAAATTAAACTTCACCATCAACTCAACCAAGTTTTGATCAACATGTTGTATGGGGGCCCCTATTAAATTTAACGATTTTAATTTTCTAGATCAAATTTATTTGAACGAATTTTATTTAAAAAAAATTAGAAATATTTATAATATTGAAGATATATATATATACCTCTGTTTCCTTTTCAACCGTCGTTAACGAATCAGCATCAGCTAAATTATCAACAGCGATAGCCAAGAAAACATTTAACAGTATATAATTACCACATATAAATAATATGATAAAATATACACAGGCTAATATACCAGTTGAGTTGACACCACCATGTGCTCTAATACCATTATACATAACAACATTCCAATCTTCACCAGTTAATATCTTTTTTTTTTTTTTTTTTTTTTTTTTAAATGCGCACAAATAAAATTATTTCACCAGGAAAAAAATATATAAATAAATATACATATAAGTGTAAATTTTTTTTTGTCAATTTACCTGAAATACTGTTAATAAACTTTGCCAAAAACTATCAAAATTTGATCTTGGTTTTTCTTCAGTATGTTGAAAATTAAATTTACCACCAAATACTTGCATACCTAATAATGCAAATATTACAATAAACAAGAATAATAGTAATAATAATGATGCAATTGATTGTATTGAATTTAATAATGATGCAACTAAATTAGATAAAGATTGCCAATATCTGTAAATAAATAAAAAAATAATAAAAAAAAAAAAAAAAATAATAATAATATTAATTTTTTGTTTGTAAATAAATAAATTTTATAGTAAATTTTTTTTTTGTTTTTTTTTTTTTATATTTACTTTGTAACTTTGAAGACTCTTAATAATCGTACACAACGTAATACAGATACACCAAGTGGTTGCATTACATTACTTTTAGTTAGTACCATTTCTGTAATACTACCAATAACAACAAAACAATCAAAACGATTAAATAATGATACAAAATAACCTTGTACACCTAAACTATACATTTTTAATAACATCTAATGTAAATAGTGCAACAAAAAACATATTTGTAATATCTGTAAATAAATAAATTAAAAAAAAAAAATTAAAAAAAAAAAAAAAAGATAAGAAAAATAAATTATTATAATATTTAATAATAATAATTGTATTACAAAAAAATTAACCTTGAAATTCATCTAACCATGTTGGTTGTTCAAAATGTTCTGTTGCTAATACACCAGTATTTAAAAATACTAAAACAATAATTAACCAATAAAATGCTTGTGATTTAACAGCTTTTCTACATGAACGACGTAAACGTCGATTAATACGATCTAAATATTTTTTTTTTTTACGAAACCATGATTCTTGAATTTGTTCTAAACCATCAATATCACCTAATTGATCTTGTGAATCCATAATATCATTTTTATTATTTTGATTATGTAAATGATGATGATGTAAATGATGATGATGTTTACCATCATGTATAATATTACCATCCGATTCTGGTTCAATATCTTCAGCTTGTGTTATCCAATCTAAATAACCACGTAAATCTTCTTCGATTTGTTGTTTTTCACGTAATTTTTGAAAATCACCACGATTTTTAGCTTTTGTACGTTCTTTTGAAAATTCACCAGATAATACACCAAGAATTAAATTCATAACAAAAAATGCACCTAATATAACCATTGATATAAAATATATCCATTGCCATGAACCACCCATAGCATCTTGTATCTTTAGAACAAAAAAAAAAAAAATAATAATAATTAACAAATTAATTGTAAAAATAAAAAAAATGTTAAAATAAATAATTTTACATCATATAAAACATCTGTCCATCCTTCAAGTGTTACACATTGAAACACTGTTAACATTGATAAACCAAAATTATCAAAATTTGTAATACCCCAATTTGGACCATCCCATACTTTACGACATGTAAAACCAGGATCACATGTTGATGCACCACTATTAAAACTACCACATGGTGATGGATCTTCAACCAATTCACCTATAATTTTTAATTTTTATTTTTATTTTAAACAAAACTGTCTCTCTCTCTCCCTCTCTCTCGCTTAAGCAAAATACTAACCTGTTACATTATGATAACATGCTGAATGCATTTCACCCGAAAATAATTCTAATCCTATGATTGCATAAATAATTATAACAAATAATACAAGTAGGGCTATATGAAATAAAGGCACCATGGCACGAAGAATTGAATTAAGTACAACTTGTAGACCTATAATAAATATAATAAATAAATATTAATTTATATTGATTTAATATGAATTATTACATATAATATTTACTTACTTGGTACACCAGATACTAGCCTAAGTGGACGTAATACTCTAAATGCTCGTAAAGCTTTAACATCAAAACCTTCTTTCATGACATTTGATAATAATATACTTATCATACTATAAATATAATATAAATAAGTAGAATAATATAATGTTTAATTAAAATTTGTACTCAGCACAACAAAACAAATTATGTACTAAGCATTGTAAGATTTTTTTTTCTTTAACTTAACACACTCAGTCAGTACATTATTATAGAATAATTTTTGTCGTACTAAAGTACATATATATAATTATAAAGTGTAAAAAATAAATTTTAATTTACCCTATAACAACAATAAAAAAATCTAATAAATTCCAACCATTTCTTAGATATGCACCTTGATGCATCATAAATCCATATGCTATTATTTTCATAACACATTCAGCAGTAAAAATTACTAAAAAAACGTATTCAACTTTTTCCTATAAAAAATTAAATTATTAAAATTAATTTTTGAATTATTTATTTTGTTTTTTGTTTTCTTTTTTTTTTACCAAAATTGCATTAGTCATATTTGAATCACTAAAAGGATATGGTGTATATACTGCTAAGGCAACACAATTGGCAAAAATTGTTAATAAAATTAAATATTCAAAAGGTCTAGAAAAAAATAAATAAATATAAATTAAATTAAATATTATATATAAAAATTTATAAATAATAAATATTAATTTACTTCCATTCAACAATGCTAATACAAAATTTACGAATTGGATTTTTTAATGTTAAAAAAAATAGTGCACTTTTTGGTCGTTCTGGTTGTGGTTTACCACCACGTCGTACTGGTCGTTTTTGAGTTGTACCAATATTACCAGATTTTTGTTGTTGTTGTTGTTGGCCAATTGTTGTACCATTTGTTGTTTCTGGTATATTTGCTTGACTAATTGAACTCATCATACCACCACCAATTCCTTCACCTAATTTATTATATATAATTATATATATATATATATATATATATATATATATATATATATATATATATTCATTTTAAATATTATAATTATAAATTACCCTGTATATCCATAATATTATCTAAATCATCACCCATATCACCATCACCGCCACCACCACTAGCACCAACTTCTGAACCCATTGTTGGATCAGCTGCAGTACTTATAACAGCTGTTGTTGCACTAAGTGTTGTCTGCCATACACCCGAAACTGAACTATTATTATTATTATTATTACGTCGACGACGAAAAAATGACGAATGTCGTTTTTTATTATTATTATCACTGAAACCCCTTTTATTATTATTATTATTACTATTAGAATCAATATTAATTAATTTATTATTATTATTAATATAATATTGTTGTTGTTGTTGTTCTTGTTGTAATATTGATTGAAATGGATTATAATTTTTTTTATTAATTAATTTATCATTATTATTATTATTTTTATATAATTGGGCGGATAATTTTTTATTATTATAATTGTTTTTTGTTAACTTTTTATTAATTTTTTTATTTAATTTATTATTTATTATATTATCATTATTATCATCTACATTAATTATTTCTTTAATATTCAATTCATCTATATTAAAATTATCTAATTCATTTAAATTATATAATTCATTAGTATGATGATTATTATCATAATAATTATCATTATTATATTTATTATTTATTATTATATTATTATTATCATTTATTTTTAAATCATCAATATTATTAATTATATCATCATTTTCAATATCTCTATCTAATATTAAATGTTTAATATTATTATTTAATTTTTTATTATTAATAATATTATTATAATTATTACTAGGTCCTGCTATATTTAATATTAATTTTTCTTTATTTTCTTCTTCTAATTTTTCTTCTACTACTTCTGCTTCTTCTTCTTCTTCTACTTGATTTACTTTATTTTCAATTTCTTGTTGTTGTTGTTTTATAATATTTGTTGTTACTATTGTTGTTGTTGTAATATCATTTTCAATATTTTCATTTAAATTTTCATTATCATCATTATTATCATCATCATAATCATCATCATCATAATTAATATTATTTTTATAATAATTATAATTATTTATAAATTTCTTTTTTGATAATAATTTTTCATATTTTCCTTCTACTTCTTCTTCTTCTTGTAATTCTAATTGTTCTTCTTCTATTTGTTCGTTTTCTGCTTTTGCTTCTTCTTCTTCTTCTTCTTCTTCTTCTACATTTTCTTCTTCCTTTTCTTTTTGTTGATTTTTTCTAAAGCTACATTTAGTCTTTGAAAATTCCTGTTGTTTTTCCAATTGTGTTTTATTATTATTATTTATAAATTTTTTTTGTTGCTGTTGTTGTTGTTGTTTTTTCTTATCTAATTTTTTTATATTAATATTATTATAATTTTTTATAAGATTATCTTCATTATTATTTATAATAGTATTTTTTATTAAATTTTTATTATTATTATTTTTATTATAAATTTGGCATTTTTTTTCATCAATATTATTATTATGATGATGATTTTTTTTAATATCTATAAAATTATTTTTAATATTATTATTATCATTATTATTATTAATTAAAAAATTATTACTATTTATATTATTATTATTATTATTAATTAATTTATTAAAATTTAATTGATTATTAGGATTATTTTTTTTAATTATAATATTATCTATTATTGTTGTTGTTGATTGTTGTTGTTGTTGATTATTTTCAAATGGTAATGATGAATCAACAATAAAATTATCTGATGATGCTATTGGACATATGCCACTATGTAATTGCTGTTGTTGAATTTGTTGTTGTTGTTGTTGATTTTCTTCATATGTTGATAATAATTTTGTATCCTGTTTAATATTTTTTTTATTAAATTTATTATTACTATTATTATTTGTTGATTTTGTTGATATTGATGTTGATGGTGATGATAATAATAATTTATCAAATTTATTATTTGTATTATTTTGTAAAAAAAATTTTTTATTATTATTATTGGCACTTGGATTTTTTGTATTTGGATTTGTTGTTGTTGTTGTTGATGATGTTGCTGTTGCTGTTGATGTTGTTGTTGTTGTTGTTGTTGTTGATGTTGCTGTACATAAATTTGAACTATTTTTTGTATCACTATTATTAAATTCAATAGCATGTATTGTTGATGATAATTTATTTGTTGTTGGTTGAAATGTTGTAGATGATAATGTTGTTGTTGTTGTTGTAAATAATGAAATATCTTGTACTGATACTGATGGTGATGCTGTTGTTGTTGTTGATATTGATGCACTACTTTTACTATTATTAAAATTATTATTTGGCTCAAATTTTTTATTATTATTATTATTATTTGTTGTAGTTGTTGTTGTGGTTGTTGTTGTTGTTGTTGTTGTTGTACTGTTGCTGTTATTAAATTCCACAGCCGATGATTTATTCTGAGCACTATTATGCTGGAGCTCATACTGGTCCCCTATATTATACATTATTAATTATAAAATATATTAGAAATTTTAAAAAAATAATAATAATTAAATTAAATAATAAGAAAACTAAAAGTGAAGGATATATCATAATCAGCGCAAAGACCATTTTACACATTTTTCTTAACAGGTCACACAACAAACAGTCCTAAACAAAATAACCATATAAAAAGAGAATTTCACTGGGCTGAATTAAACACCACTGGTAATCCGACATCTATATATATATATATATATATATATATATATATATAGCATATATAATCATACCAGCCCATGTACACTATATATACACAAATAATAACTATAGCTACTATATATTGTCCTTACACTCTGCATCCATTTACATTAAAAAAAAAAAAAACAAATTTATAAAATATACTTACCATTATCACTTAAAAATATTTGATCCATTTGGTGTATAAATAGTACATTTAAAAGTATTTTTTTATTTATTATTTATTTAAATGTTTTTTGTTTTTTTTGTTTTTATCAATTCTAATATCTAATCGCCGAATTTTTTTGATTTTTTTTCCCAAAAAAATGTTATAAAAAAACAAAAAAAAAAACTTTAAAAATAATTCATTAAATTTAAAATTTTAATTTGTTTATTTTTTGTTTTGGTTTTTTTTTTTATATCCTTTTTTTTTTTTTTTTTTTGTAATATAAAATCCTTTTTTTTTATTTATTTTCTAAAATATATTTTCTTCTTTTTCTTTCGGATTTTGTATATAAAAAAAAAATACTATATTTAGAAGAAGAAAAATAAAAAAAAATTAAATTAAATAAAAAAAAAAAAAACTGATTGCGTGAACATTTAAAATTAAAAAAAAATTTTCTCTAATTTTTTTTTTTTTTTTTTTTTGTTACTGGATTTAAAAATATTCTTAAAAATACATAAACACAGAGAGGAGGAGACACACAGAAATTTATAATTAATAATAATAAAAGGATGATAAATAAAAAAAAAAATAAATTATATTATATATTATGATGATGATAGTATATATACATAATATATATAATTTAACTATGTCAAGTATGTGGTTTACATATATTTATAAGCTTTTGTGTTCATTCTAATATATAGTAGAAGAAGAAGGAAGTAGTAGAAGAAGAAAAATACAAATTATATATAAAAATAATTTCTTCAATCCTTTTTTTTTTTTTTTGAAAAAAAATAATTATAATCTAATTTTGCTGTTGTGGCAAAAAAAAAATGAAATAAAATAAAATTATTTAAAAAAAAAAACAAAATAAAGAAAAAAAACTACTCCGTAGTAATTTCAAAATCATTGGCTTTTTTTTTAAGAAAAGACTGACCCCTGACACTACTATATTAGATTTTGAGATTTGGGAAATTTAAGAGATCATTTTTCGTATTCAGCGTCTCTAGTGGCAGAAATTTGAAAACATTAAAAATTATTTACTGGGGCATTGTATTGTACTCGTATAATTAACTTTCCAAACGTGTTTACTCATACTTCCAGTTTTTTTTGTTTTTTTTTTTTTGCATATAGATATTTTACTTTAATATGGAAATTATACAAAATTTTATTGTATACGTTTTTTGGTTTAAAACGCGAATAGCACCACCTACCGGAATAATTTTAAATTTAAATTTGGTTCTCAAGAATTTGAATCCTTTTTCCATAGGATGGTGGGTCTATTATAAAATTAATGTGTACATTAATTATATGAAATAAACTATGGTTCAAAAATGGACACCCCTCTTTTTTTTTTTAATCACCTTCAAAAGATTTCTCTTTAATGATAATAATGATTATATATTTTTTTTTTGTGTAATTTGGAGTAATTTTTTTTCCGTCGTATATCCTTTTTTTTTTTTTTTTTTTGGTATATTTAGTTAAGATTATCCCCAGGAATATACAAAATCAATATTCATTATCAATTCATTTTGTGTTGTTTTGGTCTGAATGATATTTATAAATAAATAAAGGGGAGGAGGGGGGGTAGTGGTTTAGAAATTTTTCATAATAGTTCAAAAGTATATAGTATACAAACAAAATAGATTTAGATAATCTAGAATTCTCTATAATCCTAAAATAACAAATAAGGATATTAAAGTTTTTTTTTTTTTTAAACCTAATAAAGAGATCAGAAATATTGTTTCCCTCTAATTCGTCTATCACATAATGTAATTTTATTATTATACTATTTTTTTTTTTCTATTTTAATTATTTTATCATCAACCACACTGTCAGTAACTACCGCCCCACACCCAAAAACAATGACGTTTTTACTATTTACTATACCGGACTATTGCAATTTGGTACACTTACTAAAATTTATAGGATTCTGAATCATATTATTATAGTTTTTTGTTTGCAGTTAAATTATACAAAATTATTTAAAAAAAAAAAAAAATGATTTAAATAGTACAATTTTAGTACAAAATGAAATAGTACAATTTATTAGATATATAATAATTATGAAGTTGGTCAAAATAGTCCACAAAAATAATATAAATTTTGTCCACAAAAATATAAGGATACAAAAAATAACAAAATTTCAATATTATTATATATTTACTCTCCTCTTTATGTTTAGTATATAGGTTCGACTATCCCAATGGGAGCGCTTTATTTCCACTGTCCCATATATTTTGGGTGAAGGAGAAAAAACACACACAAACAAACAAACAAACAAAATTTTTTTTTTTTTGGGAAAAAGAAATGGAGAGATAGAAAGAATAAATAAATAAATAAATAAATAATATAAAATAATATTAACATACGGAATTAAAAAAAAAAAAAATACAAAAAAAAAACAATTTTTTTTTTCACTTAACACAATTTTTTTATTGTTAATTTTTATTTAACTTTTAATTATTATAATTTTTTCTTGTTTAATAATTTAAATTTAATTTAATTTTTTTTTTCTTAATTTATTTCTATTAATTTAATTAATAACTTTAAAAAAAAAAAAAAAGAAATATATATTTTTTTAGATTTTTTTTAATTATTTTCAAAAATTTTATTATGAAAAATCTATTTAATTTTGCGAAAATTAAATAAATTTATTCGAAAAAAAGAAGAAAAACAAAAATAAAAACAAAATAAAAATTAATTTTTTCTTTTTTTTTTTTTTGTTAAATTTAATTAAAATTTTATTTATTTATTTATTTTTTTACTACACTAATCGTCGTCGTCGGATAAATTTCATAGAGTATTTAAATACGACATCCGTCAGATAACTGGAAAAAAAAATATAATATTGGGAGAGAAAAATATATTCATATATATATATATATAGAGAGATATATATGAACAAAAATAATAACAACAAAAATTACTTTAAAACAAAATAGACCAACTTAAAAAAAAACGACCAGAAAAAATAAAATTAAATAAACGTAAAATCGGAAACAAAAACAAAACATAAAAAGAGAAAACATGAGAAAATTCCTTATCAATATAAAAAGTTTGTAAAAAAAATTTTTTTTTTGTTACAAATTTAATTTTTCAAATATAAAGGATACACAACAATTATCATCTGCACAAGAGTGTGCAGATTGTAGATATTCAAAGGAATTAAGTAGAATATTTTAGAAATATTATTAATCCTTTGACATTAACATTTAATTTGAGTGACTTATATTGGTCATCTCGGGTCATATTCTTCTTCTCTTTTTTTTTTGTTGCTGAACACCCTCGATGTTGGTTGATTATCATAAATACGCGAGCGTACCATACAAAATATATGTGCATGAGATACGCGAGCTCACCATACGAAATATATGTGAATGAGATACGCGTGTGTACCATACAAAATATATGTGCATGAGATACGCGGTACGCGAGCGTACCGTATATACGGGAGCGTACTATACAAAATATATGGGCATGGGATACGCGAGCGTACCATACAAAATTTATGGACATGAGATACGCGAGCGTACCATACAAAATATATGGGCATGAGATACGCGAGCGTAATATATTATTTCAAAAGAAAATAAAGAGAATTGTATTATTTAATTGATTGTTTGACAAATATGACAGACAAATCCAAAATAAATTTAAACAGACAAAAAAACAAAATTGTTATCTATAAAACTTTATCATTGAAACAATTTTATATTGTTGTCCTTTTTGGATCCTTTTTAATTTTATTTTTTTCAAAATTATTTTATTATAGTATATATATATATATATATATATATATACATTAAGGATCATGCGCTCTTTTTATTGGTATATATACACATAAGGGGAACATCCTTATACACTATTATATATAGGGGAGAATCATCATAATTAATATTTTGGTGGATCAATTCTATTGATATCCTTATTATGTGTTACAGGGAGAAAAAAAATATATATTGATGATTCAGCTAAATAAAGGTTCTCCCCTACATAATAATAAATATATGACTTTATATACATATTTGGCGCGCTTTTTCTGTAAATAAAATGGATATATAAAGGACCTCGCCCGAAACTCTCTCTCTTTCTCTCTATTTAAATTTATTTTAAAAAAAAAATTCTAGGAATATATAAGTAATATATTTTGGCTTTTTGCATTCGCTGTCGTCGTCGTCGTCGTACTAGCAGCATTACAGACAAAAGTTATGCATTACCGGCTGCATAAGCTACACAACGACCTGAAATTCTTGACCGTACCCCAGAGAAGTTATATTATGATTAAGAAATAAAGAATTGAAACACATAACACAATAATAATATAAGAATAATAAAAATATATAAAAAAAAAAATTAACCTAATTAGAGATAGTAATAGAAAATATGTACAAATATAATAATAATTATATTATACACATGGAAGATCATAATGTAGAGCTTTCTCGAAACTTTAAATAGAATTTAAAAAGCATACACAGAAAAATTTATAATTTTGTATAAAAATAAAATTATTTCTATTATCCGTATAATATGTTTTTTCTATTTCCCATCATAGTCCTCCTCTTGGGTTTATTATAGAAGGTCTATCACAAATATTAGTAGAAAATTGAATCAGCAGTTCCCATTTTCTACAAATCAATATGTAGAAAATAAGGGATGGTAAAGGTCATACACATTGGGCAAAGATCACGATTACTGTATATATATATAAATAAGCTTAAGACTGGAATTAGGCCAGGTACGAAACATTGTCAGCCTTAAAAACTACAAAACCACCTTGACCTTGAACGCAAAATAGTTTATAATCCTTTAAAATAAAAGATCATTTTATTATAGAAATCATAAAAACAAAAAAAAACGCGACTATATTATCGCTAAAATTTTTGATATAACCTCAAAATATCACAAAAAAAAATAAATTATAATAATTGAAAAAATTTGTTATTAATTTCTTTTTCTTTTGCCAAAAAAGAAAATTAATTTTCTTTTTAATTAATTTAATTAAATAAAATATTTATTAACTTACCAGTTAAATTGAATTCCTGTTATAGACTTCATTTTATTTTTATTTATTTGCCAATATAAAATTGAAATATATATCCAACCACAATATATAACTTATATATATATAGAATTTCTCAAATATCCGCAGGGAGAATAGGCTGCTTTGTCGCCCTTTTTCTATACAAATACAGATTAATTCAAATTCGATTTTTCTTTGAAAAAAAAAATAATTTTTTGATCGTCGTTATCGTGTGTCGCCGTCGTCGTCGGAAACACTAAAAAAACAATAAAAAAATAGAATTAAAAAAAAAACAAAAATCACTCAAACACTATTTTTTATTTTTTATTAATTCTTTTTTTTTTTTGACATATACATCCAAAAAAAAATCCTTCTTAATTTCCTTTTCAAAATTATTCAAAAAAAAGAAAAGATAATTACAGTAGCGGCGTTTTTTGAAGAACACAAAAAAAAAAATTCACAGCAACAACATTAAATTATTTCCACTTAGCACTAAAAAAAAAAAAAATCCCAAAAGAAAAATATTTTCGAGTTTTTCTTTTTCTTTTTTATTTATAAATTTTCTTAATATTTTTTTCGTGGGCCCAGATTTTTTTTTGCTAGTGTTGTTGAAAAGCAAAAATAAAATTTTTAGTAAAAAAAAATTATAATTATTTGTTTTTCCTTTTTTTGGTTTTTTGTATTATTATTAAAGTTTGAAAGTAATGGAGAAAAAAATATTTCGTTGCACTGATCTAAATTCCTTCTTATTATTATTTAAAAATTCATTTAAATTTTTTTTTTTAACGATTATTTTTTTTCTTAAACTAGAAAAGGAAAATAAAAAAAAAATTAATTATAATTTTCTTTTTTTTCTATGTAAACAAATAGAAAAAACAACAGAAAAATGAAAAAAAAAAATTTTTTTTTTAAACAGAATTTTCGCTCAACAACGAAAAAAATATGAAAATAAGAATGAAAAAAAAAAAATACAAAATAATATTTAAAAGAAGAAAAAAAACGATCGCGCACGATTTTTGATTTGTAAAATTTTTCTTTACATTTTTTTTTTATAATTTAATTATAATCTTTTTTTTTTTGCGTATGATTATAAGCTCACAGAGAAAACAAAATTAACTTACAAAAATGAAATTTCTGTGTAAATAACGGATAAAAGCCCAAACAAAAATTCAATAGAAAAAAAATTGTGTTTGTGCTTTTGTGTCAAAATCAATTTGAAATTTTGTGCTAAGCTTTCATCAAAACAGTTTTTTTTTTTTATTTATTTAGTTTTTCATCTAACGACCATAATAATTTCTAATTTAATATATATAAATTTTTTTTTTGAATTTCTACCATAGAACACTTGTGAAATTTTTCTCCAAAAAAAAATTTTCACTTAATTCTTTTTTTATGATTTTATTTTTAAAATAAATAAACAAAATTTTCGGTATATAAATTGAAAAAAAAGGGATTCTCTTGGGTAGATTTTTTTTTTGTTTTAAATAAAATAAAAATAGTAAATTATACCGAAAAGTTTTTCACTAAAAAAGTAAATCTAGTTTTTTAACTAATTAAAAAATTTTATTATAGAAAAATTAAAAAATTGTTATTAATATAAAATTAATTAATAATTATTAAATAATTATTATTATTTTTTTATATATAAATATTATTTTATTATTTAATTATTTTCTCCCGATGTGTAGTCGCGGCTAAGTTATTTTAGTGAATGGGTAAAATAAAATATATAAATAATAAGAGTCACACACATGGCAATTTCTCTCAATTAGTTGTTGTTGCTGTTGTTGTTTAAAAAAAAATGAATTAAATTTTAAATGAAAATTTTTATGTACTAATTTATTATTTTATGTATTTTTAGTAATGATAGTAAGAAAAGATCAATTTTATTTTTTAAATATTAAATTTATTAATAATAAAATAATTAATTGTGTTATTTTTTCATTTAATAATATTATTACTTATTCTGTTTCCTATTATTATTATTATTATTGCGTGACTTTTGATACTATTTATAAATCTAATTATTTAAAATATTTTATATATATATATACTATATATATATATATATATAAGTTGTATTATAATTTAAGTTACATTTTAAAACTCATGAGAATTTAATAGAAATTATTTAAATAATAATAATAATAAAAATAATTATAGTCCCAAAGCTATTATTATCTAAATATAAAAAAAAAAAATAACCATGAAATATTAATGATTACTTTTTTGTTTTTTAGTTACGACTTTGATGTTAAGGTTCGGTTAGGTTAGTTTTAACTGTCGAGATGGAAATTTACTGCCTCCTATACTGCAGCCATCTGGCTTATTGTAACTTAACCTTACTATATCCATTATTCATCTGCCAGGCCAACAAATAAAACTGTACAGCATGGTGAAACGTGAAAGACATATTTCATGTGTCAAACGGGAAAATTATATGGCTGTGTAAATGTTTAAGCCATTAGGTGTTTAAGCCATCAGATGTTTGTTTAGTCCGCAGTTTCCTGTAAGGAAGCATATCAGTATCCTGGTTCTTTTTCTGTTACGCCGCAGAACTTCTGTTGCTTCTTGGATGGGCCTTTTGTATAAATAACTTGGACTGCCTTAGGCATTCTGTGTTATTCCACGCTGTAACTTGAGAGTTACAAGATTTGGTCTTTTATGCGTGTTTACAGATAGCATCTGGGCACATCGCAGAAAGGTTCTGGTCCTATATGTGGATGGTAAGTGGTAAGGTATACAATGGTAAGTAAATTCAGATGATTAGCTTAAGGTTACAGGTGGTAACTAAATTCAGATGGTTAGGATGAATGAGGTCATGAGTTACATTCCCGGCCGAGGTACAGCCACCGTTTAAACTGAAAACCCAGTCAAGGTGACAAACCTGCTTGGTCGAAATTCATACATGGTTGAGTTTTGGTCAATGTCTAACTTACATTGGTCTCGTGAGATTAATAAGAGTGTTACTACTATACTGGTAAATGGGAATCACCAAAAAAAAATTTACACTTCAGCATAATATATATATAGAGTACATTACAAAATCTAAGCTATCTCTACACACCTACTACTCTGTATTGTAATATACAATTATAAATAATAATTTTTCTCTGGTGAATCATCTTTGAAAAACCCCGAATTTTCCCAATAATAAAAAATTTATTATTTCCCCGAATAATAATAAAAAAAAAATTTTTTTTTTTTTTAGTTGTCTTGTTGACCTAATACCAAAAAGAATATTTTGAACCGAAACAAAAAAAAAATATTTTAGCGAGCAAATCTACAACACACACAAAAAATATTATATTTAGAAGTAACAAAAAAATAATAATCTAAATTTAGATTATAGTAATCACCTTCTTAAATATGCCGACCACTTTAAATTTAAAAAAAAAAAAATTGTTTTACCTATTTTTGTTTTTCTTTATTAAAATAAAAAATTTTGTTTTTATTTAACTTAAAAATTTTCTTCTTTTTTTTTTTGTGTACCGATCTGTGTATAGCTTCTATCCGTAGGCGAATCTAATATTATTATACGGTCACTATACACTGTAAAATGTTGGGGTACACATTTTATTAAGTACACAAATAAAGAATCTTAAAGAGAATCAGTATAGGGATCTTTATCGAATCTATAATCTCCCAGAATTCGATATCTCCTCTTGCTCAGTCACAGCGTCAGTCACAGAGCATGCGACTGATGTTATCTGCTGTTTCCATGTCTTGAAACCCTCGACAGCAATCATGTGTAGTTAGAACAACTCTACAAACCAAAATCCGAAGACCTTTAAATAGTTTAAATAGATCTGCGTAATAATCATAATTCATTGATTATAGTATTATCCAGTTGTAAGGAACTCTTTACCTAGAAGATAATTGTCTTCACTTTGCAGTTTGGCTCTCAGTGGGCAGATAATTATGTTCTGTCGTATCTATATCTTTCTGATAGAGACGCAGCAGCAGATGTCTGATTCAATTAGTGATATCTATAAATTCAGATGATATTTTGCAGGACTATGGCTCTTTTTTTCTATTCATCTTCGGATGGTGAGGTTGGAGTGTTTTCTTATATTTTTGATGATAGATTAAACTTTGAATAAATTGGGGGGCAAATCGTTATAATTATTGGAATATATATAGAAAACTTATCACACACAATTATACACTTTAGTCACAAATTTATTTTAATTTCCGTGTCCTCTTTTATGATAAATTTTCTTAATATGTAAATTTCTTTGTCCAAAGTGATCTTTTGACAAAGAGAACAACACAAACAGATATATATATACATATAAATTTAATTATATGTACAAAAAAAAAACGTGAAAATCTCTTCCTATTAAACTAATTTTTTTTAAGTGGAAAAAATTCTATATTTATACACTCACACACCGGGCCGCACTGTTTAAATTACTGGGGCGCACTGTTGATATTTATATATTCAAAAAAATATTTATAGTTTTGTATATATGTACATATGTATATATAAACAACCTGAAAAATATATATACACAAAAGTTAACTCGGACCACGAGATACACGGATATCAGTGTTTCTTTTTTTAATTCTATTTTTTTTTTGCACCTATATACAAAAAAAAAAAAAACGAGAAAAAAAATATGACGACAGGAAAAATATCAGCGATTGGCAAACAAAATCATAATCTGCGAATCATAGAATATTATCTCTATATTATAATGAGATATTCTAAACGTGCATATGAGTGTTTTGGTGCATTTAATGCATTGCTGTACTATACTCTGTTGGTTTGTGCACATTAGGTCACAGTAATTCAAGTTCCAGTACTAACACGTTACGATATCATTACCAAAGTTGAAACCTTTAAATGAGACTATATATTAAGCTATATATGGCTACCCATGGCAAACACTGAGGTAGTTAATCTCCCATTAGAATACGTTAAGAAAATTATTGATTTGGCGGCAGCGAAAACTGTAGACGAGAATTGGGAGCATTGTTCTCATTGTCGCCATACTAGAATTTGCTGGCCCAAATTATGTAAGGAAAAATCGGAATTAATCATATCCATGAATAGATCCAATCTGTAGGAACTGGATGATCGGTAAACACGGCACTTACCTCAGGTTTCCCATGAAAGACCTCTGTCATTGCGAAGATGAGACTAAAGAAGCCACACTGGAACATCTGATGTGTGAATGTGATAGGTATGCACGATACAGGTACAAGTATCTGGTTGGCGATATACTAGAAAACCTTTCTTTCTTATCAAAACCAAATTGTTGACATGGTAACAAAATGAAATCTCTGCTTAAAACCAACAAACAAAACGAAAAAAAAAAAAAAAAAATGGTTCGCCAACACTGATTTATACACTCTTTTTTTTTTTATTTAATTTTTGTGTTTTTTTTAAACACACCAAGAAAGACAAAATAATTTTCTTTTTTTTTTTGTTAGTGTTTTTTTTTTTTTTTTTTCAGTTGTGGAAAATTCATCAAAATTAAAAAATGTTATAATTATCATCTCATCATTTTTGTGCGCGCTTAACTATTTTTTTTCGCCACATCATTTTTTTTTCGCGATTAAAAAATTAAAAAAAAAAAAAAAAAAAAAAAAAATTATAAAAAAAATTAAATATTGGAAATAAAATTTATATAAATAATTTCAACAATAATAATTATTAAAAAAAAAGAACAAAAAAAAGAAAAAACAAATTGAAATTTAATACCGTAAATTAAATCTAAAAAGAAAAAAACAAAAAAAAAAAGAGTTATCGTAAAAATGTGAATATAATATTTAAAATATTTTAAATCGAGAATATCATAAAAAATATTAATAAACCAAAAAAAAATTAATATCGTAAAAACTATCGTAAAAAATTATTATCGTAAAAACTATTATCGTAAAATGCAAAAATTTATATCGTAATAAAAATAATTTAAAAAAAAAATAAAAGTGTTAATAACAGAAAATATTATGTAAAAAAAAAAAATTAAAATGAAAAAAAATTGTTTACGTTTTTAAATGTTTGATGTAATAATATAGAATTTTGATTTATTTCATTTGTTTGTTAGATTTTCATTATAATGATAATTGCATATTTAATAATGGTCCTATATCGTAACCATTAATAGAGTTGTTTCTATTTAGTTAGAGATTTCTCACAAATCTAGAGATTCTCATTCTTTATAATTCATATTACATTTTCTTCTAGATCACGAGTTTATTAGACAAAAAAAAGGCCATGAATTTTTTAAAATCTTTAATTTTTAAAATGATTTTAAAATGTTCTGTAAATTTCGTTAATTGTTGTATCTAAAGGGGGAACTATTGTAAATAAATAAATAAATAAATAGTTTTAGGATACAAAACGTGCGTACGACAAACCTTTTTGTTTTTGTATAGATTTTCAGATACTGTTTTTTTAAGATTGATTAGATAGTATATATGAAAAAATTATGTGAAAATAAATAAATTAATAAATTTATATATATATATACATATATAAACATACACTTATAAAAAATATTATCAAAAAAAAATTAATACAATCAAATAAAAACATAATTATATACATAAATTACAACATTATTTTTTTTGGTACACAAAAATGCATCTATTCGAGGAGAAAAGGTATGTCTTAAATATATATTTTTTTTTTTTTATTATTCTCTAATAATTAATTAATTTTGGTTATTGTTTTTTAATAAGGTTTTTTTTTGGGGGAACTGACAACAATATGGATCATAAAATGAATCATTTTGTCAAATCATAAATTAGATATTATTTTTAAAATTGAAAATCAATTTACTACAAAAGAAAAAAACAAAATATTCAAAATTATTTTTAAAAGAAGAATTTTTTCTTTTTTTTCGTTTTTTTTTTTTTGAAATTATAACAAGAAAATAAATTTTTGTATCTTTTGAAGGTTAATAATATACTTTTTTTTTTAGCTATATTTTCATTTTGAATTCTTTAATTCAATTCGACGCAAAAAAAAAAAAAAATAAAAAGAAAAAGAAAATCCTTCATCAATGTGAGACAAAATTATTTTTATATTATTATTATTATTATTATTATTATTTTATAAAAAAAATATAAAATTTTGAACTTACCTTTGGTATATATGGGGGATTTTATAAATAGCAATTGATGAGTGTTGTTCAAATAAGTAATTGAACCTAATAAAGAAATAAAAATAAAAAAAAAATGAAAATTTATTAACAAAAAAATACAAAAAAAAAACGAAAATGTTTTAAACAAATTAAATAATATTAATATTTAAATCTAAAATATTAAAATCTAAAAATAATATTATCATAATTTTAAAATTATATATATATAATTTTTTTTTTTTTTTAATTTCTGCCACTAGAGACGCTGATAACACAAAATCTTTAAATTTAAATATTATATTGTGTAGTCAATGAGAAAGAGATAAAAATTTTAAATAGCTTGTATACTATAGTAATTAACAGAGGCCGTCTCCATAAGCCACGATAATTTCCATTCCATTTCCATTTCCATAGCAGTTTCCATTTATGGACAACATTATGGATAATGGAGACCCTGTGTAAGAAAGAAGAAAAAAAATCCAATGATTATGAAAGCCCCACATGATAATGAATTAGGATCTTAAAGTACAACCATAATAGAATATTATCTATATATTTTATAGTACATTTACTGAAAAATATTTAGATATTATGTATATATAAATTTTACATTATCATATTCATATATTTATTATGAATTAGATTTACTGTCATTTATCTTAACAGAATCATGCGCTCCAAACAGAAGTAGAATATAATTTTGATTTGGTATATTTAATTATATTTATAATATAGTAAAAAAATATGACAAATAAATTACGTTTAAATGTCATAATTATTTTACAGAGTATTTATTATTAGTTCTTTGAGTATAATGTATAATTTTGCATGAAATTATTTTCAGATTACCTGCAAAATTGTATAAAATATCTCTTAATATTAATCAAATATTAATGTGAGACATCCTGTAATTATATATACATATTTATATATTATATATATATATATATATATATATATATATATATATATATATATATATATATATATATTTTTAGTATATTGTGGATTTTGCGATTTCATTTTTTAAAACGCAAACTCTAAGAGAAAACTTTTTTTTTTGTGTGCGGTGACATTTCTAGATTCTATATTTAAATAATAATAATAAAAAAAAAAATAACAACAAAAAATAATATATTGAAAAATTATTATTATTAATAAAAGTTTTTTGATATTTTTTGGATAGAATAATAATTTTTTTTTTTAATATTTTTGTTTTCTTTTTAACTACCTGTCGATAAACAAAAAATAAATTAAAAGCTACTTTAAATTTTTTATTAGATTTAAATTTATTAAGTTTATTTATTTTGTAAATTATTTTACATTTCATTTTTCTTATATGTCATATAAAAAGAATATTTAAATTAAAAAAAAAAAAAAAACAACAAGAAAATTTAGTTACAAAAATTAATTAAAATCTTTTTTTTTTTCAATAACTTGGATTAAAAGAAATATTAAAAAAAAGTTTGGATTAAAAGAAATATTAAAACAAAAAGGAAAATAATAATAATTTAAAAAAAAAAAGAAGAAAATTACTTAAAAGAAAAATCAATTATTTGGAGAATTTTCTTGTTATACTTAACTTCCATAAATTTTTCAAATATGAAAATTTTTTTTAATTATACAAAGAAAATTGTTAATAATGAAAATTTAAATTTTTGTAAATTTAAAGTGAAACAACATTAAACAGAAAAATAAAAAAAAAAAAAAAAACATTAAAAAAAAAAAATTAAAAATATTTAAAAAAAAAAACAAAAAAAAAATGAAAACGTAAAGTAAGTAAAATTTATAGTGTGTGGTGTAACAAAATGTCGTAGCAAATGTCTCATTTTTATAAAATTATTAATCCATTTTATTATACAACTATAGTAAAACAAAAATAATATCAAGTTCTTTTTCCATTTCTTTGATCCACACCTCGTCATCCTAGTTGTGTGGGCATATAGGGAGCGTCATATTAAATTTATATAAAAATTTTTTTTTTTAAATTAACCTTTCATCTATATTATGTTTTCATTAAAACTCATTAACCGTATAAATAAAACAAAGTTTTATTGATTTTTTTTTAATGCGATTAGAAAAAAAAAAACAGAAAATTAGTAAGCATTTTCCTTTTTTTTTTTTTTAAATAAATCAATGGCAAAAATGTCGTTTTTTTCTAATGTTACAAAAAAATTCTAAAAGAAATAAAGAATCATATATAATTTACATAAATATATTATAAAAAAAATAGATATAATGAATGATATCCTTAATATTATTAAAAATATTAAAAAATATGCGCAGTAAAAAATAAAAACCTTTAAAATTTTATTAAATAATTTGAAATTTTGTTATAAATAAATTTATTCAAAAAACAAATATAATTTTTGGGATTATATTTTTTTAGTAAAATATTTAAATTTATTTTTTTATTAAATAAAATAAAAAATAATATTTACATAACATCCTATATTTTGTTAAAAATCGATCCTTTTAAGGCGTTTTAATATCTAATATATATATTTAAAATTTTGCAACTCTTTCTCTCTCTCTTATTTTAATATTATATGTATATTAAATGTATTGTATTGCAACATTAATAAAAATCCATATAAATAATACCTACGATACGAATACTAAAGTATAATGGTATCGTTAAATAAGGCCATCCGAATATATCACTTTTCATAATAAAGCAAAATAATACGACACATTGTAGTTATGGCCTTAAACCTGGATGAAATATATATGTATAATGCAATTTGTGAAGTTATTTCGATGAGGATTTATTGTATACGACACCAAAACGTATTTGCAACACGCATCGAAATAATTTCAATTTGTGAAGTTATTTCGATGAGGATTTATTATACGACAGCAAAACGTATTTGCAACACGCATATAATTTACGGGTTAAGGCTGCTTTTCAGTTCCTTTTTCATGAGGTGCAGTTCATGAGAATCAGATTTTGTTGCAATTGTAATAAACATATATAAAATTTATGTCTGGGTCGCACAAAGTCACAGATTTGTGTCTTAGACTCAGCTACGTCTCATGAAAGGGAATATATATATATATATATATATATATATATATATCAACTACAGTGTTTCTTACACAATCCTATACCTTACTACATGGTGTAGGAATAAAAGCGTACGTCGCATCTTATATGATCAATGCATAATATGTAGTTTTGTAGTATATGACCACACAACACGTTTAGTCGCGTCAAATGACATTTTCTGTTTTTGTTGTTTTTTTTTTCTTTTCGCATTTCTAATAAAAGTCAGAATAAAGAAATTTGGGATGAATTGGATTAATAGCAAAGTCATAAAAACAAATTAATTATATAAAATTATAATACTTTGTTTAATTAAAATAGAAAACATAATACAAATGTGCAATTAATTTTATATACTTTAATTCCAAATCCAAGAAAAACTAATATATTTAAATATACCACAGGAGCCTTACAACACAACAAAAAAAAAGGAAAACTTTTATGGGTAGGGGTTTTTTTCCTAGTTTTTCTTCACTTTTTCCAATTTTTATTTTATTTATTTTCAATTAAAAAAAACTGAAAGAAAGTAAATAATTAAACTAAACCAAAAAAAAAAAAAGAAAAGAAAATATTACTGGACCAGCCAGCCTGACCCATCAAGTGTTAGAGCGAATGAATTGTTGAATTTCTAATATATTGGGGGGACGAGAGTGAAAAACAACCACCTTATTAACAAGAAATAATTTATTTAAGTTTTTATATAGAAATTTTTTTTCTGTAGTATAAATCATTTATCGTGTTGGTCGATTTAGAAGTGAAATGTTGTAAATTGTGTAAATTTTAGAATATATTAAGAAAAGTGTGATCAATTTTAGAACGATTGTAAAATTCTCTTGTAATAATTACTTTGATCCAAAAATTAATAATATATATATTACTAATCTTTGATCCAAAGATTAGTAATATATTTTCAAATTCCCGAAATTATTTTGTTAAATGTATATAAATTATTTATTCCTAAACGATTTTTTTTTTTTGCAAATTACAACAAATTCAGTTTTCACCAACGTTTTATATAACAGTTTTGTGAATTAAATTGGTATTTAAATCATTTATATATTTATAATAAAAGTTTTTATAAATTAAATTCGATTCAGTGACAGAAAATAAAATATTTCTACACTTATACGCTTTTATTCCACCCACCCATATAATCACGAGCAAATCCCTTAAATGGGTTATTTTAATTGTATATACTCATGAAAATCTTAACATAAAGTGTTTATGTTGTAACAGTTCATATCTATATATTCGTTCTTTTTATTTTAAATTCGATCTTTCAACAACACATCTTAAATATACCATCTTTTTTTTAATTTTTCTCAAATAATCTTCGGAGAAATTCACAAATTATTATTATGGAATCCAAAACTAGTAAAGTATTTGTTGGGATACTATTTAAAACGATTTGTAAAAACTTGAATTTGATTTGTAGACGGTTAAATTTGAATTTAAGAAGCTGTACCATATGTATATTACTTAAAAACGGTTATTATTATAATTTTGTATTCATTAATTCTTTTTTTTTTTTTTTAAAGACATGAAATTGAGTCGTATTCGCGACAACAACAAACTGGTTTACGACCAGTAAATGCTTTACAACGTTCAGCAACATTACCAGCCAATCCAAAACATATACAACAATCGTCAAATAATAAAAATCGTGTAACATTTCGTGTTAGGTCACCATCTACCGATCAAAAAAATAATAATAATATTAAAATGACATCTGAAGATTTATTACAACCAGGACATGTTGTCAAAGAACGATGGAAGGTAACATAGAAAGAAAGACAACAACAAAATCTAATCTAATTTTTTTTTCTTCTTTTTACCCTTTTTAAAGGTTGTGCGAAAAATTGGTGGTGGTGGTTTTGGTGAAATATATGAAGGACAAGATTTAATAACACGTGAACAAGTCGCCTTAAAAGTTGAATCAGCCCGTCAACCAAAACAAGTATTAAAAATGGAAGTAGCTGTATTAAAAAAATTACAAGGAAAAGAACATGTCTGCCGTTTTATTGGTTGCGGACGTAATGATCGTTTTAATTATGTTGTTATGCAATTGCAGGGTAAAAATTTAGCTGAATTACGTCGTGCACAACCACGTGGTGCATTTTCATTAAGTACAACATTACGTTTAGGTTTACAAATATTAAAAGCAATTGAATCAATACATTCAGTTGGTTTTTTACATCGTGATATAAAACCAGTAAATATAATAAAAAATTATAAAATTATTTTTATTTTATTTATATACATTTTTCTAGAGTAATTTTTCAATTGGTCGTTTACCATATAATTGTCGTCGTGTTTATATGTTAGATTTTGGTTTAGCACGTCAATATACAACTGGTACAGGTGAAGTACGTTGTCCAAGAGCTGCAGCTGGCTTTCGTGGTACAGTTAGATATGCATCAATAAATGCTCACCGTAATCGTGAAATGGGACGTCATGATGATTTATGGTCATTATTTTATATGTTAGTTGAATTTGTTAATGGACAATTACCATGGCGTAAAATTAAAGATAAAGAACAAGTTGGTTTAATGAAAGAAAAATATGATCATCGTTTATTATTAAAACATTTACCATCAGATTTAAAACAATTTTTAGAACATATACAATCATTAACATATGCAGATAGACCAGATTATAATGTAATTTTTTTCATTTAAATATTTGAAAAGGAATTTTTTTTAAATATTTAATAATTCTTTTATTTTGTAGATGTTATCATCATTATTTGAACGTTGTATGAAACGACGAGGTGTTAAAGAATCTGATCCATATGATTGGGAGAAAACTGATCCAATTAATAATTCAAATTCTAGTCAAAGTAATAATATACAAGCTCAAACTAAAAATAATGAATATATACATGGTAATGTAACACAAATGACTGTAGCTGCATCAAATGCTAGTGGAACTGAATATGTAAATTTTTAATTGTATTTCAATTTTAAATATATTAAAATTTACAAATTTTTTTTTTTTTATTTAGGTGAGACGAAGGAATGAAATGGACATACAAATGGCTACAACTGAACCAGTTAACCATCATAAAGATAAGGTAATATATATTTTTTGATATATATTTTAATACAACACCATAATATAATTAGTAATTGAGTAAGCTAATTTTAAACATGTCCGTCCGTCCTATATAAATCAATAACAAGCATTTCCTTATCATACTAAACGTACACGTAAATTTATGATGGACAATAATAACAATACGATGTAAGCTGACGTAAGTTTGAAATTTCTGTCAGTAGAGGCGCTGCATAGTTTTTAAAAAATTTAAATACTCAATTGCTAATTATTAATAAAAAATTGTTTATTCATTACTGATATTCATCAATTATGTCAGAGTAATTGACGAATTTCAATATAAAATAATATAAAAAATCATGTCACACCTAAATTTACATATAAAATTAATTATATTAAAAAACTCCATCGTTGTGGGCAAAAAAAAAAATTCATTATCATCTATGGCAACACAAATATCTAAATGTACAACAAAAAAAAAAAACAGGTTGATAAAAATTGTAATGCCACAACATCATCCCACAACGAAGTCATCAAAAATCAAAATAATAGCTTACATCAAATGCACCCGTTACAGCAGCAGTTACAACAACAACAACATATGAATCTACAAACTACAGCTATGAGTGGCAGTGGTATATCACAACAATATCAGTTACCTTCCGGTGGACAACAGCAACAATTAATTACAGGTCAACAACAACAACAACAACAGCAGCAGCCACAACAACATCCTGTTGGTATGTTATTAAAACAACAAACTGGATCAAATTCAACACCAATCGCTCCTATTAAAGTAATCTATTTATTTTAGTAATCTAAATTTATATAATAATAATAATAATGGAATTTAGGTTCAAAAAGTTCCAAGTGAAGCAATGATTAATTTACAACGTGATCGACATGGTAGTGGTGCTGAAAATATATCAAAATCACAATTTCATACACGTAGTAATATTGAAGCACAATTACATAATCAACAAATACAACATGATCAACATCAATCACATGGTGGTAATTATGGGGTTATTGGTGGTAATGGTAGCAGTAATAATATAGGAAATATAACAAATAAAAAATATTCAATTGATAATACTAATAATCAAATGAATAAT
The DNA here is from genome assembly GCA_949752835.1 of Empis stercorea. NCBI lineage: Eukaryota > Metazoa > Arthropoda > Insecta > Diptera > Empididae > Empis > Empis stercorea. The sequence continues at coordinate 500,101 of OX457090.1, forward strand.
ATTAATCAAAGTCCAAATAAAGCACGTCGTTCAACATCCCAAATTGATAATAATGATTTAGATGCATATCATTTAACTGATAATAATGCTATATTATTTCAACAACAACAGCAACAATTAACAAATAATCAAAATTGTAATAATTGTATTTATAAAAATCAAGAAAAATCAACATATGGTAGATTAAGAGTATTAACAGCACCAACAACAAATGTAGTACATGAGATATGTGGTACATCAGAAGCTGGTATTGGTGGTGGTGGATCACCACGTGGTGATAATGATGGTTCACCATTTTCATATGATATAAATAAAACACAAAATGAATTTCGTAATCATCGTAATCGTGCTGATTCAGCTGTTAGTGGTGGCGGTGGACCAGGTAGTGCTAGTGGTAGTAGTGGTATTAGAAGATCAAATTTACGACCTAATTCTGGTACTGGTTCGACACAACGTTTAAGTGGTGGTAATCGTGATCATTCAGTTACACAATTTGCATTAATTGATGATGAAAATGTATCAGCATTACAACAAGTAACAAAAGGTGGTGGTGCATTAACATTAGCATCACAATGGAAAAGTCAATTTGATGATTCAGAAGAAACCACTGATAATGAATGGAAACAAGAACCACAGGTAAACTTTTTGTTATTATTGACATTTTAATTTAATTTTGATTTTTATTATTTTTTATATATTTAAAGAGTCCTGATCATCGAGATAAAAGTCATTTTGAATCACAATCACAACCAAATTTAGTCAGTAAACATTCAACTGTACGTAAACGTGATACGAAACGAAAAAAGTGTAATCTTAATATAGCTGGCATAGAGAATTATACAAATTTACAAGACTTATTACCACATTGTTGGTCTGAACCAGCTTTGGGTAATATATTGAGAAGAGATTTAGAACCGCCAATTATACAACAAGCAGCTTTTGATGATACAGTAAGATATAATATCTAATCACAGTAAGAATATAATATCTAATATTATTATTTTTTTATACATATATATAGATATATCGAATGGATATAATACGTAATGTTGGTGTACGTGAACATTGTTCAGATGTTCCATCAATACAATTAAATAATAATATATCTGGTCAAATTGGTGATAATATTAATATAATAAATAATCGAATTGAATATAATAATGGTTTGAATACAATAATTGGTGATATAGGTGGTGGTGGTAATAATTTACTTAGTAATAATAAAAATATATGTGTATTTGGTAATAATTTAAAATTAAATCGACAAAGAAATAGTTTACCAAATGTTGCTATACCAGATATGCAAAATATTATAAATGGTTTTAGTAATATTAATTTAAAAGATCAAAATAATATTAAACAACAACCACAACCACCACAACAACAACAACAACAAATATTTCAATCAAACTGTGAATTAAAATTTATACCATGGAAAATGGAAACAACAACTGTACAAACATCAATTCCAAATACAACATCAAAAAATTCAACTATATTACCAATTATTGATCATACAAATATTATTAGTGGTAATGATAATAATAGTATATTATTTAATCAATCAAATCAACAACAACAATTACATGTTCAAAGTATAGAAGATGATCAACAGGATGAAGGTTGTGCTGTTAGTGGTCGTTTAGAAATACGTGTAATTCCTCAAGGTAAAATATAATATATGTATATACTTATGTATATATAAGCATGTGAAATAAAACCAAAAATCTTTTAGAAATTTTATCCAAAAAGAATATATAGACTATAAAATAAGTCAAATTGTTACTTACATTTTTTTATGAAAATGAAAAATTTCAAATATGATTTATTTTGGTTTATATATTCTTTAGTTTAAATATAAACTAAAATATTATATTAGACTGCACACAACTCCAATATAAATTATGCACATCTAGAATATTCTTATTCCAATTATTCAATTACTATATTACAGATAAAACATAATAATTCTCTCGATACTGTTAACACCATTATATTATGCGTAATAAATTATATAATATAATTATAATTGATTAACAAAACAAAATTGCTATAATTCTATAGAATAATGAACAAATTAAATCAAAAACAAATATAAATTCTGATCCAATTAAAGTATTTTCTCAAAATATTATCTATGTAATATATAAAACCATTCAATTTCTTCTCAACAGAAAGTCCAAATCCTGAAGAATCGGTTTATTTCGATGCCTTAGCCAATGGTGGTATTAATTTAACAACTATAAATTTTAATAATAAAACAAATGATACAAAAACTATTAGCAATAATACTACTACTACTTCTATAAATACTAATAAAGGATTAAATAAAAATATTACAAAAGAATTGGATGATAATAACGATGGTGATGCTGATGGTGGTGGTGGTGGTGGTGATATATTAGATAATAAATCAAAACAATCAATAGAAATAAATAAGCAATTTATAAAACAACAAAATGAACAAGAATTAAAACAAATAACAAATAAAAATAATAAGAATAATGATAAATACCTTAATAATGATGATAGTGAGGATGATGATGATGATGATAACGATGATGATGATGATGATGATGATGATGATGATGAAGATGATAATGCCATTGATGAAGAAACTAATTCAAATAAAAATATTTTAATAAATAAATTATTAAAACAATTTAATCCAAATATACAACAACAAAATGAAAAAGATATACAAAATATTGATTCAAATTTATTAATAAAAAATAAATTAATTACAAATGCTACAACAACATCACTTCCAACAGCAACAACAACAACACCAATAACAACAAATAGAAAAATAAATAATAATAATAATAATAATAAAAATAATTGTAATAATAAATCAAATTCAAGAAATTTAAAAAATTTCAATAATAAACCTTTATCAAAAAGTCCAATAAATTGTCTTATTGGTACTTCTGGTATCATCGGTGAAAATATAAATGTAATTGGTATTACTACAACAACAACAACAGCAACAGATATTAATGATGTAACAAATGATACAACATCTACAACAACAACAACAACTGGCTGTGGTAATAGTAAATCAAATTCAACAACAACACAATCTAATTTAATTGGTAATAAAATAAATACACCAATTATATCATCATTACCTCAACAACAACAAATTCAAACATCTGCTGGTAGTAGTAAAATTCCAATATTAAATCAAAATTTACGTTTATTAAAATGTGCATCATGGGCTGGTACTGATGTTATTACAGCACAATCAATATTATCAAATCAAATACAACAACAACAACAACAACAGCAACAACAAAATAATTCTTCAACATCAACAACAACAACAACAAATCAAACTACAACTAGTAGTGGTGGTGGAAATAATATACAAGATATGACAGATTTAACACCAGGTTAGTAGCAAATTAAAATTAAAATCTTTTCACTATATTTTTCATACTAATTACTACTTTGAATGCTATAATTAAATAATTAAAACAAAACAAAACAAATAAATTGTAAATAAAAAATTGTTGCGCTTAAATTTAAACAAAAAAAAACAAACATTTTTTTTTTTTATGACAACAAATAATGAATTTTTAAAGAATAAACATTATAATGTATTAATAATTTCCATCTCCAATATTTATTTGTCGTAATTTTAATTATTCGGTAATTTGTAAATTTTGTCACCGTCTTACGATACTCGCACATTAAAATTTATATTTAACACATAAATAATTATATTTCATTTTCCATTCTTTCTTTATTTGTTGTTCAAATATTTTCTTAATGAATTTTTTAAAATAATAATTAATAAATAAAATAAAATTAGCATTGCGAAGACGTAGACAAAGTGATAAATATGTCACTGATCCTTCACAATTAAATTTGAGATTTTCAAGACCAAAATCACGTAATTCGAGCAGGTGAGTGTTTTAATTTTTGTATATGTTCGTTTCGTTTTTTGTTTTGTTGTATTTTTATTTTAATTTCTATTTATTATTTTAATTTTTCTTTAGTGTTTTTTTGTTTTTGTTTTGTATTAATTATTTAATTTACAATATTTTATTTTGTATATTAAAATATGATGAATTCCAAGGATGTAAAACATAATTCCCCCGAATATTATTTAGTAGTAATTTTAAATATTTTTGGTTTTTATATATAAAAATGAGAAACCTTTAAAATGAATATTAAAATGTTTAGTTTATTATATTATATTTTATTATTATTTTTTAAAATAGCTTTAAAAAAACTTTCGAAAAAAAAAAAAAAACAGAAACAAATTAATTTAATTTTTAAAATATAGATCACGAGGTATACCAAATCATTTACTAGGATCATTTGATGTTAAATTTAAAGATAATTCATCAGATGATAGTGTTGAAGAGAAACCACAACAACAACAACAACAATATCAATTACAAAGATCTGGATCAGCAACACACCAACAACAACAATTATCAGGTGGTAATATAAGTGGTATTGATATTGGATCATCATTAACTTCTGGTTTAATAATTAATTATAATAATCAATTATCATCATCACCATCATTACAACAACAACAACAACAATCATTATCAACAACAGGAATACAATTATTACAACAACAAGAAAATAATGATTATAATAATTATCCAATTGTTCAATATAATAATTTTATAAGTAATAATATGAATAACAGTAGTAATTGTTATTTATCACAACAAAAACAACAACAACCATTTAAAATTGATAATAATTCTGATACAATAGGTTCAATTGATATTAATAATTTGTCAACAACAATTTCAACAACTAATACTACAGCATCATTACAACATCAACAACAAAATATATTAAATTCAACTACAATTTTATCAACATTAACAACAACAACAACAACAACTTCTACTACACCAATAACAACTGGTATTATTATTAATAATAAAATAAGACAACAACAAAATTATTTTAATGATAATAATTTAGATGGTAATAATAGTAGTAATAATATAATAAATATTAATCATAATAATAGTAATATTAATAATAGTGGTAATATTGAAAATAATATAAATAATATTGAACAATCATCATCATCATCATTAATACCATTATCAGTATCATTACAACCACAATTATCATCTATTAATAATATAATTAAAACTAATTCAATTACTAATACTACTACTACTCCTACAACTGCTAATATTAATAGTAGTAATAATGATTATGTTGTTGTTGAACAAATACGTAATGAAATAACACCACCACCGGGTGCACCAAAACCAGAAAATAGTGCACGATTACGAAGGTATAGACATAATGTAGATTAAAAAAAAAAAAAAAAAGATTTAATTTAAAAAAATAAAAGAAGTGCTATTTGGCTAAAGTATAAAATAATAATCATAAATTGAAAAAAAAAAATGAAATATAAATTGAAATATATATATGTATATGTATACAAAAAATAAAAAATAAAATATTTATTTATATATTAATTTAAAATTGCTAAAAAAATTAAATAAAATTTATGTAATATTTATAAATTATTTTATTTATTTTTTTTTTATCATTTTATTATTATTTTTTATTTTTTTTGTAAAACAAAAAAAAACTCTGTTAATTAGTAATTATTTATTCTGTGTATATAAAAATTAATCATAATCGCATTTAATTTTTTTTTTTTATGTATTAAAATTTTTGTGCAAAGAGATGAGATATTATAATTTTAATATAAATATATCAATCCTTTTAATTTAAATTATTATTATTTTTCTTATTAGCCACACAATTTGTTTTTAAACAATTTTGATAAATTGTAAAACAAAAAAAAAACGATCAAACTATAAATATTTTTTGTAAATTAATTGTTAATACAAAAAGACTTGATTTTCTGTTCTTTTTTTCTTCCTAATTTTAACATTTAGAAATTAATTAAATTACTAAGCATTATTATATTATTACTTTTTTTTCGGAGAAATTTTAGGATATATAAAACTATTTCGCAATCATATATGAAATATATAGCTAAAAAAAATAATTAATTAAATGAAAGTAAATACCAAAAAAAAAAAAAAAAAAAAAAAGATATTAATATACTCAATTTTTTAAACAATTTTCGATTTTTTTTTTTTTTATAATAAATATATTTTGATTTCTCTTGTTAACCAAAAACAAAAAAATAGTAACTTACAAAAAGGTAAATCCATCAATTTTTGTTCCAAAAAAAAAATTAATATACAAAAAAAATTATAATTAAAAAAAAAAATAGCTTATATTAAAATTTTTAGACAAAAAAAAAAAAAAACAAAAACGAAAGCAAATTAATGTTATTCATGAAAAATCTAGTCACTATATATATATATATACATAAATATATATAAAAACAAATATTAATTATTAATAATAAAAAAAAAAAAAAAAAAACTAAATAATATTAAAGAAAAAATTTAATTTAAAATCCCAAATGATAAAGGCATCGCAATATACAAACAACAACAAAAAACTATGGAAAGACACAAACATTAAATTGAAATGTTAAAATTAAAATTAATTTAAAAAAAAAAGTTATTAAGCAAAAACGAATAGAATTTCATTATAATATTTTTTAATTTATATATTAAATAAAAAAATATTTAATTAAATTTACCAACAAAAAAAAAACAAAATAATAAATAAATAAAGCGTTTATTCATTGTTATTAATATTTAAAATGATAATTTCTGTATTATTTTATTTATCAAAAAAAAAAAAAAACTACACGAATCTTAAAACGAATACAAAATTGTCAGTATAAGAATACAAAAATAAATAAATAAGAGAAAATATAATGATGTTTCTTTATATTAAATAATTTATTTTAGATATTTCCTAAATATATAAAAGGAATAATTGAAATTACAAGTTAAATAATGATTATATTCGTTAATGTCAAATTGTACTATAAAATGATTTGCATTTAGATTTTTTTTTCTTTTTATTAAATTTAATAAATTTTATTCCTGTATTAAAATCCAAGTTCAATTCTTAATAATTTTTATAAAAACTGTATTCGATAACATTAATGAATCTAATTATTTTTTTTTTGTGGAAGCTTTGTTTTAAGTTTGGGTTTGATAGAAAAAAATTGAAGACGATGCAAATTGAGATTTGATAAATAAAAAATTTAAAGAAAAAAGAAAAAGAAAAAAACAAAAATAGGTATATAAAATCTTGTACCGGTGATAATACTAAACTAAGAACTTTTACTTTAAATAAAAAAAAAATGCATAAATGTTTAATTAAAATAAATTCTCTTAAACCTTTAATAAATGATAAAAAAAACTATGTTGTTTTTTTTTTTTCATTCTAATTTAAAACAAAAATTATTTAAAAAAAAAATCAAAGATTTATGTCAAATAAATAAAACTATTAAAATAATATAAATAAAAAAAAACATTACAAGAACATTATGTAGTAAACTAAAACTAAAAATTATTTTAAATTCAATAAGTCAAGTAAAATAAAAAGAAAATATCTGAAAATAACAAAAATAGTATGTTTATTTCAAATGAATACTAAAAAAAAATTAACAATTATCAGAAGATGCAGCTGGTTTTCTTGAGGATGAAAGGAACTGAAAATCAGCCTTTACTCATTGTATAGGTAATTTAAATTAATGCTAACGAAACGATTGCGTTACGTTACGTTCAATGTACCTTTCATACCATTTCAACTTTATTTTGACACCCGTAGACATACGTATTGAAAGCGCAATGAAAGCGTTATGGAACTTCCCTACTCACAACTATTATTGTGGCGGAATATAGCGAAATGTTTACGTCAAATGTCATATTAGTAATTGATAGAGGTTAGGTAATATTATATTGTTGGGTTATTTTACATAAATACAGGATCGAGTTTTGTCTTTATTTCAATTTAAATTATATATACATAAAAATATTAAAACAAATTTAATAATAATGTTAATTAATATTAATAATCCGAAATTACAAAGTTATGAATTAAATCATTGTGCTCTACCATCTTGGTATAATAAATTTGAAAAAATTACAATACCAACATGTTTTATTAAAATACCAGATAATATATTACAATATTTAAAAGATGATATTATTATATTACCAAAAGAATGTTATAATAATAATAATTCATTAGATAGTGATATATTTAGTACATCATCATCATCATCAACTAATATATTAACACATCAAGAATTAAATGATGAGAATGATGATGATGATGATAATATGAATGAATTAATTACACCAGAATTTCCAGAATTTAGTAATAAAATAAAAGATATAATTAATAATTTATCTGGTTCAGTATTTATAAAAACAAATTGGCATTCACCAAAAGATGCATTTTGGATAACAACTGGCCAAACATTAAAAGTACAAGATATTACTGATTTATATCAATTATTAAAAGCATCTAATTATATTAAAAATGATCTTAATAATTATGATTTACCAATTGATAATAATAATACTATTGATAATTATTTAATTATAAAAAAATGGTTAGATATACATCCTGGTACAGAATTTCGTTGTTTTGTATATAATAGAAATTTAATAGCAATATCACCAAGAGATTGGCCACAATATCATAAACATATTATACAACAGCATAAGGAAATTATTAGCGATATATTATCAATATTTAAAGAAAAAATTCAAAATGAATTTCCAATTGAAAATTGTTAGTATATTTATATATATTTTTATACCTATATATATATATATATATATATATATATATATAGTTTTAATATTTAATTTTATTTCATTTATTTTAAAAAAAAAATTAATTTATTTATATATATATATATATATATATATATATATATTTATTTCACAGTTTGTTTTGATGTTATTCGTGATGTTAAGGATAATGTAATTATTGTTGATTTTTCACCATTTCATGAAAAATATACAGATTCATTAGCATTTGATTGGAATTATTTATATAATAATAATGACGATGAATTTATAGAAAATTATCCAGAATTTCGATATATTAAAACAGATTGTGGTATACAACCAAGTAAAAGAAATAATTATGGTTATCCACAAGATTTTATTGATATATTCAATAATAATACAACTTCAGATTATTTAACAGATCTACTATCAACACAATTAACAAATTTATAAATTATATTAAATATTATACCAAAATATCAAAAGGTAAATAATATATACAAATAAATTTATTTTGCAATTATTATATTTTTCTTTTTATGTATATTTATGTATATTTTAAAAAAATTAAAAGGAAATAAAAATATGTAATAATAATAATTTTATATAGTGATAATATTACTATATAAACAAAAAACATCCAAATTTTTATTTTAAAAACTTGATATTTCGTCTAGCATATATCTCAGTGGTAAATTTTGGTACTAATTCTGAAACATACATTCGAATAATGAATGAATCAGACAAAAGCTGAAAAAATAATTTCTTCTTTTTTTTTGTTGAATAAATAATTTAATGTATTTGTTTTACATATATTAAATTTTTTATTCAATTTTATTTCTTCATTGCTCAAGAACTCTATATACAAATCGTCACCTCAGTATTTAAATGAAATATTATAATTATATATATATATATATATATGGTTTTTTGTCAATTTGAGTTAAAAATATGTAACTTAACATTAAAAATTTAGATCTTTCTATTGCCCGTTGTCTTCTAAATTAAACTATTTGCTTAAAGGAATTAATTTTAATTTAAAATTGACTAAATTTCTCTATCAAATTTAGAGATTAGGTTTTTCTAGTCGTTTATATATCACTTTAAATACTGAGGTGACGACATGTTTATATATATACATATATATCTATAATTTGTATAATGTAAAGAGGAATCACCACATTTTAAAACTGATTTCTTTATATATATGTATGTATATTTATTAACCGGAAAAATTTCTGTAATCAAATATGATTACGTCATTTTAGTTTATAAACATTTAAATGAGTAAATAAGTAATATATAAATATATATATACATATATATATAATTACAAAAATTTTTATATGGAATTTTTTATTAAGTGGGATAACTTTAAAATTAGGAATTAATTAAAATTGTCTTCGTAGGGTATTAGATGGACAGGACAGGTAGAAAAAAAAATCTTGCAAGAGGTAAGCACGATTGGTGATTACAATATATATAACTTAACATTATAATAATCAAAATTTTTTTTTTCTTTAATATTGTCCTAATTCTCTGCAAAATAACAATTCAAAAAACATTGATTTTATTCATAAAACATAATATTAATAATGGCTTATTAAATTCAAAAATATATACAATATATTTTGTTTTTTTTTTTTTTACTTAACAGACCGACAGATATGAAAGTTAATAGTAAAAAAAATAATAATAAATTGAACTTGTATACCGATTATTTATTTTGTTGCTTTGTCGGATTCTTAAAATATAAAATTACGTCACGAAAATTATACGAAAAAGTTCCTTACTTTCCATGATATGATATAATATTATTCTAAAATTCTATATTTGTATATTTATATACTACATAGTATATATATATAATAACCCTAAAATGTTTAATAAATTATAACACATATAAAAATGAGAAAAATTATATATATTAAATTCAAGGGTAACCAAAAATTATGATGTCATCATTTTATACATAGTTAATATGTAATCAATATTTTCTTGTATTATATATATAGAATGGAATTTTAAAAATTGAGTTTATTTTGCTCTTATAAATTAATTATAATATATACTTTTTTTAGTAACTAGCTACTATACTGTCTGTCGAAAAGTCATAAAAAGGCTTATATTATTTTCTAAAAAAAATATATATTTAATATATATAATCCAATTTATATGAAACTAAATGAATAAATTGTTGATTAACCTCTCCAATGTTGTTGAATTTTATATAATAGACTTTTTTTTTTTAAGAAATATATTTATATTTATAAGAGGTGGTAGAGAATACAGAATAATAATAAATATTTATAGAGAGAAAGACATATAAAGAATAATCTCTCTGTAATTTTTTTTTCTAATAAATTTTCCCATTTATATAAAAATAATAATAATTTCAAACTTAAAATTCAAAGAACATGAAAAATTATCATAGTATTAGTAAGAAATTTTGTCAGTTTGTTTGTTTGTTTTTTTTTGTTAATAAAATTATTTACCGCATTTGTAGTTTGATCGTTGACAAGAGACCAACGTGTGTTCCTCGTTATTTTATTCTATATATATATATAATTAAATAATATAGTTTAAAGTGTTCCACTAAATATTTAAGTGATCAAAAAAAAAAAAAAGAAAATTTAATAAAAAAAAACAGTGTTTTAAAAATAAAAGATTAAAAAAAAAATTAATAATTAAAAAAATTGAAATGGCAACGAAAGGTAAAAAACAATCAAGTAGCCGTACAGGTACACCAATACCTGGTGGTTCATCATCAAGAACACCAAGACCAACTAGTCCATTAAGTCCAACACGTCATTCACGTTTAGCTGAAAAAGCTGAATTACAAAATTTAAATGATCGTTTAGCATGTTATATTGATCGTGCTAGAAATTTAGAAAATGAAAATGCCCGTTTAGCTGTAGAAGTTCATACAACACGTGAAACTGTAACACGTGAAGTATCTAATATTAAAGCAATGTATGAACATGAATTATCTGATGCTAGAAAATTATTAGATGAAACAGCACGTGAAAAGGCTAAATTAGAAATTGATACAAAACGTTTATGGGAAGAAAATGATGAATTAAAAACAAGGTAAATTAAATTATTTACATAATTGATCTTAAATTTATCTTTATTTATATATATAAAAAAAAAAAGAATTACGCGGGCTTCTTTTTATAGCACTTAACAAAATTTGTACTCAGCACACACAACAAATTCAAACCAAAAAAACACCACAATAAAATAATATGTATTTAGATTAACGTTTTCTTTTTCTGCCTATGCTTGGGGGACAAAAAAAAACCTTTTTATAGTATCAAATCATGATCCATAGTAATTTAACTAAATATTTTAGCTGTGCTGAATACAAATTTTTATTCATGACATTATAAATATTTCTCAATATATATATTAATAAAAAAAAATAAGGAAAAATTCATATCTTTTTTTTCTTCTTTTTCTCTTTACAATTTTACTATATAATAGTAAATCTAAAAATGAAATTTATAATAGTTTTTTAGGTATCGCGGGTAAATTTATTTTTAGATAATTTATATAAATATAATATTGAATAACTTCAATATTTTAATATACTTAAAAGAATATTAATAAAACTTCAAATAAAAATATGAATACAACTATAAATATTTAAAAAAAATAAAGCAAAAATATAATTTAATATATATATATATATATATCGGTCAAATTTTTCCTTTTCTTAATATTTTCATTATTACTTAATATTAATGAAACATAAGTTGTTGTTTTTTTTTTCATCATAAAAAAAATTATGATCTCATCGTTTCATATTGGATATTTTTTTTTTATTATTAACAACTCACACGATAGTTTGTATATTATACTAGCAACCTTGCCGCGCAAGCCTATTTTTAATTATGTATATTAATAAAAATTCTATAATAACGCACATATACTATATAAGTACATAAAATATATATAAAATATTTATGTAAATATTTTTATATATATATTTTTTTAATATAGGGTTACCAACCCAACTTGAAATTATTTATGTATATTGGATGGTTTTCGTTATACTTTTGTTTCTCTATTGTAGCGTTTCCATGAATATGGATTGAGTTGTGATTGGATTGAAATGGGATTATGGTTATGTAAAAAATACAAATTCAATTCGCATCGTTTTCATGCGCATGGAATTGAGTTGATAGTTATATAGCAAATCAACAAAACTCGAGTTCAATCCGCATGGTAAAGTAATATATTTTGTACAATACCAAAAAAACATTCTGAATACATGGCAATCCTAATCGATATATATATATATATGTATAAACTATATAGTACTACTTCTTTTTATATTTTGGATAATTACTTGTTATGACCAAAAAAGCAACAACAAAATCACTTAAAATTTTAAAAAAAATATGGTAAATATATACCACTTTTAGGTATATGGATCTGTGGATACTTAATTAGCATTTATAATTTATTTATATTTAATCTTATATATCGGAATCGGAAATATATATTAATTTTTAAGAATAAAATGTAAATTAAGTGGAATATATAGTTGAAAAATAAAAAAAGAAGGGTCATTTCATAAATAAATTTAATACATTTGAAAGCCGCCACTCGATTTTATAAACATATAAATATTTTCTATGTTATATTTAAAAAGTACAGTCTCTTTTATTTAGAAATTTAAAATGCATGATTTCACATACCATAATTTAATTATTATTTGTATCCCTATGCTACTATCATCTACTACACAGAAACAAAACTAAAATAGTATTTTTATTTACATATAAATAGAGGGGTGGACGCGAAATATAGATGATAGACGGTATATATACCACAAATTGAGCTACATACCATTTTCATATTCGACCTAAAAATATATTGTACATATTTGTATATATCTAATATGAATGAACTTGTCACATTCCTTTATATAAACCTGTTTTTAAATATTAAGTCCAATAAGAATATCAATAAGAATTATAATCCGAGACTGTACATATGATCTAATATTATAAACCAAAAATTGAATTTACTCCAAAAATAGTATAGATTTTAAAATCAACACGAATCATAAATTTTTCCGATAATTTCTAATATGAATTTTGACGGTCCTCACAGTTAAATAATATAATAAAGTGCTATCTCACCGATTAAAGTTTACCATAAAAAAAAAAGACTAATGAACTACCAGCATAATATATGCTAAACGCATTTAACATGTGGAAAACATAATTTTAATTTAGTTTATTTTTGTTTTGTTTTAAAGATAAAAATTATGTGGGAGGCAAACAACTATAATTTCATTTAAGACTATTAAATTTTATAAGACCTTTTCTTTTTTTGTTGTTTTATGAAAATATAATAATGTAAAAAAATATAAAAATTGTTACCAGTTTTATTCAAAAATACTTCTTGTAAGTATATTTATGTTGAATATTTCTTTCAAATAATATTGATGAACTTTTATCTCTGTAATTTTGAACCATAAAATAAATATAAAAAATTGAAAAACTGCACAGTGTAGTTTCATAATGAGAAACATTTTTTTTTGAAGATATTTTCCTGTTGTTTTCTTTAATAGTTTGTTTGCTAATTACTAAATATTATAGCTAATAAAATATATTCTTTCTTATTTTTCGCCAACATAATGATTTCTGGTTGTATTTAAGTATAGAATTAATAATTTAATAAAATAATATGATGGCTCCATCTGAGCTTAATCCAATTGGCAGATAGTAAATTTTATCTCAGCATTTTCTATATAGATAAAGTTGTTTGTGTAATTTTACCAACTAATAAATATATCTTTCTATCTTTCTTTTATGCTATGTTTTTTCCGTTCATCATAACATGTTTAATTTCTCTTCATAGACTCTACTTTTCGAATTAGTTGAGTGGGGGTCGATTTGGTGAATAAATACTTCTTTTAATTATGTAATTTAGAACTGTATTTATACATCTTTCCATAGTTGTTGATAATTCACAGAAATATCCTTATTGTCCTGGCAGAAGCATAAATACTGTTAAAATATATTTAAAAAAAAATGTATATTATTAATTTTTTTTTATTAAGAATATAATTAAATTAGTAATATTTTATTATTAAATCAAAATAATAATAATTAGGTTTAAATTTTTCCCATCATATCCTCGGAAAGTACCCTAAAAAACCCTAAATATAAATAAAAGTAATATAAAATTTAAGTAAATAATAATATAAATAACACATGGTAAAAATCTATTTATAAATCTGGTTAAATATATATGTACATAACTAAAAAATAAATAATCATTTATTATGAAATTTTATATTTATAGATAATATTATTATTTTCTTTTTTCTTCAATATATAATAGATTGGATAAAGCATTAAAAGATTTAAAATTAGCTGAAGGTAGTGCACGTCATTATGAAACACGTTTTACAGAAATATCAAGTAAATATAATACAGCTCTTGCTGATCGTAAAAAAGCCCAAGATGATTTAAAAGATGCTGAAAAAGAAATTGAACGTTTAAGACAATTTTTAAATGATACACGTAAAAGTTTAGAAGCTGAAACATTAGCACGTGTTGATTTAGAAAATAATATACAAAGTTTACGTGAAGAATTATCATTTAAAGATCAAATACATTCACAAGAATTAACCGAAACAAGATCACGTCGACAAGTTGAAATAAGTGAAATTGATGGGCGTTTAGCACAACAATATGAAGCTAAATTACAACAATCATTACAAGAATTACGTGATCAATATGAAGGTCAAATGCGTTCAAATCGTGATGAAATTGAAATGTTATATGAAAATAAAATTAAAAATTTAGAAAATGCAGCAAATCGTAATTCAAATGCAGCTAGTAGTGCTATGGAAGAATTACGTACAACACGTACAAGAATTGATAATTTAAATGGACGTTTAAATGAATTAGATTTAGAAAATGCCCAATTAAAGGGACGTGTTAGAGATTTAGAAAAATTATTAGATTCTGAACGTGCACGTCATAATGATGATATATCTATATTAGAATTAGAATTACAACGTATGCGTGATGAAATGGCACATCAATTACAAGAATATCAAGATTTAATGGATATTAAAGTATCATTAGATTTAGAAATTGCTGCATACGATAAATTATTAAAAGGTGAAGAGCATCGTTTAAATATTACACCAACATCATCGGCAAATACAACACAACAACAAACAACTACATCATCATCATCAAATATAAATATATCACGTGGTCCATCAACTGGACGTTCACAATTACAACAACGTAGAGTTAGTACAAATTTAAGTGGTGGTAGTAGTTCAACAACAACACCATCTGGTTTAGCTGCATTAAAACGTAAACGTACAATTATTGATGAACAAGAAGATCGTAGCTCATCTGAATATTATGTTACAGCATCAGCTAAAGGTGATATTGAAATAATTGAAGCAGATGCTGATGGCAAATTTGTTAAATTACATAATAAATCAAATAAAGAAATACAAATTGGTGGTTGGCAATTATTACGTACAGTTGGTAATAATGAAACATCATTTAAATTACATCGATCTGTTAAAATTGATGGTAATGGTTTTGTAACTGTATGGTCATCAGATTCTGGTGTTACACATGAACCACCAATTAATATTGTTATGAAACAACAAAAATGGTTTACTGGTGATAATATGAAAACAACATTATTAAATACAGATGGTGAAGTAAGTATATACATTAAATTCATGATCTTTTTTTCTTGCTATAGTTCTTTTTGTTTTTAAAATTGTTTCTTTCTAATTTTCAATATTTTTTTTCTTTCTATTTTCTATTTTATAGGAAGTTGCAGCTTCAGAACGAATAAAACAAGTTTTATCTAGCCATGCATCACGTTATCGTGTTGGTGGTGGTGGCATTGGAGAAGATATATATCATCAACAGGTACGAGGATTATCAAATTCATCTACAACTGGGGTACGGAGCTTTTTGTCGATATTTTATTAAAAAAAAAAAAAAAAATCAAAACTTTTTTTTTTTTTTTTTTTGAAGATAAAAATAAATAAAGAAATATAATAAAAAAAAAAATAAAATATTAAATATATATATATTTTTATATATTTTCTTAGCGTTCGTTCTGGTTATGGTAAAAAAAATAAACTAAAAAAACTGTGACATAATAAATCACATTATAAAAATAAAAATTTAAAAAAAGGACACTAATACAAAAAATAAAACAAAAATCAATTATAAATAATTCATACACGTTGGCATTTAGCAAAACAAAAATTGAAAATAAATAATGTTTAAAAAAATATCTAATAAAAAAAAAAGTGCAATTAATAAAAAAAATATTAATAATCAAAGATTTAATTTAAAATAATAAAAAAAAATTTTAGAAAATAGAAAATAAACTAACGATATTTGAGAAGTGGCAATGATGAAGCGCAACAAAATGACGACAGAAAAATAAAACAACGATGACAACACGCACTACCTCAACCACATATATTAATTTTCAGAGACAATTTTGTAGCCTATATCAACACATAATCATCATCATCTATTCACCACCAACACACCTCATATCAACTATAATCTCTTGTTTGTTCTTTTATGAAAACAAATGATTTTACAAAAAAAAAACAAATAATAATAATAACAAAATAAGTAAAAAAAAAAAGATAAAGAAATAATTTAATAATAACAACAACAACAAAAAAACTGCAGACAAACTTGAAAAAAAAAAATACAAAATGTAATTAAATTTTTTTTTGTATTTTTTTTTTAAATTTTGCTATTGATTTTTTTTTTTAATTTCATTTTCTTCTATAAAAAATCCATTTTTTTATCTACTCTATTTCATAATATTATACCATTTTCACATTAAATTAAAACAAAAAAACATTAAAAGAAAAAGGAGAAAAAAACTAACAGGGGAAAAAAGAGAAAAAAAGTTTTGAAATTTTTTTTTTATAAAAATTTATATTTCAAAAAGCAAAGTAACCCTTATTAATGGTGTTTGTTATTTTAAAATCTGTGCAAATCGATAAGATTTTTTTTTTTGATTTTTTTTTGTTGTAAAATTTTATAAATTATAATATAAATTCTTTCTATATTCATTTTTTCCCCACAAAATGAAATTTGTCTTTTAAAAAGAACTTGTAAAAAAAAAAAAACAGAGCGTGTATGCGTTCACGAAATTTTTTTGACGTTGCTCTCACATAATTAAATCAATTGCTAATCCGTTGGAATTATCATAGCCACTGAAAATAGCATGCAAAAGTCAAATTTGAAAATTTCATAGCTAAAAAAATGGCTTTGAATTTATCAAACCAAAAAATAATGACAAATTTCAATTTGAATATGGATATCTAAATTTTAAAATCATGCTTTCTTATTTTATTATTAATAATTTTTTATAAGAAAAAAAAATGTTTTAATAAAAATAGTATTGCATTACTATTACATTATTGTATTTAAATAATGCTTTCAATTTAATTGCACTAATTTATTAGTAATGCATTAATATTACTTAATAAATATATATTATTTCCTTCATTCCGATTATAATTGTGCTACTGAAATAGTTATTTTTAAATATTTTAATTATTTATTTATTTTATTTATTTATAGGGAGATCCAAATGTTGATGAGAAATGCAGTTTAATGTAAAATAAAACCAATTAATATATTTATAATTATTTCTTTCAATTAGAATTTAAGTTTTTACTTTTCTTATTTATTTTAGTAAACAGACACAAAAAACAAAACAAAAAAAAATTTGATAAATTCAGAAAGAGAAATTAAATGCAAATTAAATAACATTTACATTACATTTTTTGCTTGTAATATAGAAATATATAATTATAATATATATTGAAAATTCAAAATAAAAATATATATATAAAAAAAAATAGATAATAAAATAGAAAAAAAAATGTAAATATTGTTTGTATTCTTTTTTTTTTATTTAGAATAAAAATATTGATAAGAAAATGTCCTAAATTGCTTCGCGACAGAAGTGAAATGAAAGTTATCGTGTATAAACCTTAAAACATTCAATATTGACAATGAACAAACGCCATGTTTCTATTTTTATATAATAAAAATAAAAGCAATAAATATTATAAATATATTTATCTAAATCTAAAGAGATAATTTAATGAATTATTTATTAACAGATTTCTCATTGGTATGCTTCGACGCATGCCAAAAAGGCATTTGCATAACTTTCTTGCGTTCAGTGCACATTCATTTCCATAACGCACATGCGTTTGCATAACTTTCATTCATAAAAAATCGAATATTATGGAAAAGTACGAAAACTTTTAGATTTTTCTGAAAATAGTACCACAAATATGGTATAATTTATACATAAAAGATTAAAGATTCATATTTCATCACATGCGGATCTTCAATAATTAGATTATTATATATGTATTACATTCCCATATTTATTATACTTACATCTTGAAATTGTAGTTGTTAAATTTCCTAAATTTACCAATCTCTGGACAGTGGCAATGTATTTAAATTATTCGACGCACTAGCATTGATATTTTTTAATAGTTGAATTAGACTTTAATCTATCCATTGGTAGTATTGTTTTTGGCGCGTCTCCCAAAAAACCTACTGCTCCAAAAACAGCTTTAATCTACCCATTGGTACTATTGTTTTTGGCTCTTTTTGGAGCAGTAGGCTTTGGGGGACGCGATTCCATATTTTATTTATGTATTTCTTCTTAAATATTAATATTAACAATTAAATACTGCTTTTACAAAACACAAACTGTAAAAAGCGCAATCAAAAAATCAAATATATAAAATGACACAAACTCTCCATAACCCTTCAAGCAAGGCGATAGGCGAGTTAAAATTAACTCGAAAATGAACTCAGCGACATATGGACGGCGTCCATTTTGATTCTACTTGATGTGTCAATTTTGTGTAAACTAACAAATAAAGAAACAATTCTTAAGAAATACATAAATAAAATAGCAGATGAGTATAGTAGAGGAGTTCTTTCTTGCTAGAATCTCATATTAATTTGGTATCTAAGATTCCAGAAAATGTAAGAGATGCTATGAATAAATAGTATAAATTTGTATATATGAATATGAATAGTTTGAATTAGAATGTTTATTTTTAACATTTATAGTTCTTTACTAGAAGAAACTAAAGAAATAGGCATTTTAACGTGAGATATCTCAAAAGTAAGAAATTACAAATGTCAATTCGTAACCCTTCACTATAAATAATGACATACAACCAACGAACTAAAGCGGAAACCGCAATGTCGCGGCAAATGGACGCGTCATTTTTGACAGCAACGCTTCAAAAGTAGAATGTACATTGATATATGTAATGGCCCACAATATAACGTCGCGTTGATGCGGCAAATTTACCGCGACGCGTAAGTAGACTTACTTTCTACTTTTGCCGCTTTAGACGATCGTCATATCTAAAATTTTGACATCTTTACCTTTTGTTTTGTTCTTTTGATATAAAAAATTCTCAAAATTAAATTTAAAATTTTTAAAATGAGTTTTGAAAAATTAATAAATAAAGTTTCTGAAAATGAATGTTTATATAACATCAAATCAACGCGTTATTGTGGTTTGCAAAGCTTCAATGCGTCGCTTTTGACTTAAAGCTTCAAAATGTGAAAAGCGACGCATCCATTTGCCGCGACATTGCGGTTTCCGCTTAATAGAACTTCTTACACCAAATTACATGGCTTAATTATTAAATTTATATCCACCAACTGTCATTTTACCCAAGCGTCACTGCCACATGTTGGAACACGAATTCTAACCTCTTAAGCCTTCTATAATATATAGTTCGTTGCATGCAACACTCCATAAAGAACTGTCATTTAATTTTAATGCAACAGCTAAATAGGTGTTGCATATAAATAATTTAGTTTAGTTGGTTTAATTTAATAATAAAACCAAATTAAAAAAATATTTGGAAAATTATATAAGTAAAAATAACTTTTAATTATTTTGTAATATAACTATGGTGGGGTGCAATAACGCCAAAGGCAATAAAGCCCAATTCGGCTTTATTGCCTATTTCCTGGGAAATAAAGCCTAACTCGTAAATTTTTGGTGGTTGGCTTTATTTCCCAAATGAATGAGAAATAAAGCCAACTTGATATTTTGGAATATGAGAAATAAAGCCAATTTTTGTACTACGGAAGTATTTGGAAAAGGGCTGTATGTACATAATCACTTTCTTTTGCAGATATTTGGAAAAGGGCACATCAAATTGTATAAGTGCACGCGAGGCCAGCAAAATAATGCGGCCACCCGCGGCACGCAACGTGCCGGGCTCGTCTCTCGTGGCACGCAACGCGCATCGCGCTGACTTGCTGGCCCCGCGTGCGCCTATATAATTTGATGTGCCCTTTCCCAAAAATCTGCAAAACAAAAAATTATATTATTTGTACTACGGAAGTATTTGGAAAAGGGCGGCCGTACATAATCACTTTCTTTTGCAGATTTTTGGAAAAGGGCAAAACAAGTGATAGAAAGTGATTTGCCCTTTTCCAAAAATCTGAAAAACAAAAAAATTTATTATTTGTACTACGGAAGTATTTGGAAAAGGGCGGTACATAATCACTTTCTTTTGCAGATTTTTGGAAAAGGGCAAATTAAGTGATAGAAAGTGATTTGCCCTTTTCCAAATACTTTAAGTGATAGAAAGTGATTCCAAAAATCTGCAAAACAAAAAATTATATTATTTGTACTACAACAAAAAATATATTATTTGTACTAAATTTTCTCTATATTTATTGAGCAACAAGACATATTATATTTTCCACAGATTATTATTTTTGAAATTGGAAATAAAGCCGTATGGCTTTATTTCTCATCCCTTGGGGAAATAAAGCCAACCACCAAAAATTTTTGAATTAGGCTTTATTTCCCAGCAAATAGGCAATAAAGCCGCATTCGGCTTTATTGCCTTTGGCGTTATTGCACCCCACCTATAACTATATATAAAGTATAATTAAATTAATTTATTTTGCTGTTATTTTGTTGTTGCATAAAATGACAGTCCTTTATGTAGCTGTAAACTAATCTATAAAGTGAAAATAATTGAGACTGCGTATTGCATTTTGTACTGCGTTAGTAATAATTTGCAATAAATTTGATTTCAATTTGCTATTCATTGTAAATTGAACTTATTACAAATCTATATAATTGTTTATTTAGACGAAGACGATTGATTTTTTTGTCTAAGTCCATGTCACCAAGTAGCTCAAACAGCTGAGTATTATATATTATCCTCAAATTCCCCTTGTCACACACATGACCATAGATCCGGGAAATAATTTTTCTCTGTCGAATAAGGCTCACTTACTCCAGGTAACGTCCAAGCCTTCGAGCCATACAACAACACCGGTAGGATGAGTTTTTTGTATACGTGTACAGCATATACTTTGTCTTGTTCTCGTTGTACACCTTTCGCTTCTTCTTCAATAATTGCAAAAGCTTGTATAATTCCTTGACGTGATGTCTGATGTGCCGATGATGTCCACGTCATCCGAAAACCCAAGGAGCTGACTAAATTTGTAAAAGATCAGCGCATCACCCTGTCTGAAAATCGTGCCACAACCCACAACACATCTCTCGTGTTCGTTAGTCTGACAAACAGATGAGCTTGGACGGTTCTGACTCTGACATTGCTTCGTATAACGAAGTTCGGTAAATGCTGTCATACACAGCTTTAAAATCGATAAAAAGGTGGTGCGTATCGATTTAAAACTCATGAAATCTGAGGCGTTGCAGCTTAAAGAGCCAAACACAATGCCAGCTTTAGCTGTGTAAGTAACTTTAAAAAAGTTGTTATATATGAAAAGCTCTTTTTCTCAAAGCTTATTTCTATTGATTTTCATATATACAAATTTTTTTAAAGTACAGTCACAGCTAAAGCTGGCATTGTGTTTGGCTCTTAACTATTTTGGATAATGTCTTGCAGCACATTATATCATTATATGCCGCGTTCAGCATCTGCTGAGCTGAACGGGAATATAGATTTATAAAGCGCTTTTAGTTACTGAACGGACACCTGAAAATCCATTTAAACATTACAGTTAAAATTTATGAAACAGAAATAGTGAACCTGAACAGTTAACTGAAGCTTCTATTAAATTATTTTGGAAGATTTGATTTATTAAATATTAATTTATGATATTTATATCAACGAATAATGAAGAATCAAGATTTATTTCAACGAAAAGGTACATAAATATTTATATAAAAATACAAAATACTTTCCGACATCGGAAATTTTTTACTCTTAAAACAAAATGGCTTCGGATGGAATTTTTTTCTTTTTAGGTCGCAACTTTTACTCCTTAAGGAAAATCAAATATAAATTGCTAATAGAACATCATAATTCCTGGACCATTAATGACTTGAGTTCTTGAAATATTGAGTTCTTTTTAATTTTTTTTATCTTAACCTCACATGAGTGGCGCTCAAATTTATTGGCTTTTTTGCAAGCCAATTTCACGACCCCCTCCCCCAATAGCCTGTCTTTCACTAACAAAAATTCATCTCGTGAGACGTTCAGCAGGAAAAGTACATCATATTAGTTGACTTTATTGTAACCATGATGTATTGTAACCATCAGCACTATCTCATTTACAACCATCGAACTAAAAGGTTTACAAAAGTAGTAAAATGTCTAGGGCAGGGATGCAGATGCAGTCATGGTTCCACTCCAGTGTGGAGATTGATTATCAGTATTTTTGCTTCTTTTCTGGAACTCGCTCTTCTAAATGCTGTCACAGATAGATGGAAGATTAAACCACTCTTGCATGTTTTTCACCCAGGACATTATTTGTCTGCATCGCTTTCTGACAAATAGTTTACCTTGGAGAACTAGCTTACCCAAATTCCCTAATTATTGTAACCATCAGCACAATCTCATTCTTCTCGTTGTTTCTTTATTTGTTATTTTGTCTATCATTCTGTAAGTCCATAATTCAAATAAGATGCCTGTCCATGGTTACATGTTGGAATCTTTATTTATCTAGCCTGGGAATTGTAAATAATTTTACAAAATAATTGGAAATCAATTTTTAATATAATTTTAATCTATATAATTATTTATTAAATCTATAATACAATTTATTTTAGTTATAAATATTATAAAAGAAATTTTAATCAAAATTAAATAACATAAAATTTCCTTAATTCGATAATTTTCTTATTTTCTTATATAATGGCGAAATTTTTTAATTAAGTTATATAAATTTTTGTTTTGTGCGTTTAAATTTTTTTTTGTGTGTTTTGACAAGAAACAAAATGATTTATATATAATTATTTTCAATTATTATTTTACTAAATATATAAATTTTCATTTAGTTATTTTCTTGAAATCATTATATTTAATGTTGGTCCACATTCCATTAATATTTTTTTAGCATCATCATATTGAATTTTTGTAAAATCAAATCCATCTACATCTAAAATTTTATCATTTATCCGTAAAAGTGATGATGCTGATGTATTTGGTAATGTAATACTGACAAGTATGCCCTTTTAATTAATGTATATAATATATATATATATTAAAAAACAGATTACTCAAAATATATTTATATATACCTGATGTTGATCTTGTTTGATTTCAAAACCTAAAATAGGATTCTTTTTAACAATAACTTGTTTCTAAAACCAAAATAAAATTAATAGAAATTATTTTTTTACAATATATATAATTAATAAATTGAAATATAACTTACAACTGTTGGATTTTTATGAAAACCAAAAAGCCATTGATTTGTTGTTGAATTTTTATTATAATTTAAATGATTTTTTTTATTTGCATTATCACTATCATCATCATTATCATTAATTATTGAATTAGAATCATTTTCATAATTTTTATTATCATTATTTGTTATTATTGATGATATATCAGATAATGTTGATGTTGAACAGCAATTATTATCAATTTGTATATTATTAATATTTATATCATTATTATAATTAATATTTTTTATTAAATCATTTCTTTGATCAACAATTAACATATTTGATTGTATTATTGATGGTATTGTATTATTTAAATTTGATATAATATTTAAATCATTATTATCTTGATTTAATAATATATTATCATTTTTAATTAAACTAATTTTATCATTAATAATATTATTATCACAATTATTAATTGACATTATAATTTTTTTATCATTATTTATATTATTTATACCATCTAATTGATTAATACTATTATTAGCTAATTCATTTCTATTATTATTATTATGAAATGAATTTATATTATTAATATATTCATTATTATTATTATATCTAATTGTATCATAATTTAATAAATCTTCTTGTGATTTTTTTGTAAAATTTTTTGCTATATGATATGGTGGTGGTTTACAACGTTCATTATTTATATTATTATCATCATTATCATTATTAATTATTATATTTTCTTTTAATAATTGATTTTGTTGATGTAATTCATATTTTTGATTTTTATTATTATAATGATTTGTTGTTGGTATAATAATTGATGATGATTGACTTATATTTGATAATGATATTATATCATAATCATTATTTATAATATTATTATCATTAATATTATTTAAATATTGTCTATTATTATTATCATAAAATTGTAAATTATTATTATGTGAATTTTCAATTGGTATTGTTGAATTTGTTGTTGAATTCTGTTGATTTATAATATTATCAGATGTATTTATATCATATTTTTTATAAATAATATCATTATCATTATTATTATTAAAATTTTCAATATAGTTATTTTCTATTATTGGTATTTGATTCTGTTGTAAATTTTTATTATAATTTCTATAATTTAATGGTATTATATTATTATCATATATATTATATATACTATATTTATCATCATTTATTGTAGATGTTGTTTCTATAATTGATTGTTGTTGTTGTTGTGGTAATATTTCATTAGTTAATTGATATTGATTATCTTGATTAATTATGTTATTAGAATTTATTAATATTTTATTATTTTCTTTTATATTTATTTGATGATTATTATTATTATATTGTTCTAATGTTTCAATATTAATTTGTTGTTGTTGCTGTTGATCATTTTGTAATTGTATATTATTATCATCATATATATTATAATTATTAATATTATGATTTTGATGATTATTACGAACATGTTTTGCCATTAATCGTAATTCTTTTGGATATGGTGTTGGTGAACGTCTTAAACGTGTTGATATTATTGTTGCTGTTGTTGGTAATTGTGATGATGATGATATTTGTTCTTTTATTGTTAAATTTATATTATTATCATCATCATTATTACTTATTATTTGATTAATTGATTCATCAGCAAAACAAATACGTCTTAATGAATTTATATCATTTAAATTTGTTTTTATACATTTTGAATTTATATTTATATTATTATCATCATTATTATATTCATCATCATCATTTTCATCATTATTAATTAAATTATCTTGTTGATGTTTATCTTTTTCTAATAATAATTGTTGATTTTGTTTTTGATTATATTTTTGTTGTGGTAACATTGAACATGTTAATTGTTTTTTATTATTAATATCATCAATTATATTAAATTGTATTAATGGTTGTGATTGATTATCATGTAACCATAATGCTTTTAAATTTTTTATATTTAATATTGATATTGGTATATTTATAATATAATTATTTATAATATTTAATACATATAAATTTTTTAAATTACCAATATTATATGGTAAATCAATTAATTTATTATTACTAACATTTATTATATTTAAATTATAACAATTACATAATTCAATTGGTATATGTTTTAATAAATTATTATTTATTGATATATATATTAATTTATATAATATACCAATTGTATTTGGTAAACGTAATATAAAATTATTATTTAAATATAATTCTTCTAAATTATATAAATTGCATATTGAATCTGGTATTATTTTTAATTGATTATAATCACATTTTAATATTATTAAATTTTTTAACATACCAATTGAAAATGGTAAATATTCAATATTATTTGATGATATTGATAAAATTTCTAAATTTTTCCAATTACTTATTTCATTTGGTAATGTTATTAATTCATTATTATTTGCTTCAAAATGTATAATATTTATTAAATTTGATATATTATTATATATATGATTAATTTTATTATAATCAATCCATAATTCACGTAATTGTATTAAATATCCAATTTCTTCTGGCTAGAAAATTAATAAAAATAAATAAAATAATAGAAATTTATTATTATAATTTATTTACCAATTCTGTAAATTCATTTCCACCAATATCAATACGATTTAATGATATTAATTTACTAATTGATTTTGGTAATTTAATTAAATTATTTGATCGTAATTCTAATATTTTTAAATTTATTAATTGACCAATATCATTTGGTAAATATTCTAAATATGTTTCATTTAAATATAATTCTTTTAATTGAATTAAATTTGTTATTGCATCTGGTAATTGTTGTAAATTATTTAAACTCAAATCTAAATATGTTAAATTTTTACATGATTTTATATTATCTGGTATACTGCTTATAACTATAATAAAAAAAAAATTATAAATTATTTTTAGAAAAAAGAATATAATATATTTAAGTTTTTTATTTATTTTATAAATTACCATTACGACTAAAATCAATTTGTTGTAAATTTCGTAATATACCAATTGAATTTGGTATTATACTTAAATCATTATCATTTAATTTTAATATTTTTAAATTTTGGCACAAAAATAATTCATTTGATATTAATGATATACGATTTGATGATAATAATAATTCTTCAATTTTACGTGAATTTTTTATAATATTATCTAATGGTATATCGTTTAATGTACAATTACAATAATCTAATGATATTATATTATTATCATTATTATTATTAGATAATCGAAAACATAATAAACAATTCCAAATTGACATTTTGAATAATATTTTAATTAAAAAAAAATTAATTAATTATTCAAATTAAATATAACATTTTCTTTTTGTCTTGTCATTTTACTCCTCCGTTTTTTTTTTTGCTGTAAAATAAAATAATTTAATTAATAAATTTATTTAAAATTTTATTATTTATTTGAAAGGAAATAATTTTATAAATAAAATAATGAAATATATTTATATAATATTCAATTTGTTAAAATCAAACTTTAAAATCATTAAAATTTATAATATTATATTGTAAACAATATTTAAAAAAAATTTGTTTTTGCTTTTATAATTCAAAACTGGGGGAAAATTATAATTAAATAATTGTAGTAGAATATAAATTCTGAATATTAAATGCTGCACATTTACTTAATACATAAATTATTATGTCGTATATGCATATATATGTATATATATATATGTTATACATAGTGAAATATGATACACAGCAGCAAATTTATCACTTTCTATCCTTTGATTTGTATTCTTTGTGGAAGAAGGACTTAGGATTATGATATATTAAAATTACTTTTTTAATTTTTTTTTTTAATAATTTTAAAGATTTTTTGAATGAAAAATTGTAGATAATACTTTTCATATAGTTGCAATTTCACAACAACAACAATATTTAGTTGAATATTATAATCATTTTTGGGTTGTGTTTTAGAGAAATTTTGTTTTATTTATTACAAACTATGTTTTAAAATTTTATTTGTTTAGTTTTGAAATTTTAAATTACTTGTTTCATAAATTAATTCTTTATTATTAAAACTATATATTTTAAATATGAAATTATTTACTTTTTATTTTTTTTTATTAAATTTTCATGTATTATAATTTCACTTTCGCATTATTCTTTACAAATGTTTTGTTTGTTTGTTGTGTGTGCAGAACATACTAAAAAAAAATAGTATAGAGAATATCATGGATGGGATGAAAAAAAAGATTTTATATTAAAACGTGTTTTAGCAAATTATTTTGACTCCCAGATATTTGTTTGCTTTTTTAAATCTATTATTACGTTTCCATGCGGATTGAACTCGAGTTCATTCCGGATTAGAGTGCATGGAAACATGAATTGAATTAGGATTGAGTTGTATTCGTTAAATCCATTTCAACTTCACGAAACTATTCGGATTGGATTGAAATGTTTGATTGTATATGTAAAATGTGGATTTTAGTGTCAAAAATCGTAAAACAAAAACTGGAATCAGACGAGATATTGAAATACGAAAAGAGTATTCACATTGATCAGATTAATCTGAGCATGAGACATTAACTGCACTCTATATATATCCATAACGACTATACCACCATTCTTTTCTGTAGTGTGCTCTATAATTTTTTGATGCGCCATCTGGTGATCAATAGAGATATAATTATATTGATCTTCTAGACAAATAAAAATTATTATTTATTAGGTTTGAATTTTTACTAAATTTACGATAAACAACAATGAAATATCGTTTTTTTTTTGGAAATTTTTATTTTTATTGTATTGGTGGTCACAGAGAGACGTTTAGTTTTCCAAGACTTACAACCCCCTCCGAACCCACACAGCATATCTGTCTATTATTTCAAGAGCAATATATACATAGATAATCTTGTTGTTATTTGCTTTTCAGTTTAAGACAAACAAATTCCTGGTATTCCCTGGAGAGATGAATGTATACTGAAATACAAATTCATAATTTAGATTTTTTTAATTGTCCATAATATGTATGTAACCTTTTATGCATCTTTTTCAGCCTAATTGTTCATTTTTTTTAATATAGAAAAGGATTTTTTTTTTAATTTTTTAAAAGAATTTCACAAAAAAAAAGGTTCAATTTAATTTTGGACATTAATATAACAACTATATATACACATATATATATATATTATATGTATATTATGATGTTATTAGTTGTTAGTTTATATCTTATAATTTTTGTTTATATGCAAACTCATTCAGTTTAAAAGATCTAATATGATTGTTAATTTTATTAAAGTAATATAAATATATAGATATAAATTATTGAGCATTATAAAAGGTAGGGCCAATTCCATAATATTAAATTTATTATAATACTTTTGTCGGCATTTTTTCTAAATAGGCTTTTATATTATAATCAATTTAAACAATATATCTTGAAATTATAATAATATTATAGTTTCTAAAATTAATTTAATTAAATTATTAAATTTATTTTCCAAAAAAAAATAATTAAAGATCATTTCTATATAAATTGTATTTATATATCTATTTTTTTATATCTATTTTCTATCTCTAATGACGAATTGGTAATGGATTATAGGATCAAACGAAAAATACTAATAATGAAAAGCTTAAACACAGTCAAGAACTCTTGATTTTAGAAAATCGTTACAACAACAAAAGGAGTTTATAGCAGTTGTCAACATAAATACATCTATGATTTAGTTGAAAATAGGTAAGTCAATTAATTTTTATTACATTAAATATTTATAGTTTTTAATTAAAAATAAAAGGAATATATTAAATTATGTTTAAGTATCATATAATAAAATTACATCATTCCGAATTTCTGACAAAAATTCCACACATTATCAAAAATCATTTAGCCTTACTACGATAAATAGTAAGTTCAGCAATTACCTTTTAATTATAGCAAAAGAAAATCTTAAGAGGCACATCAGTAATTTTATCCATCAAAAGTTTTATTATTCAAAGGCTAATTAATAAAAAAATGGAAATACTGAAGAAAACATGATTTTATTATTAATTAAATTAGTAAATGCGAAATTTATTCAAACATTTTACAGTAGATTAATATTTTCCTTTAACAAGTTTCTATTTCATTTTAATTCATATCTAAAATATTAAAGTTTAGTATAAATAATAGTAAAAACTTAACATCATTACAAAAAACAAATAATCAATATCTATGTATATTTATGTTTACCAATATTTATGATTACCTACAAAATATAAAATAAAAAATTATTTTTTTTAGATAATTACTTTTGAAATTTAAATGTTTATAAATAAAAGAGATTTTGTTTTCGATATCGCACCTAATAAATTTTATACGGAAATTTTTAGATTCACAATGCGATGTGGGCGCTAGATCCTCCTATTAGTAGGTTTTCCTGTGATGCTGTTTGCAATGTGGGATCTAGTAATTTGTACAAAGATATTCTTGGAACGACAACATGATGTGGAACTACTAGACCTACCTGTTAGGAGTTTTCCCTGAAATTCTGCTTAAAATTTGGAACTTAATAAGTTCTTGGATCTACAACATTCAAGATGCTCTTGGATCAACAACAGGATGTAGGCCTAGACATACCTAGGAACTTTCCATGAAATTCTGTTTGTGATTTATTAGGTACGGGGATATTCTTAAATCAACAACACGATGTGGGACTGACCTACCTTTTAGGAAGGATATTCTTGGATCAACAACAGGATGTGGGCCGAGATCTACCTCTTAGGAAATTTTCCTGTGATTCTGTTTAAAATTTGGAACCTAATAAATTGCATGAGGATATTCTTAGATCAACAACACGATGTGGTGGGACTAGCTTTACCTTTTAGGAAGGATATTCTTGGATCAACAACAGGATGTGGGTCGAGATCTACCTCTTAGGAAATTTTCCTGTGATTCTGTTTGCAATTTGGAACCTAATAAATTGCATGAGGATATTCTTAGATCAACAACACGATGTGGGCCGAGACCTACCTCTTAGGAAGATATTCTTGGATCAAGAACACGATATTGGACTGGACTAGACCTACCTCTTAGGAAGGATATTGGTGGATCAACAACACGATGTGGGCCGACATCTACCTCTTAGGAAGGATATTGGCGGATCAACAACACTATGTGGGCCGAGATCTACCTGTTAGGAGTTTTCCCTGAATTTCTGTTTAAAATTTGGAACCTAATAAATTGCATGAGGATATTCTGGAACCTAATAAATTGCATGAGGATAGATCAACAACACGATGTGGGACTAGCTTTACCTCTTAGGAAGGATATTCATGGATCAACAACACTATGTGGGCCGAGATATACCTGTTAGGAGTTTTCCCTGAATTTCTGTTTAAAATTTGGAACCTAATAAATTGCATGAGGATATTCTTAGATCAACAACACGATGTGGGACTAGCTTTACCTCTGAGGAAGATATTCTTGGATCAACAACACGATGTGGGACTAGACCTACCTTCTAGGAAGGATATTCATGGATCAACAACACTATGTTGCCGAGATCTACCTGTTAGGAGTTTTCCCTGAATATCTGTTTGAAATTTGGAACCTAATAAATTGCATGATGATATTCTTAGATCAACAACACGATGTGGGACTAGCTTTACCTCTTAGGAAGATATTCTTGGATCAACAACACGATGTGGGTCGAGATCTACCTCTTAGGAAATTTTCCTGTGATTCTGTTTGCAATTTGGAACCTAATAAATTGCATGAGGATATTCTTAGATCAACAACACGATGTGGGCCGAGACCTACCTCTTAGCAAGATATTCTTGGATCAAGAACACGATATTGGACTGGACTAGACCTACCTCTTAGGAAGGATATTGGTGGATCAACAACACGATGTGGAACTAGACCTACCTTCTAGGAAGGATATTGGCGGATCAACAACACTATGTGGGCCGAGATCTACCTGTTAGGAGTTTTCCCTGAATTTCTGTTTAAAATTTGGAACCTAATAAATTGCATGAGGATATTCTGGAACCTAATAAATTGCATGAGGATAGATCAACAACACGATGTGGGACTAGCTTTACCTCTTAGGAAGGATATTCATGGATCAACAACACTATGTGGGCCGAGATCTACCTGTTAGGAGTTTTCCCTGAATTTCTGTTTAAAATTTGGAACCTAATAAATTGCATGAGGATATTCTTAGATCAACAACACGATGTGGGACTAGCTTTACCTCTGAGGAAGATATTCTTGGATCAACAACACGATGTGGGACTAGACCTACCTTCTAGGAAGGATATTCATGGATCAACAACACTATGTTGCCGAGATCTACCTGTTAGGAGTTTTCCCTGAATATCTGTTTGAAATTTGGAACCTAATAAATTGCATGATGATATTCTTAGATCAACAACACGATGTGGGACTAGCTTTACCTCTTAGGAAGATATTCTTGGATCAACAACACGATGTGGGACTAGACCTACCTCTTAGGAAGGATATTGGTGGATCAACAACACGATGTGGGCCGACATCTACCTCTTAGGAAGGATATTGGCGGATCAACAACACTATGTGGGCCGAGATCTACCTGTTAGGAGTTTTCCCTGAATTTCTGTTTAAAATTTGGAACCTAATGAATTGCATGAGGATATTCTTAGATCAATAACACGATGTGGAACTAGACATACCTCTTAGGAAGGATATTCATGGATCAACACCACTATGTGGGCCGACATCTACCTGTTAGGAGTTTTCCCTGAATTTCTGTTTAAAATTTGGAACCTAATAAATTGCATGAGGATATTCTTAGATCAACAACACGATGTGGGACTAGCTTTACCTCTTAGGAAGGATATTCATGGATCAACAACACTATGTGGGCCGAGATCTACCTCGTAGAAGATTTTCCTGTGATTTTGTTTGTATTTTGGAACCTAATAAATTGCATGAGGATATTCTTAGATCAACAACACGATGTGGGACTAGCTTTACCTCTTAGGAAGATATTCTTGGATCAACAACACGATGTGGAACTAGACCTACCTTCTAGGAAGGATATTCATGGATCAACAACACTATGTTGCCGAGATCTACCTGTTAGGAGTTTTCCCTGATTATCTGTTTGAAATTTGGAACCTAATAAATTGCATGAGGATATTCTTAGATCAACAACACGATGTGGGACTAGCTTTACCTCTTAGGAAGATATTCTTGGATCAACAACACGATGTGGGACTAGACCTACCTCTTAGGAAAGATATTGGTGGATCGACAACACGATGTGGGCCGACATCTACCTCTTAGGAAGGATATTGGCGGATCAACAACACTATGTGGGCCGAGATCTACCTGTTAGGAGTTTTTCCTGAATTTCTGTTTAAAATTTGAAACCTAATAAATTGCATGAGGATATTCTTAGATCAACAACACGATGTGGGACTAGCTTTACCTCTTAGGAAGGATATTCATGGATCAACAACACTATGTGGGCCGAGATCTACCTGTTGGGAGTTTTCCCTGAATTTCTGTTTAAAATTTGGAACCTAATAAATTGCATGAGGATATTCTTAGATCAGCAACACGATGTGGGACTAGACCTACCTCTTAGGAAGATATTCTTGGATCAACAACACGATGTGGGACTAGACCTACCTCTTAGGAAGGATATTGGCGGGTCAACAACACTATGTGGGCCGAGATCCACCTGTTAGGAGTTTTCCCTGAATTTCTGTTTAAAATTTGGAACCTAATAAATTGCATGAGGATATTCCTAGATCAACAACACGATGTGGGACTAGACCTACCTCTTAGGAAGATATTCTTGTATCAACAACACGATGTGGGACTAGATCTACCTTCTAGGAAGGATATTCATGGATCAACAACACAATGTGGCCGAGATCTACCTCGTAGAAGATTTTCCTGTAATTTTGTTTGTATTTTGGAACCTAATAAATTGCATGAGGATATTCTTAGATCAACAACACGATGTGGGACTAGCTTTACCTCTTAGGAAGATATTCTTGGATCAACAACACGATGTGGGACTAGACCTACCTTCTAGGAAGGATATTCATGGATCAACAACACTATGTGGGCCGAGATCTACCTGTTAGGAGTTTTCCCTGAATATCTGTTTGAAATTTGGAACCTAATAAATTGCATGAGGATATTCTTAGATCAACAACACGATGTGGGACTAGCTTTACCTCTTAGGAAGATATTCTTGGATCAACAACACGATGTGGGACTAGACCTACCTCTTAGGAAGGATATTGGTGGATCAACAACACGATGTGGGCCGACATCTACCTCTTAGGAAGGATATTGGCGGATCAACAACACTATGTGGGCCGAGATCTACCTGTTAGGAGTTTTCCCTGAATTTCTGTTTAAAATTTGGAACCTAATAAATTGCATGAGGATATTCTTAGATCAACAACACGATGTGGGCCGACATCTACCTCTTAGGAAGGATATTGGCGGATCAACAACACTATGTGGGCCGAGATCTACCTGTTAGGAGTTTTCCCTGAATTTCTGTTTAAAATTTGGAACCTAATAAATTGCATGAGGATATTCTTAGATCAACAACACGATGTGAGACTAGCTTTACCTCTTAGGAAGATATTCTTGGATCAACAACACGATGTGGGACTAGCCATACCTCTTAGGAAGGATATTCTTAGATCAACAAAACACGATGTGGGATTAGACCTACCTCTTAGCAAGATATTCTTGGATCAGCAACACGATGTGGGACTAGACCTACCTCTTACGAAGGATGTTGGCGGATCAACAACACGATGTGGGACTAGCCATACCTCTTGGGAAGGATATTGATGGATCAACAACACAATGTGGGCCGAGATCTACATCTTAGAAGATTTTCATGTGATAGTGTTTGCAATTTGGAACCTAATAAATTGTATGAGGATATTCTTAGATCAACACAACGCGATGTGGGATTAGACCTACCTCTTAGGAAGATATTCTTGGATCAGCAACACGATGTGGGCTTAGACTTGTATGTTTAGAGGTTTGCCTTAGATTCTGTTTGAAATTTTGAACCTAGTGATTTTTATATGGATATTCTTCGAGCGACCTATGTCTATGGAGATTTTCCTGTGACCGTGTTTGCAACTTGGAAATTTTGAACCTAGTGATTTTTATATGGATATTCTTCGAGCGACCTATGTCTATGGAGATTTTCCTGTGATCGTGTTTGCAACTTGGAGCCTAATAAAGTTTATATGCATATTCTTGGATCAACAACACTATGTGACCTATACATACCTCTTAGTAGGTTTGCCGAAAATACTGTTTGCAGTTAGCTTTCAGTTAGGAAGCTTTCAGTGGGAAAAAAATGTAACTAAAAGTGCTAGGAATTTATAACAACAAAGGAGTTTAGCAGTGATGTCATCCTAAGTCTATGATTCAGTTCGAA
The DNA here is from genome assembly GCA_949752835.1 of Empis stercorea. Lineage (NCBI taxonomy): Eukaryota > Metazoa > Arthropoda > Insecta > Diptera > Empididae > Empis > Empis stercorea. The sequence continues at coordinate 535,900 of OX457090.1, forward strand.
GTAGGTAAGTCAATTAATTTTTATTCAATTAAATATTTATGTTATAGTTTTTATGGAATATATTAAATTCTGTTATTACGATCTTTCAGTGAACACACTTTACCATTAGTAAAGCTTGTGAAAGTATGTTAGTAACAAAGTTTTTAAAATCTACCCAATTTACAACGACAAAGGAGAGTTTAGATGTCATCATACGTCTACGATTCTGTTGGAAGGTAGGTAAGTCAATTAATTTTTATTAAATTATATATTCATATCTTATAGTTTTTAAGGAATATATTAAATTCTGTTTAAATATCATATAATAAAATTACTTCGTTCCGAATTTCTAACAAAAAATGCATCACTTATTTAAAGCTCAGTTAAATAAGAACAAAATTTATACCGTTAATTTAAACCGCATCATAGTATATTACACAATAAACCACCGTCGCAACTGCAAATTGTTTTTCCAAATATTTTGTAAATTTTCTTTCGTTTTCTTCAATGTATTATAAATGTTATTCATATACATAGTTTTCACTAGTTTTTCTCACATAACACAGGAATAAATAGTATAAATTCCAATTTAAAAATAAAAATGCCCACAGGACTAAAAAAATATTATAAATAATTTTTTTTTTTCGAATGATTCTTGTTTATTTTTAATTTATTTTTTTGTTATTGTGAAATGACAAAAAATTTGGTGTAAAATATAACAGTTATAATAAATTTCTATTTGATTGGATCTCAATTAAAAATAATTTGAATGATTTTCGAACAGCATGAAATATAAATATTTTATATTAAAAAATTGGTTCATTTTGTATATTAATACCATATTTTCTATAAATATTATTACAATATGTATTATACTTTTATTCATGGTTAATGGAGATTCATTTGTTTTGTAAAATATAAAAATCAAAAGAATATAAAAACATTGTTTAGAGTTTTTAAATATAGTTGTTATTTTTTTTAAGTTAAATTCGCTTGAATAATTTTATTATTTATTAATAAAAAAAAATAGTTTTTCAGTTTTAAAATCATTTCCCATAAATTGCTTGAGGGTAAAATTAATATTACTTTGGTGAAAGTTTTTATAATAGTGATTTTTAGTTTAAATTGGTGTTTTTACAAATTAATTTAGTTTTTTTTTTTATATAATTCAAATTAGTCTTTTTTTTTTTTTTTTGCAAATATAACAAAACTAAAAACAATATAATAATTTTTTTTTATTGATATAATTTATATAATTAATTTTTTTCGCAATGTCATCGGCAATTGCTCTTTTTCGGTATATTTAATAATCTGGTATATACTCGGTATATTTTAGATGGCATCGGCGGCAATCCAAAAACCACAAATATATTAATCAAATAAAATCTTCCAATTTTACAAAGCCAAAAAGCATTAAGTTACAAAAAAGATAATTTTGTGTTACTTCGAATTATTTGCAAGAAGGTAGTTCGATCTTATATGATTACATTATGTCCAATAATAGATTATGAATTAGGTCTTGTTATACAAAAAAAATTACATGCTGGTACTTAATCTAAATCAATAATAAATATTAAGAGGATTATTATTAGAGGTATTTGCTATCTTCAAACTATCGAATCTATATTGATATTAGGATTCAATATATCAAAAATAAATTGTTTACTAAACTCTGAATGTCAATTAAAATTATCATCTAATCGGCACTAGTTGGAATAAATAATATTTATTACATATATGTATGAAGAAAATAATTTGAGGAGTTTGGTTGAAGAAGAAAGTCCCACCAATCAAACACCAAATCACAATCAACCAAATATGACTATGAACAATTGGGAGGACTTGGTTTCCAATTTTATTGGTTTATTTTATGCGTGCACAATATAATAGATTTTACAATCAAATGTAACTTAATGCATTCGGTTCGTAAAACCGACGAATATGTATCTTATATATATATTTTATAAGAACTATATATTTTTTCTTTTGTAATTTGCCGTCGCTTTTTATTGTAATGAAAACTTTATATAATATCTATGAATGATTCTTTCAATATTTTACCTTTCGCAATAATTTTTTTTTTTTAATATTTTCTTGATGCAATTCGGTTTTTTTATTGTTGTTTTTTTTTGGTTGTTGTTGATGATATTTGAACAAATATAAGTGTTTCTTTATAATTTTAACAATAAAACCAATGGATGAGGCGAGTTTTTTTTTGTAATTAAGGTTATACTTTATAATAAATTATAACTTTCCATTATTATTTTTGTATTTACTCACTTAGAAAATTACACAATAATATTATAAATGGATTAAATTGATGAGTAAATATACATTTATAATTTAAAATAATTAAGGATTTTAAGGATTTTTTTTAACAAGTTGAAAATAAGGAATACTATATATAACGAATTTCGGGTCAAATTCGATTTTTTTAAAAGTTCAAATTCTGCTATAATATTTGTTACATTTTTTTTTCTTTTAGAAAAAAAAATCCCTTATGTTAATGCTTTTCTGTTTGTCTATCCGATGTAAACAATAAAAATCATTTATATTCTTCAAATTTCTGTCACTGTGCCGAGTAGAATTATAACCGGTCACCTAATTTATATATTTCAAATGAAAGAAAAGGAACTTAAAAAAAAAAACTGTCTCCAACATATAACAAAAAAACAACAAAATTTTAATGGACTATAATTATATAAAATGGAATTGTGTACGAATATATGGATAGATTTATTAATAATAAAGATAAAACAAATAATAAAATAAAAGAAATAAATTAAATATAAATTTTATTTATACATTAAAAAACAAAACAATAAATATGTAAAACAACAGTAATATGAAATTTGCATAAAAAAAAACGAATATTCCATTAATAAAATCGACAATGAGTTAGCAAAAAAAAACAACAGAAAATAAAAAATAACGTGTTAAAAAGGCTAATATTTTTTTTATGTGTACAAATTACTATGGAATATTATGGTCTCAATAATTAAATTGAATTTTATATACATATACCTTTTTTTTTTTTTTGCTTTATTTTCACATGGAATCAGTCCTAGTATACTCTTAAATAAAATTTTAAATCGGGCAATTACAGTTCCTGCTCTCGAACAAAATTTAAATTCGGGCAATTACATTTCCTGTTTACAGAGGGGCCTGTTATCATCTACAGCTTATTCGTTTCCCAAATATACTTTAAGTTTGTAAATAAACAATATTTTGGTCATATCAAGGCTTCGAAAACTATAATCGTTTGACCTCTGAATAAGGCTAAAGATTTAACGCTAGAAGAAGAAGAAAAAGAGGTTATGCTAAAAGTCCTTTAAAATGATAAGTGTGGATATTGGATGAAATGTTAATCAGATAATAGTACAAAGATTAATGAAGAAACAGTAAATTTTACATTATCCACAGGGGAATTAACTTTATTAAATAAAATGTTTAATTTTTTTTATTGAATCTATAAATTTAAGTGCGCGTATAAATAGCAAAGCGCAAAGAAATGTCGCTATTTAATTTATATAATCTTGATATGTTTAATACAGCTGAAGTACAAAATTAAATATTAAATATTTTATTTAATAGAAAATTGCCAATAATTAATTTAAAATATACTTTAAATGCATATGAACTTCATTCTTCTAGTAGGGCTAAATTTAAAAAAAAAAACAACAACTTGAAATTTGATTAATAAAAATTCTTTTTTTTTTTTTTTTTTGCTTCCTTAAATCGAATTTACTCTGATCCCTTATTTTAGTTATAGATATATAATTATATTTTTTTTTCTTTTTGGTCTACAATAATTTAATTTTTCTATGAAAACTATATTACATAATATTAAGATATCAAAAAACATTGCATCATTGAATTGTGTTAGTAAATGATCATATTTCAATTATATAAAGGGTGACAAAAAAAAAAAAAAGAATTGTAAAAAGGATAAAAATTGTTTATGCGTGGGGGTAAATAACCAAATGCTACCAAAAAAATTAAACAACAAATTAAATTATTGATGGGCGCGAGTTAAAAAAAAATTTCGTTTTTAAGAATCAAAAATCCTCGTATAACTATAAAAAGAAACCCGATTATATACGATTATAAAAGTATCAGCCCAGGAATCGATATATATATAGTTCTAAATTGCCTCATCAAATGTGTAACATTCCTCTATATAGAGGAATGGTTCAGAATCCGCATATAAAAATTAATAGATCCTAAATAATTTCCAATAAAATGTCGGGGAAAATCTCAAGAGGTTTATGCGCCTAAGCCCATATCGGGCTGTCGAACAAATAGAATCAATGTATCTTCCATATAATACTTAAATAGACATTGATTAGTTAGACTTTAACATCAAATATAGAACTTTAGTAAAACAACACAAATTCACCAGAAGAGGGTTAACACATTTAACCAACTATACAGTTACATTAAAACTAATTTTTTGAAAGTGAAATAATTTCGATTACATACGTTTTTAACCAAACATGCATAATATGTATATAAATGTTTTTGTCCGAGTAGAAGGGGATATTACATTTTATATGAATAAATATATTTACCAAAATATGAAATAAGAGATATTTCAATTATCACTTATATATTTTTTGAATTGTCAGAAAATAGTTAAATCGAATTCGTGGGCGATCAATGCACAAATATAACAATAATAATAACAAAAATATAATATTGAAATAATTTAATAATAAAATATTTTATTAATATTAATATATTCTACTATATATACTTGATGGGACGGGGGATGATTAAACATAATATGTTTTTTTATATAGATAGAAAATCATAATAGTAAATTCTTCTTTGTTGTTTAGGTTACGTGATAAGGAAAGTAATTTTAAAGGTATATATGGCTATGATTATTCCATTTAAAAAATAAATTTCTGACCATTTATTGTTATTGGGTTGTACTTAGGGCAAAAGCTTAATATATGCCATTAATTTAATCTGAATTGTATCTCCACGCCAAAAGAGTTTGGTATTAGTACAACCATTGTGGCAACCATTGTGGTCATTAACGTTTTTGTGTTCATGCTTTTTACTAAAAAGAAGAACAAATTATCTTAAAAAAATTATTTCTTATGCTCTGACTAGTACGTGTATATTTTGTTGTGCTCAGTAACTATTTCTTTTTTATTTAATTGGATTGAATTGTAATATATTAACAAACTCTTTAATTTAATTTTCATACTGTGTGTTTTTTTTTTTTAAATATTTATTTATTTATTTTTTATTTTTAAATAAAAAATTTAAATGTTTACTCTGACACTTTGTAAAAAAAAATTTCTTAAAGTGATTTTATTATTATTATTTTTTGCAGTAGTTTTTTTTTCGATATATAATATCAGTTGTGTTAATGTGAGGTCCTTAAAAATAATATAAGCAATCATCGCCAATATCAATAGTCAACAAAGAGGTGTGCGCTTGGCGAGTAATACAAAAAAAAAAAAAAAAGAATCATAATTTTTTTTTTTTTAATAGCGATTTCATTAATTCCATTTTTCTGTTAAGTTTCTGTTTGAAGTGGATGGTATAATGTTTACGGACATTATGAAAATATGATATATATATATATATATATAAAAAACTTTATTTAAATTTAATAATAAATATACGGACTTCATGAGGTCCCAGTATCTGTTGACCTTTTAACTATATACCTTATGGAGAATGGTTCTCTTCATAAGGGTCGTTTTCGTTAATGCTCCCTCGGTGCTGCAAGATCTAACTTAGAACTACAAAAAGATTTTTATGCATAACTACCAAACCTGCGCAACATATAGGATTTGCTGCAGTTAAAAAAGTCTTCGATATTTCTGAATTTTCGTACCACACGTGTGGGGATGGAATTCCAAGCATGCATGGATTGGGAAATCAGGTACACTACTTTTTAATCACTAATGCTTGGAGATAGTTTCGCCTTTGGTCTTTGAAGATTAGGAATTTTGAAACATTGTGGGAGCCCGCTGATAAGGACTAGGTTTCACCACATTGTAATGTCATAAATCGTTAAGACAGAGACAAAATCATTATTAAAAAAATCATTTCGGAAACTAACACAATTTGGTTTTTTTTTGTTGAAAAATGTAAATAAAAAATAAATAAAATAATATTAAGATGATCACACTTTATAAAAATAAAATATTTAAAAAAAAAAAAAAACTTAATGGTATTTTTTTAACATAATTTCATTTTTTTTTTATTTTCAATTATTGTGATTATTATTGACATATTGTTTATTTTTCTGAATTGCACTTATATATATTTTTATATAGAAATTTTTGTTGTTATTGTAATTTTTGTTGGCACGTCACGACGAAGGATGTGAACATACACACAATAATATCCAATACATTGTTTTTTAGTGGTTGTGAAATTGAAAGTTTAACCACACTGATCTAGTTAAACGATAGTGCAGTTTGGTTTAACCACTTCTTTTATAAACGAAATAATGAAGGCGCAACATCTATATTTTACGTGGCCACCACAAAATTTACCAATAAAAAAATGACATTCCCAATAATCCTAAGTATCGGACTGGGGGTTTTCATGCACAGAGAAGATTTTCGTATGGATTCCTACCCGTAGTCTTTCCATTTTTTTTTCGCCAAACTTCAGAGATGATTTATCTTCATCCGAAAGAGAAAATTCTTGCTGCAGTGACAGAGGGAGAGATAGTTGTAGTTCCCTGATCAACCTATCAAGTCAATATACTTATAATATTATCCTAAAAGAAAACTAAAAAAAATTGTAGATCAGTGAAAATGTTATATTCATTCGATTTGAATCATTTCGAGTTGAAAATAAACAAATTCTTTAAAAAAATTTCGATTTTTTCACAACACAATTATAATTTTCATTCACTCTTCGACCATACACAATATATCAAAATTATATTTATGTAATAAAATTTCGATAAAATTTGTCAATTATCGATAATTCTCAAACGCAAATTTTGTCAATGAATTTTGTATAAAATATAACATTTAAGGGTATAAAAAAAATAAATAAAAAGCGTACATTAAATGACTTTTAATTATAGAGTTAACAAAAAAATGTATGTACATAATATAAGAGTATATAAAATATTTACCCTTATTTTATAATATATAATCTTTTGTGTATGTGTTAATTCAATAGGGGTAAACACCATTCTGTAATTACAGATTAACAACTCTACAATTCTTTTTTTTTTCTTACATTATTGCTAAATAATATTAATAAAAGGATTTAGTCAAACAGAAAAATATAAATATACTTATATATAAAATGTCCTTTTAAATATACATACATACATAAGGTTTCTTTTGGTAATAATTACCCAATTTTTTAAAGCTAAACAGTTTTGTTTCCCCAATGCATACACGCACTTAAACAACCAGAAAAAATATCATTTGATTTAAAAATACAGTAAAAGGCATTTAAGTAACATAATAAGTTAAATATTGAGTAAATAAATTTTTTTCTTATGATAAATTAGTTATTCGTTAGAGGGCACTTTTTGTCCTATATTAATTTTCCCAATATATGAGTATTGATAGTAATTAAACAGAATTTTCGATAGAAATGTTTTTTTTTTAGAGAAATAGGACATATATGTATATATATATATATATCAATGCTAAATTGAATATCATATTTAAGCAGAACTAAATATCTATGCAAAATTTGAATGATTAAAGTTACTGCTTACCTTCACTTTTAAAAACCATATAAAGTAAATCGTTCGTCATTTTAAAAATCCGGTAATTCCCCAAAAGAAAAACAATTTATAAAATTTATTTGTAAAAATAATAATAAAAACAATAGAAAATCAGGATATTTTTCACACAAATTTTTACCTTCTTTTCTTTTGTTGCTGTAATCATTGTATATATGATCATATATTTTTATTATTATTGTTATTATTTAGTAAATCTTTCATGTTTAGTTTTGTGCTTAATATAAAGATATATAATAGAAATAAAATAATGTTTAACTAAATATAAAATATTTTGGAGATTTTTCAAGAAAAGAAAATTTTTCTCTATTATATGATTTTAAAATAAGAAATCCGTCGGAGATGATGAATTTATAATTATATTTATTTACATCACGGTATATTTTTACCGTCGTAAAATTATAAAAATTTTATTCTAATATTTCAACTTCTATATTACTAAAAATTTACTAATCTTCATTCCACCATAGTACATTTTTTTTTAAACATATACACTAAGTTGCAAATAGTATTTAATTGCACTACAATAATAATAATAATAATAAAAATTATTAAATTAAACATAAATATGTACATAAATGAAATATAATGTAGTAAATATTACAACGCCATATAAACCTTTAAAAAGGATATTCATAATATGTACATTATTATATTACATTGATTACATTCAAAAAAAGAAAGGATACAAATAAGGAAGAAGGATTATCATATTTTTGTTTATTCAAATTTCTGTAATATTTTTTAAAAGATTTTTTTTTTATTTTTTTTAAAGATTATTTTATTCTCATGGGTTTCAAATTTTCTCCACAACAAATATTATTTATATGGTATATAACAATAAATCTGAATTTATAAATATTTAACAACAAATATTCCTCTTATATACAAAAAAAAAAAAAAAAAAACACAAATAAAAAAAAAAAATTACTTAAAATTTGAATTTAACTCACTTTGATATATATATTTTGTTATATTAAATGATATATAATAATATTATTAGTAAATTTAAATTGAAAACAAATTGATAACAAAAATTAATATAAATACCTTTCTATATGTTTACAGATTCTTTAAATCATATCTTTCGACATCAAGAGAATTAAATTATTGGTAAGTGCATTGAACAATTAATTTTTAGTTTTAAGATATTATATTATTAATGGGGATTAAGAATGAGAATGCTATAAAAATAGCTAAGATTGTTGGTACTGTTTGCTGATTATACATTATTATATTATGTTGGTGATACTGTTACTGAGTGTGAAGAAAAAATTAACTTAGATTTAGAGAATGTAAGCTATTGGTTTCAAATAAACAAATTAATATAAAATGTAGATAAAACTAAATGTATAGTGTGTAGTGTGTAGTGTTGATTAAATCTTTTAATAAAAAATTAATTCTTATAATAAATAAACTTATTCTAATTATAAATAATCTATTAAATCTAATAACACAAATAGATAAATATTTCACGATTTAAAATGAAATAAATTCATATCTTTGACACCACAAATCAATATTTTTTAAACTATTTAAATCTATAATCATAATATACATATATCTCTCTTTAAAATTAATAAATTTAAAGGAAATCATAAATAAATGTTAAATAAACTTTAGTGAAAGATGGGTATATGTTAATCGTTAATGATATTAATAATTATAATTTGAGAAATACCTTTAATTTCCGACAAAATTTACTAAGAAAGTGAAAAACTAAAAATATGTTTATGTATAATGGTTTAAAAATATTTAATGAAATACCGAATGAATTAAAACATGAGCAAAAAGTATTTAAAGAAAATAGAACTCAAAAGTAATGCTGAGAACATAGTCATGATGAACAAAAGCTAGAAGTACACTAATATTTTGGCGATTTATTACTCTTTGGATATCTAAAATTCATTTAAGGGTAAGCACTCGAAGTCCTCAAATCTTTAAAAAATAAACCAAACAAATTAATATATTTTATTTATTGGTTTGGTTCATTTTATTTAAATTCTCTAATTCTTTTTTTCCTTTTTTTAGAATTTTGTTATAACCATATCTTTCGACATCAAGAGATATTAAATTATTGGTAAGTGCATTAAACAATTTATTTTTAGCTTTAAGATATTATATTATTAATGGGGATTAAGAATGAGAAGGCTATAAAAATAGTTAATAGTTATATAAGTAAATATCGAAAAAAAGTTATTTCTTATACAAAATTAGAAAATGATTATCCACTAATAATGCCATAAGAATCTATAATACAATAATTAAACCGCATTTTGAATATTGTTCAAGTATATTATTTATGTGTAATAATGAAATGTTTAATAGACTACAGAACTGCAGTATAAAGCTATGAGAATAATACTAAAAGTTGATAGATATACTTGAATTAATTTAATATTAGTTTTTAAAATTGTTAAATGTGCGTCAACGAATTAATTTAAATGTTTATATAATTGTATTCAAAATTTAGTGATACTTTAGTGAAAGATTGGTATATTTTAATGATATTAATAATTATAATTTGAGAAATTAATTTCCGACTAAATTTACTAAGTAGTGAAAAAACTAAAAATATGTTAATGTATAATGGATTAAAAATATTTAATGAATTACCGAATGAATTAAAACATGAGCAAAAAGTATTTAAAGAAAATAGAACTCAAAAGAAATGCTGAGAACATAATCAAAATGAACAAAAGCTACACTATTATTTTGGAGATTATTACTAGTTGGATTTCTAAAAGGTTAGTAAATTTTTAAACATATATTTATATAATGAAAATTTAAGTACCAAAAATAACTGCCAATTTTTTTTTAATAATATAGTTATTTTTGCATTCTTTAGTATATATTTCCCCCAAAGTCAAATTAAATTTTTATTTAAAAAGCTTCATTTACAAGCTTCATTTTTTTTCTATAAAATATAGAGGTAGTATAATTTTTTTTTTACTTTGGGAAATATGTTAATATTGTGAATTATTATATTTATATATAAATCCTACCACCACCTAAAACTGAATCCACATTTCAGAATTTTTGCACCAATATATTAATTGAAAATTCGTTCATATATATTTTATTTTATTTAAATTCTCTATTTTTTATTTTATTTTATATATATTTTAATTACAATTTGTTTGTTTGTTTTTTTTTACATAAAAATTAAACAATAAAAACTAAAAACATAAATTATTTTCTGATAAAAATATGAAAAATCAAATATGATTAATCTTTTTTTTTTTTTTTTGTTAAAATTTATTATTTTAAATCTTGATGATTATTATTTAAATTACATATATATTTTGGTGTTATTCTATCATTTTCACTGTCATTAATATTATCACCAGTAAATTCTGTAGTTGAATTTGTTTCACTATTATTACTTTTATTATTATTAAAATTATCAGATTTATTATTACGATTAATTGTAATAATTTGTTGTTGTTGGTGTTGTTGTACAGCAACAGCTTGTTGTGCGGCTGCTGCTACCATATATTGACCATAATAACGACCTAAAATTCTTGGATCCATAGCTGCTAATGTTTGAAAATTATTTGGCCATTGATGAATAATACCATGCCATCCATCATTCGCTGTTGTTGAACGTTGTTCTAATTGTTGTTGATAATTTTGTAAATTATCTTTTTGATATTGTTGAATTTCTGAATTAATTGATGATGATGATGATGTTGTTATTTCTAATGGTGAATTAATATTATCTGTTTCTGTTGTTTTTATTATTGATTTTTGTTTTAATTGATTATCAGTTACATTATTATTTGTAATTAATAATTCATTTGATATTGTTTTTATTAATTTCATTCTTTCATCAATATTATTATTATTATTAGTATTATGTTCTTGTTTATTTTCTTCATTTTGATTATCTAATACATTGATAGATTTATTATCTTTTTGTATATTTTTATTTATAATTTTTTTAAGATTTATTTTATCATAATTATTAATATTATAATCATTATCATTTTCATCATAATTGTCATCATTATCAATAACATCATCATTATCAATAATATCATCATTATCATCAATATCATCATCAACATCATCATCTTCATTAAAATTAATAATATTAATTTTATTATCATTTGATTGTTGTGATGATGGTAATGGTAATTCTTCATCGCTAGCTACAACATCAATATCTTCATCAATATCACTATTTGAATTATTACCAATTGCTAATCTTTTTGTGAATAAATTGTTATTAGTATTATGATTGTATATTGCTGCAGCAGAGCCAGTTGTATTATTACGATAATAATTATTGAAAAATCCATCTGAATTAATAATATTTGTATCATTTTTAATATGATAATTTTTATTATTATTTATATTGCCATTATATTGATGATGATGATGTAGTAAATGATGTTGATGTAAACTACTATATGTATGAAATTGCTGTTGTTGTTGCTGTTGATGAAAATGATGATTTGTTTGATGATGATAATAATTACGTATAAAACTTTTGCTCCTAACATTATTATTATTATTGTCATCATCGGGTGCTAATAATGATGCAACATCAAATTGTCGTTTTCTTGATGAATAACTAGTTACGGATGATAATATTGATGATGATGATGTTGTTGATTCAGTTTGTAATGCTGATGATATACCATCACCATTTTGAATGATATTATTTGATGATTTTATACCAGAAGCTGTAGCAGCAGCTGCTGCAGCTGCGGCTGCTGCTGCAGCCGCCCATGATTGTGAACAAAATGATGAATTTATAATTAAACCTTGTGCTGCGGCATGTGCTGCTGCAGCAGCAGCAACAGCTGATGATAAACCTGGTGGTGTTATTGGTAATGGAGGTGGTGATGGCGAATCAGTACCTTCATCATCAACAGATAAACCCATATGTTTTCTAACTTTACGTTGTGCTTTTCGTCGTCGAAAATCACCTTTTTTAAAATCATCTAAATTTGCGGGATGTACAGCCCAATAATGTCCTTTACCATTAGCACTTCTACCAGCTTTAATAAAACAATCATTTAAACTTAAATTATGTCGTATTGAATTGCGCCAACCTGGACCTCTAGTACGAAAATATGGATAATTATCTAATATGTGTTGATATATATCTGATAATACTAATTTTGTATCTGGTGAACTTAATATAGCCATTGCAATTAAACCAATATAACTATGTTGTGGTTTTGGTTCTTCTGGTTGAAATACACGATTATGAAATAATGACATTGATAATGCAAATCTTGAACCATATGATGTATTATTGTTATTTAATGATGATGCAGCTGCAGCAGCAGCAGCTGCTGCTGCTGCCGCCGCTGCTGCATAATTTGAAGATTGATGATTATTATTACTATTATTACAATTTGTTATAATATTTTGTTGTCCTGTTGTATCATTTGAATATTGTTGTTGCTGTTGTTGTTGAGAGCATCTTAAACGTTCTACCATTGCGTAATTATATAATTGTAAACGATAATGATCTAATGATGGTATAATTCCATTTGGAGTATAATTATTACCACCTAACATTGATGACATTTTTTTTTAATTAATTTAATGGCTTAAGCACAATTTTTTTTTTTTGTTAATTCGATAATTTTTCTTTTTTTTTTACATTAAAATTTTTGCTTTTTTACTTATTTTTTCACATTTTATTTAAAAAATTATTTTTTTAAATTTCACAAGCACAAAAAAAAAAATATATTTCGGAATGTTTTTTTAATTTCTTTCTAAAATATTTCTTTTTTATTAATTTTTTTTTTTTTTAAATATCTGATAAATTTTTTTATTTTTTTGATTTTATTAAAATTTTATAATTATTTTTTTTTTGTTCCATTTCTTCAACACTTAATTTTTTATTTTGTTATATATATAAAAAACAAAAATATATTTTTTTCTTCCGTTTCTAAAAACAATACAAAAAAATATTTAGAATCATAAATTACAATATTTTTTATATAAAAAAATTGTGTTTTTTTTTTTTACCCGACACGAGAACGGATAGTTTAACGTGTAAAATTTGTATTAAAACTGACAAGAAAAAATTTAAATTATATATATAGGTATATTAAATATATAAAATATAGATCGGAAAAATATATTTTTTTTGATGATTTATTATTTGTGCTGTGTATACACTATCGTAACATAAAATTTCAACTGATTTATAAAAACTATATATATGAGACAAAAAAAAAAAAAACAACAAACAAACAAACAAATAAATAAATTTATGTTTATATGTATATAATATAAAAATGAATATTTTTCGATAATATATTGTTATTTTTTTTTTGTAATAACAAAAACAAAACCAATAAATAAATATAAACACAAATAAAAAAAATTGTATATAGATATTTATACACTACCCGTGTCTTCACCATCTCAAAATAATATCTAACCTAACTTATCATATATATATATTGTATATATATATATATAAACACGAAAATTTTTGTATCGCGCCCGTTTGTTAGCCATACGTTTTCGTATTTTTTTTGTTATATCTCTTCTCTCTCTTTACTGTTAAGTATCGCCATTTATTATATTTTTTCTTTTTGTTTGTAAATGATGATTATATGCATATATACATACATACATATATATATATATATATATATATATATATATATATATATATATATATATTTATTTATAGATTTACTTAGAAAATAAATAACTAATCATAATAAATAAAATTTAAATACAAAAAAAAAAATATATACCAAAATAAAAAATCATTTAATTATTATAACAAAACAAAAAAGAAAAAAAAAACATAATTTTCTCTCTCTTTCTCTCTGAAATATATATGGGGGACGATGTGTGTGTGTGTTTTTTTTGTCTATTTTTGTTTTGTAGTTATTTTATTTGTCGACAAATTTTAAAACAACAACAACAACAAAATATATACAAACAAAAACATATACTTTTCAATATATTTTTTTTTACATAAATATATATTAAATAAGTGAGTAAAAGATACAAAATGTTTTTTGTTGTTGTTGGAGTTGTGTTGTAATTTGTTGTTGCTTATATATATATATATATATATATATATATATATATATATATATATAATATATATATATATATATATATGGATATACTTCGTGAAAATCCAACCCATATTTATATTTATGTTTTATGCTTTATTTTTTTACATTATAGATATGATTTTAAGATTGTATGTATATATAGTAAAAATAATTTTGATTGGGAAAGAAAAAAAAAACCATTTATAATACATAAAAACATATATTATGTATAATAGAATAGAAAAATAAACAAACAAACAAAAAAAGAATATCAAAAGCTGAATAAAACATTTATAAATAAAAATTATTAATGGTGATGGTAATGAATTATGGTGGACATAAGTGCGGGCCCATATACATAACTATATATATATTAATTTTGTAGTACAGGTATGCAGTGTATTGTATTGTGTACCCAAGGTGAACCATCAACCGGTGGGGGTGGGGGGGACCTATGATAATTCCGATCTAAAAATGACACCGTTAAGGACTTTTGGTGGTTAAGCGGTGCGTAAGCCGCGATTCAGTTCAATTCCCTTGCCGCAGCATCGATTTCATGTTCTAAATATTAACTATTTTTTGGTTACTATTAGGAAGGAATGAGATGGTTTTTATTTAAGGAATATATTTGGGAATTTGGGTATATATTTATATTTCGGTATATTTCAAATTTTCGTTTTAGGCTGATTTGCGCTCGTAAAGCTAGGCCCAGTATTTTTGAAAATCATTAGATACAAATTTTTTTATATTTCAATCTGGATTCGAACTTCGCAACATTCCTAAATAGAAGACAGAGATATGCGCTTTAAAACCATTACACCAACTGTTAATATTATTTTTTTCTTAAATTTATAAATAAATTTAATAATTATTCGTTTTTTTTTTGTTAAAGGAAAATAATTAATTCAATTTTATAATATTTAAAAAAATTGATTTTCCTTAAGTGTTAACACAATTTACTTAATAATATATTCCTTTGAAATTATTAGTATTATAATTAAGTATTTATGTTTTTTTTTTTTTTTTTTTTCATTTTTTTACACCATTTATTCATATAAGACATGCGTAATATTAATAATATTACAATTTTGATTTTATATATAAATAAAATGTAAAAATTTTGGTATTAAAGGTAAAATAAAAAATACCCAAAAATTGATTTTTTTTCTATTTTAATTCGTGCGGGTGGCGGAAGATGGCGGGGTGTACAATTTTTATTTTTCATATAAATTTTCAAATCAATCTTTTTGTTTTAAAATATTTTTGTGTATACACTTCTGTCTCCTACAAAACCCTTTATTACCTGCTTTTTTATATAATAAAAAATAATTATAGAAAAATTATAAAAAAAAAAAAAAAAAATTTCACCTTTAAAGAAATTTTTATATTTTTGTAAAATTTCAAAATATTTGATTAATATAAAAATATGAAATTTGATATCCAAAAAAAACATTAAGAAAAATTATTTATATCCGCCTTTTTTTTATTATTATTATTGTTATTGTTATTACTTCTTTAAAAAAATTTAATTTTTTTTTTTTTTTTAATATAGTATAGTTAGGCCCAAGTACATAAATGACATCTGCTTATTTATTTACTATTTATTTAACAAAAAAATTTGTATAAAATATTAAAATTATCCAAATACGCATACACTCGCCCAAAACAGACATACACACACCAACACATATTATACATAAGAAAACATAAAACACTCCTATTTTGAGAAATACCAAAAAAACGTAAATAATTCTTCATTTACCCTATAACTTTGTTTTTTCTTCTTTTTTTTTACATTATTACATTCGTTGAAAATTTAATATATATTTTATAATAAATTTTTTGTACTGCTAGAGTGGGCGGAGTTTAAAATAGTTAAAAGGCGTGGTATTTATACAGTATAGTAAATGCGCAATACACACACACACAATATATAGAAAATTGTAATATTCTCATTTATATATATAGAAAATACTATATAATATAAACTTTTAGAGTACTTAATTTCTCACACAAAAAATAATTATAATAATAATAACAAAAAAAAAAACTATTAAAGAAAAATATTAATAAATAAATAAAATAATGAAAAAATAAAAAAAGAATTGGAAAGAAAATTAAAAAAAGAAACGAAATGGTAAAAAAAAAAATAGTATAATGACTAAGAAATATTATTAAATATAACATTTTTTTAGTTATACAATTTTTTTTTAATACTGGATGTCTCATTATAATACAATCAATATCATAATTGTTATACATAGTAGGATGAAATTTTTGGTGTATATCAAACAATTTATATTTGACAATTGTGAATTGTTTAATATTGAAATAACTAAAAATTATGACAGTTTGTCAAAATTCTCGAAAGGTAAAAAATGGCAAGTAAATTTTTTTTATTTACAAATCATTTTGACATTCGACAATTAATTAGTTGGATATATAAATAACACAAGGAAGTTGTTAACACTTAGCAGGAATAATCTTAGTATAGGTATTATAACAGGACACTGTTTATTAGGAAAATACCTATGGGTCAAATATTGACCTAGCGTTCGGCAAAGCGGTTGCAATCACCCTCTACAACTAACTAACTAACTAGTTGGATGGCCGTTCTAACTCAAAAATGATTTCTTTTTCAACAAATTCATGATCAAAGTTTTCACACACATATCTTTTTTTTGTATCAAATTCTACAAAAAAAAAAAAAAAAATATAAAACCATAATATTTTGACAACTTCAGATTTGCATTAAACTGTGTATTTATTTTTTATGTACTACTTAAAAAGGACAATTACAAAAAATATATAATCTTTATAAGGATTACGAAGAGAAAAAATCTCTTAAAATTTCTTTGTATTATCCATGCATTTCCTTGCATTCTCCTTGTTGTAACCTAATCGATCGTTTCATATTTAAAGGGAGTCCTTTTTTTTTTTGCTATATTATATACTACTTAAAGATCCTTTATATGATAAAGTGTTGATTTTTACTAATTTCCAAAAATTTGCGGTTTTTCTTTTGTGTTGTTTTTTTTTTTTTTTTGTTGTGTGAAATAAAATTAACAATTTAATTTTTTAAGATCTTTCATTTACGAAAAAAAAATAGATTTTATTGTTGTTGTTATTGAAGTATGTTACTTTTGTGTCCTATTTAATGATAATGATCTCTTTTACCAATAAATATTCTTGAAAAGATCATATTATAAAAAGAAACCAATAATTTGATCCTTTTAAAAAGTATATTTTTAGAAATGAAATGATTTTTATACTATAAAAATATTACGAGTGTGATCTCTAAACCACAATTACTAATAAAAAATTCATCATTTCATCAATTCATAGTTTTTATATAGCATAATATTAAAGGAAACCCGCTTTTTTTCCTAATTTAATAGATTTTTACCTACAAAATAAAATGGAGAATTATTTAACAAACCTAATTTTCGTTTAACATGTAATCCGATTATCAAAATCAATAAAAATATATATTATACATATATATGGAAATTAATATTTTTTGTTTGATATATATATGAATATATCCTTGGATACAATATATTGTCCTGATATTTTATCTTGTTATATTTTAGATTATTTACTAGAAATTTTGTGTGGATTTTGTTAGTATTGTTGTTCTGTAACAGATTTTTTAAAAGAACTAAACGACTTGGTGAGGGGGTGGGCGGAAAGTACACAGTGGTAAATTTAAATGGTTAGTACAGTTCACCGCCTGAACTGGACCCCCAGCCAATATAGCAAAACTGTTTTGGGTGGGGGGATTGAGTGTGTTGCATATGAATATTTTTGGTCAATTTGAGAGAGGGTTGAAACATTTGAAAATATTTTTTTTTGGTTTGTAAAATATCTTCGGGGTCCAAGAGCTATTATCCAACTATGTTTACATCGCGGTTACCTGTTCGTTTCTTCTTCTATAAACTTAAAAGAAAATTAATTTTTTTTTCTTATTTATTTTTTTGTGTATAACGGAAAAAAAAATACACTCCACTCCCCCTTAGGACAAAAATTATAATTTTAATATCCCTTTTATTTTTGTGTGCGAAACATATGCCCTATTCTCTTTTTATTATTATTATTATCAATTATCAACAAATTATTTAAAATAACAAATATCACAATAAAAAAAATTTCCAAGACCATGAAAGTAAATTAAAAAAAAAAATAATAATAATAATAACAGACTAAAAAGGAACATTTAAGGATTATGTATTATTATCCTATATTGTTGTAGATATAAAAGGGCTGATATATTGTATACGTTATTATGAAAATAATTCCGCGAAACTTTAACCTACTTGTATACAGTAGTTTCATAATAATGGGCTTTTTTCTTCTATTCAGCGCAACAGCCCGATATGGTGGGCCTAGGTATCTACAGTACAGTTCACTCTTTAGACTTTTAGAGAGGTTCCTCCCGACATTCAACAACTTATTACCTCATGCACCGCGTCATAGTACACTAATAAATGTATTTTGTTGTTCTTATCAGACGAACGGGCAAAAAAAAAAAAACATTTTAAAACCCTAAAAATTAATAGTAGTTATAATTTGGTCATATTATTTTTTTTAGATTTTTTGGGGTGTTTGGTTTTTATTTTTGCGTTATTTTTGAAGTAGGTTGTATATTTCCATATGTGTTTGTGTGTGTGTGTATTTGTGGGTGATATAAATGCCGCAGGGTGACAAACCATAAAACCGCACACATACATATTGATATTATATTAGTTTCGTTATTTATTTCTGTCATATCTCTCTATCAATAGACACACAAAAGGATATTCCCTTGAGATTAAATTTTTTTTTTTAAATTCTTATTAGGTATATTAATAATGTGATTATTATTATTACTTGTGTTAATACGTTTTTTTTTTCTTGTGTGTTTGATTCACTATAAAATATATTTTGATTGAAAGTTAAAATTTTATCCTTCGTTGATATTATTATTTTTTCTTGTGTAAGCTGCTTATAAATATAGATTAATTTATAAACATTTTTTGGTTGGCTTCTTGTTTTTTTTTTTTTTTTTTGTTGAAATAAAAAGGATAATAATGCCACGCAAATATTTTAGGGTATATTCATATATAGATATATGTATTTCCATAATTAAATCAAATATACTTCATTATCCAATTATCTTTATAGATTATTTCGTTTTTTTCTTGTTTTTTTTTTTTTTTTGTGAAGATTATAAAAAAGAAGAAATGAAAGGAATATTATAATTTTCTTAATTACAAAATATATTTATAAAAAATATTACAACAAATTGAATTTTTTTTAAAAATATTTTCTTTTTTCTTTTGTTTTCAGATTTTCCTAAACTGCCAATTTTGATTATTCAAGAAATTTGTTTGCACAGACTAACATTTGGCCATTGTAATCTTCCGGATAAATCACAAGTTAGTATAATTTATATTTAATATAGTTATAGAATTAAGAATTTAATTTATATGTAGTCTTTCATTTGGTTGGATAGAAAGGAGGGCCAAAGAACCCTTCACGGACTTTGGCCTTTTGTGGTCCGTTGTATACTCCATCGACGGTTTAAATTTTGCACTAAAACGAACCGATCCACCACCCTCACTCTTTGGCGAACGATATTATGGAGGTAGGATTTGATTTGCCTGCCTCCACCAGATCCCGGTAAGAAATGAACCATCAAAGCGCTCAAATAGCAGCACTCGTGTCCTCACAATCAATGCTCGTGTCCTCACAATAAATGCTCGTGTCCTTTGATTCTTTAACTATGGTATATTTTGATTTTCGAATATAAAGAATAGTTTTTTTTAGTGTAAACACGTTAACATTATATCCTGATTTCTGATTATCATTCGGATTTTGAGCAAATTTTTAAATGATGTATTCACTTCAAAAAAAAAATCTGCATCCGTGGAACTAAATAATTATACTATTATATACTTTTTTTCCAAGTGAAAGCTTTTTGTTATTGATTTTTTTCCCTGTCAAGGACTTTAGTTCGGTTAATTATCTACAGTACAAATTATTCTTTGTAAAAATAAAAATTCAAATAATGTTTTCTTTTCTCCCCTTTGCGTGTGTGTGTTTGTGTTGAATATTATAATTTTTCCTTATTCTTTTTTTTCCACACAGGAAAGAAAATGAAATCTGTTGAAAAGAGGGATTGTTTTTTTATTATTATTATTTCTGGGAAATTTAAGACAAAAATATTGTTCGGATGATAAATGCACTGATCCGAATTAAATGATAATCATTACTCTATTCTAATTGTAAGTTTTATTTTATATAAATTGCAACGAAATTATATTATTGTTATTTAAGTTTAGCCAACCAAATATAATTTAATTGTTTCCTATAGTTTTTTTTTGTCCTTGACAGTAAAATCAGTTTTTTTGTTGTTGTTGTTTTGTTTTGTTATAAGGATATGGATTTTATGTGGATGTGATCAAATTTAGAAAATCATTTGATAAAAAAGTAAATTGTTGATGTAATATGGTTTTTTTTTATTATAAAATTGTTTGTACCAAGATAAAAAAGGGGAGGAGGACTAACCCATGCAATAGCGATATATTACAGCTACGTTGTCATATATCCTGATACACTATCCAGCGTATCCATTGAATATAAAACATTATAACTAACAAAGACACCTTGTACGGAAACTAGGACGGTAGGATAATCTGACATATCTTACTAAGATAGACAATAAGTCATAGGCACAATAACGAGAATATTCACTACAAAGCCATTTAGCTTATTTGGTATTAATAGTTTGCCAGCAACAGAGAGGAATTGATGGTTCCGGAATCCGCACATAAAATTTTTAGTGGATCCTAAATTACAATAGAATGTCGCGGGAAACCTCTAAAGACGTATAGGCCTACGTTCACATTGGGGCTGTTGAGCAAAAAAAAACAAGAGCAGAGGAAGATATATTTAAGTCATTTATATTATGAATACCAACTTTGATTTTCAATATCAAAATCCTAGTATTTACATAAAAACGAATAATAATCAATATTCTATTGTAGAAATCATTTAAATACTATTCTCGTAGATTATATAATATTATGTAAATTAATATACGAATCCTTGAATGGATTATGAATATAATGAAGTGTATTACTTAATAAAAGAATCTCATATTTTTACAGTATCCGAATCATCTCGAATTAACTATAATATTCAATTTTATTTACATTATAAATTTATAGACTGCAGTCATACAAACAAAATTTCATGTTATATTATGTGTATATATACATTAGTTTCAGTATATTATTTATTCCTTTGTCAGGACAAATTGGTCAATTTTTCCCCCATATTGATATTATAGTGTACATATAAATTTTTACAAATTAGGCAAATCATTATAATAGTGGTCTAGTTTGTTCGTTTTGGCTGATAACCATTTATTGACAGTGCAGGGATCTAGAGTAATAATGGATCCTAAATTGCAAACAGAGTGTTGGAGAATCCTCTGAACGAGGATAGGCCCTATGGGCCCACATTATCGGGCTGTTGTACAAAAGAAAAAGATAATGGATCTATATATATATATAACAGAATGTTTTGTGGAGCTCTCAATTAAAGATGTTTCGAGTAATTTTATCAAAATTTTCAAAGCCCATCTGAACTAAACCATGATAAGAATTATTATTTAAATATTTTATTAATGCATTTTTCCCACAAAATTTACAAAGGTGGTACTTTTTGATGTGTTAAAATAATATTAAATGAAAAAAAAAAATGACAACACCAAAAATTATATGAAATTTTGTAATATAATAAAATTACAAAACAACTTTTTTCTTTATTTTATTATTACATTATTGAGAGAAATTGAACGATAAAATTTTTCCACTTAAACAATAATAAAATACATCAAAGGATATTGTAAAAAAAAAGGACTATGTATATATTGATATGTATTTTTAAATTGATATTATATTCACACTAAAATATCAGTAATTTAAATCCTTTTAAGTAAAAATAAGGAAACCCCACTTTTGTTTTATTATTTATTTTAGAAAGAAATGATGATGAATTTTTTGTCTTCTTAAAAAAAGAAGTAGTAACCACATTACTACTAGGCATTTACTTTAAAAAAAAAAACTATTCGGAAAATTTCCTTAACCATTTTTTTAACCCCTATATAACTGTGAACGTTTTCCGGAAAAAATGTTTTCGACTGTGTATGCAATGCCAAAAGTTAAATCTAGATTTTCCTTTTTTTTGTTTTGGTTCTCTTCGAATATTTTAAAACTCAATAAAACAAAAATTTATGCACCCCTTTTTTTTTTTTTTTTTTTGCTTTTCTAAGTAGACATTTGGAAATTTCTTTACGTTTAAAGTTTTTGTTTCTTTTTATTTATGTACCACACTTACATAAAATATTTAAAATAGCTGGTGTATTGTTTAAAATGATAAAAAAAAAAATTAATTGAAAATATAAACGGTTTACATGTGATAGGGGGGGGATGCATCGTAGCGTATTAGTTAAATTTTCTTGTCAGAATACACGACGTCGTTACCTGTTTTGAAAGTTGGGAAAATTTAGCAGAGTTAATCTAGAAAATTGTTGATAGTCATAAAATGACATGTGGAAAATATGACATCGTCTCGCTATTGTTTTAGAAGAGTTCTCTTGTGGCAAGAGAGATAAACAAACCCACCCGGCTCTACTATATTATCCAAAAAATTTATATAATATATCAGAATTAAAGGACAACGACGAAGCATATATTCTTTTGCAAATATATTCGCCGGGCAATAGGAAATAGATTAAAATATCTGATTAAGAGTTTCATGGAGCCACCCAGGTGATTAAGATCTTGCCTTATCATGAAATGAAATTCTACCAAAAAAAAAACAAATAGATCTTTTTAGATCGTCGCCAAGTTGAGTTAGTAGCTAAACCCATTACACGAACTACCCAATTATAAGACTCTGACAAAAAAATTTAAATACATTTTTCACACATTTGTGAGTGTGGAAAGGGTGGGTTATAGAAATTTTTTTTTAGAAAAAGTGTAGCGAAAACAAAATTACTAAATAATAAATAATAATAAAAAACAACAATTCAATATTTTTTGGTTTTTAGTAAATAAATATTAGAAATATTATTTAAAATAAATAAATAATTATTTACATTATAAATAAAATGTTCTTACAATGTTTTTTTAACACTTTTTTATTTACAAAAACAGATTCTATAAAATAATAGAAGTGGGGTATATAAAATGTGAAATCTCTTCTATTGTTATTTATTTATATAAGAGAAAGGAATCGGGATTTATATACAAATTATAAAGTATGGTTATAAATGTAGTATAAAATAAGCATGACTTTTCATATTAAACAAAAAATCCTTTTTTTTTTTTGGTTTTGTCTTTTTTTTTTTTTTTGGTACAATAATAGACAAAAACCCATTTTATATATGGTCAAAACTATATAAATATAATATAAAAAACAATAATAATAATAATAAAAAAGAAGAAAAAGATCACTACACTAAAATCAAGTGCCTTGTACACACATGTTTTACAATCCTTTTATTCCGAGGTGATGAATAAATAAAAGATAGAAATTTTCCAAATCAATTTGTAAAAAAAAAAAAAAAAAACAAAAAGAAAAAAGATTTTAATACACAACAAAAAGGCATCCCTTTTATCCTAACACACACAAAAAAAATATACTAAAAACGTGACAGAAATTTTTTACAATGTTGGGAGATTTTCCATATCAAATTGGACCACTTTTTTATTATGAAATTTTTTTTTTTTTGTATCCTATTCCAAATTAAATTCATACAACAAGGAAAGGACACTCAATATGTTACAGGACCACACATTTATAATACGGCGATATCTGATATCTTCATGTGTTCAGGTGTTACGATAATGAATACTCTTATCATTTACTTTCAAACTTGTCTGAAAAGCTTTACATGCACCTCTGTCATAAACGCTGCGGTTTCCCGATGACCTACCAAATGTAAGCAGTCCTAGGATGAGAGTTAACTTCGGGTGAAACGCAAAAGCGGTTGGCTAAGTGCAATAGCAGCAAACATATCGTATTTATCTTTGGGGGGAAAAAATGAAGACTAGAGAATAGTTTAAAATTGTGGGACTGTTTCGTCAGTCTCTGAGTGATATTGAAAAGAAAGAATCACCGAAAGGGGGAAACGCATATACTATCCTAGGATCTTCATATATTTTATTTGGTGGGCTTATTTAGTATAGACATTTGCTTCCCGGACAAAACTGAAATCCCATGTCTGAGCAATTTCTTATTCATATAACTTAAATATGTTATCTTAAAAAATTGTATTTATTTTCTAAACACATTTTTTTGTTGGATTTTTTTAAGAAATTGTTTTGTAGATCGCATTTTTTTTTTTGTCACATAATAAACAGATAATTATTTATTGTTAAACATAAATATATAAAAGAAATTGTTAAGATATTGTAATAATTTTTTCTTTTTGAATTTATTGCTTTCTTACAGCACTAAAATAGACAAAAAAGATTATGTTAACAAAATAAAAAATAATAATAATTTTTCCTTTTGTGTGCAGTCCTTTAAATACAAAAACTATTATAAGTGGTTTAAAATTATAAATTTAAAGAGAAAAATATATAAAAAAAAGTCCTTTTTTTTTTAAAAAAAAATAAAATTTAAATATATTTATTAGAAATTATTAAGATATTTATAAAAAATTTCATACAATATTCAATTGACTCAAAAAATTAAACAATTATATTTAAAAAAATATATTTATCTTTCCTCTTATATTTGGACAAAAAAATAAATAAAAAGAAGTAAAATAGGATTAAATATAATATTAAAGAAGGCTCTAAAAGATATATATAAAAAAAAAAGAAATTGAAAAGTCATTAATGTTAAAAATATTGGCAATAATTTGTAAATGTTTTTTTTTGCAAATTTTTATTTTTTTTCATATTAATGAAAGATTAAAAAACTAAATCTTTTTTTTTTTTTTAAATCCTTAAAATTAACACCTTTTTTTTGGTGTTTATGAATTGTGCATACAAATTTATAAAAATCATTTCATAATTTTTTTTTTTTTTAATGCAAAGTCATTTATTTAAGATTAATTTTTTTTTTGAAAGGACAACAATTATCAGTTGTTTTTTTTTTATTTTGTTTTAAAAGTTTATTTGTGAAAATTTTTTAATTTATCCTTTTGTTATTTATAACTAAAAATTATTATTATATAAAGTTTGCCTTTATAACGTCTATTTAATTAAATTAATTATAAGATGGGTAAGGAGAAGAAACCAAAGAGGAGGAAGGTAGTACGGAGAAATTTGGAACACTTTATATGGCCCCGCTGTATCTATATCTGGGAGGAGGAAGCAGTCAAATCAAACAATCCTTTTATTTTTCCATAAAAAAAAAACATGGATGTTAGATCAATGTAATGCAGTAGAGGAGGGGGATAAACTAGTCATCCTTTCAAATCAACTGACCAACCAAATTAAGTATGGATATTATGAAGATATCCAGATATTATTATAGTGTTAAAACTTAGATTTAACTGTGACATAAACCTATATATCGTGAATTAACTGTGACACAAACCTATATATCGTATTACTTTTTCGTATGTCATCTATGAACAAATATCCTAATATCTTACATGTGATAAAGATTGTAAATTTGATTGTTTTATGGAAATCAGACACAATTACTAGATGGATCTACATGTTTATAAATAATCAGAAATATTTTGTAAAATGAGCATACTATTGCCATCTATTGAGATATATATCGTTAGCTATATACGTTGAAAAACCTTGTATGAAATGTCCCATCTAGGTAGTAATTGTCTCTATGGTATCAGTCAGTTAGAGTCTTGGATATTATATGTACAAAAAGTTACAAGTATTGGGTAACATAATTTCCAAGCCATGCATTTGAAAAAGTTTTTTTTACAAGATTAGATTGGAATAAGCTTTTATATAGCGACACTTATATATCATAAGGAAAACTATAGAGCTTTATAGTTTGGTTCATGATATATAGGTGGCGCTACATAATTGAAATTATGAAATCATCCGGAAGTGTGACATCGGATTTCATTTAAATATAACTGAAATTTAAAAGTAAAATGTTAAAAAAATTTTGTTTGGTAAATAAATTAAATTATTTTCGGACCTCACTAGTCCAAAAAAAAAATTAGGCAGAGTATACTTATTTCTAAAAAAAAAAGGTACATTTATTTACTTTCTGAATTCTGAGATTTATGATTTCCTGATATTTTCATAGATTTTTATATGAAATTGTAAAATTTTGTGTACCCCTTGCTATTTTTGGCGAAAAAATTCTGAAAATTTACCCAATATGGGTAAAGTTGATATCTAGCCGCGGAGAATTTTAAATTATCATAAAAACATAAAATATTTCAGCCCATGACTATAAAATTACTGCTAAGTACTTTGGCTACGCGACAACAGTTAAAAATTATCTTGTACAAGCGCGAAACAAAATATAATTTGAAATATTTTTTTTTGTTAAAGCTTTTTGTTTTTGCTTTACTACACAACTTTTATCTGTGCTACTTATTTCTCACTTTCATTTCCCAAATAATAAGATATTAAGTAAAAAAAAAAGAGAAAAAGACCCTTTCTTCCGTTATCACTTTTTTTTTCTTGATTTTGATTTACGCGTCATTTTGTTTTTTTTTTGTTTTTTTTAGCAACAAAAGCCGCAATAAACAAAATTATATTTATAAAAAAAAAAAAAAAAAAATATATACTCTACCTTGTTTAATAAAATGATTTGTTGTTTAAAAAGTATTGCGCTGTGTGCTGCTCATTCTGCTATATAATATATATTGTTTATGTGTTTTTTTAGTAGTCTTCGTCGTTTCTTTTTTCCCCGAATAACAAAAAATACTTGTACAGGGTCAGTGACAGAGCAAGGTTAAATTTTTCACATATGCACCAATTTATATATATATATATTACCAAGCAACAACAACAAAACTACGCAACTAAAAATATTACGTATACAATATGTGTGCGTTTTTGTTGTTGTTGTTGTTAAATTATGATTATATTATGATTTACAAAAAAAAAAAAAGGAAAAGAAATAATTATAAAGTGTGAAATGGTTTAAAAAAAAAAAATTATATGTAGTTTTTTTTTTCTTAGTAACCAACAAGAGAAAATTTAAAGAATTCCATTCACAGATATTCAAAAATTACAGCCTGTAAATAGTGTCGGTTAGTTGTGTTATCCAGCTATTTTACTTATAGTTGGTTGGTTAGTTGGTTAAAGTTAGAGGGTACCTAGTTACCTAACTAGGAAGATCCCAATTAGTTACAATATTGCTGCTAGAATACCATTCTCACTATAAACCCAGAATACCTTTCTCACTACAGACTTACTTCTTGCTCGTTAAGATAAGTATTTCGGTTATACCCATCTTGTGGTATTCAGGAAATGTAAATCATACTCTTTTTGGTGTATTACATATTTATTAGTGTTTTCTTTTATTGAGTTCACTGAAGAAGAGGTTACCGAGAGAACAATATCTGGCATTGGCCAGTATACTCGGCACTCATATACATAAGGGAAGTCCAATTTTTGGAGCATATTCATGGAGCCAATGTCCAGTTGTATACATTCCTTAATAGTAAATCTTTCCAATTATTAAAAATAGAAAAAATGGCATATGTATTACATTTATTGGATAGAAGACGAAATTCCGTAACGATTCTCTCTCTACCAATAAAGGAAAAACGAAACGCATAAATGTAGACAGAAGATACACCCATAACTACGTTAATATCATAACTCCGTCAGACCGTCATTCATAATGTATCAAAAGAAGAACATCAGTTTTTTTATTTCGTAATAATAAAATGTATATTCGCCGCCGCATGCTAAAATATGGAATCATATAAAATATCTCATTAAAGCTCTTATCATATTTTCATTCATATACAGTGGTGAAGATTATACAATTTGATAATTTAAAAAAAAAACAACATAACGGTTACTTTTAGCAAAATTCGTTAATACGTCCTTTTATCTCTTACCTATAAATATTGAATAAAAAAATATAATAATTATGATTTTTATTACATTATATACTATGGCTTGAAAATTTTCATGTCACTAAAAAAATTATTTTGTATTAACAAAGAAGCGATTTTTTTTTCAATAACACCATAAATAAATTATGTATATAGAGAGCTTTTTATGTCTTATTATTAATTTTGTTTGCTAGTTGTTGTTTTTTTTTTTGGTACAGTTCATTGTACCATATGTATCATGGAAAGAATTCGAGGCGGAGAAAAAAAGCCAAAAAAAAAAAATATATTTTATATAAATAACTCTTATTATTTAACTAAAAATATTCTGTGAAAAAGGAAAAAAAATAAACATTATTATTAGATAGTAGATATTTTTTTTATAGCAAATATTAATTAAAGCATTGTTATATAAAAGTATGTAGCAGTAACAGCTATCATTGAACCAGAACTGTTCTCTGTAGATTATATATAGCATTAAGAAAAGTGAATGAAACCGAATATATACTCTTAAATATAATTGACAAAAATGAACCTAATTGAGTACAGGACTAATTTAATAACACATGTAAATAACTTCTTCATATTATGTATATATTAATATATATATATATATATTGAATATTGGCAACAGCTGTGGTGCTATTTACCCGCCAAGCATTTAAAAGTATACTCTAAATTCCGAACGAAAATGTAATGTTAACGTAAAGTTTTTTTTTCCCAACTATTTGTAGTTTACGCTAAATTCCTTACGGAAATGTACATCACACCTAAACTGTACAGAAACATTACTCTTTTGCGGGTACTTTTCGTAACGAAAAAGTAGTGTGTCACTTCCCATATAAGGAATGGAACAGTTACGTATCAATTCTGTTATGCCAAAACGTAACGTTTTCCAAGACCTTAGAAGGAATTGGTTGGTTGGTAGGAGTGGCGAGCCCCCCAACACCTGTCAGGAGACTCCAATTAGCGCTTCAACTAACTATTTATAGATATTATGGTAGGCACAAGAGACATATATATTTGGTTTACGGTGCGTAAAAGATTTAAATAATGTGTGCGGCTTAAACAACGTTTTATAAATGTCATCTATTATAATGGTAGAATAAGACGAATTTTTGGAAAAATACTATGACAAATTTCGAATTAATTTTGTCCTTTTTGCCCACCCAACCTCACCCCATTCACATTCGTTAATATTTAGTATTTTTTTACCAAATAATTTTTTTAAATACCGAAAATATTATGGAAATTTAATTATAGAATATATGAATAAATATATATATATATATATATATATATATATATATATATATATATATATATATATTTCGACATAAAAAGTTCAGCAACTTTGTAAATACGTTTAATATTTATTTTATGTTTTTTTTTTGTATAATATGAAATATTTTTGTTTTTTTAGAGTTCAAAGTACTGACAAAAAAAAATGTATATATATATAACAAGATTAGTATATATTTATATTTCAAAAAAAGCTTTATTTTTTTTTGTTGCCAAAAATAACAAAAACAACAACAACAAATTAAGCAATAAAAAAATTAAGCTTTAAATAAAGTACACAAAAAAAATATATGACGAACAGAAAGAAACAAATTGTGTAATATTATTTTTTTTTTTTTTCATAATAAAAAATAATATCTTAATATGAAATTTTTTTATTTAGTGTGGTAATTATTTTTTTTCATTTAGTTTATTTTTAGATTATTCTTAACTAAATTTTATTTATTTATATTATTTTCGATAATAATTGTTTTTTTTTTTTTTTGAGACATTCTATTAATAATTCAAATATTTACTAAAGGGGGGTTGTTTTGAGGTGGAGAGAGAGGAGGGGTTGGTTTTTTTTAATGGAATTAAAACACAAAAAATTGATAACTTGCAAATTATTTATTTATACATACATATATATATAGATATATATATATTTAGATTAATATAAGAAATTATCTATAGTGTTTTTCACGATCACATTTTTAATATAATATTTAAATATATTTTTGCTAAATAGCGCCCCCTAGTGGAAGACATTTAAACTATGAAAACTAACCTTACAATATTCTCTTATATATATATATTTGTATTTAAAAAATATATGTACAAGGAAAAAAGGGGGATGATCTAATCAAACATGTTTGTTTTTTAGTACTAAACCAAAATTTGTTTTTTTGTTTTTGTTTTTTTGAGATTCCAGACTGCAAAAAAAAAAAAAAAAATTGATGAAAACAAAACGAATATAAAATATGTCGTAAAATAATATACATAAATATTTATATGTGTATGTAATAAATGACACAAGGGAACAACAAATGACAGACAAAATACCTAAACGAAAATTAAATAAGAAATATTTTAAGCCTTCAATAATAAAATGATAAAAAAGGAACAAAAAAAAAGCACTTGCTTTCCTGCAAAGCTACACACAGAACAAAAATACAGAAAAGATATAAAAAAATATATGTACATTCAACAAGAAAAATATATGCTGTATATATTTATGTATGTATATATATATATATATATATATATATATATATATATATATATAAATTTGCCAGAGACCTTGAGACAGTCATATGATGATTAGAAGATATTGCCCTATATTAAATGGGGTCTTTGGCTTGGAAAAAAATATTCGCGCTTGCGATATACTAAAGATAGATATTAATTGTTTTACATATATATATATATATGTATGCATGTATATAATATTATATAAATATTATATAAATAGATTTTAGGGAGAGAAGTACAAAATAATATTAAAAAAATACCATTTATATAAAAACAGGTAACCCTCGAATAAAATGTGTTAGGTCTACTATTAGCGTTTTCTTTTATTAATTTCAAAAGCATCTAAAATTTGACATAATTTGACAACGTTTTATTTTATTCATCATTCTGTGTAAGGGCAATAAGTCCACATGCAGTCAAAATATGTAAATCCATCAATTTTCTTGGAGTAGAGTAGAATCCTCCTAGAGAGTATCCTTGCAGGTTTAGGTTAAGAAGAATGCATAATGGTGATCCGTGATCATAACGTATCACCAGAGATCTCAATGAAATCTATTGTGGTCCCATATATATTCTCCATCTTATATATATATATCATAATTATGCATGCATCCTTCATGCTCCCTCTTTACTTCTATATCAGGAGTAGTCTGATTTGTGTGTGCTATTTTATTTGTATAATGTAACACAGTATACATAAATGCTTCTTCCATAATGTTTAAAAAAAGAGGGCTACCCTGTATTTTATTTTTTATGCACACAAAAAAAAAATATAAAACTAAAAAAGAGCAGCAGTGAATTTCAGATGCCGGGAGGCCGGACACAAACAATAAAAAAATAAAATGTTTTAATATTTAACACAAAGGATCAGACAAAGTAAATTTATTCTGTTTTTTTTTTTTATGGTTTTTTACGAGCTTTATATAGTAAACATTTTTCTTTAGTAGCCAAAAGTATAAAAACAGAAAAAAAAACTATGGATAATTTTATATCAAATAATTGATTTTTATGGCAAAATTTATATTATAACAAATTTCTATTTCAAAATATAGAATAAATTTTTCCTTTTGGGCTCTCACCATCAGCCCTGATATTGTCTAGGTACCTATCTCTTGGGAGATTTTCCCGATGCTCTTACAGTATTTTTCCTTAAATTTTATATTGCTGTATATTTTTATCATATCAAAAAAAAGTTGAGTCAACACTTAGCCGGGAATTGAAATCACGACCTTATGGTACCAGGGAATGCTAAGCCACCGGGATGGCTCTTACAAAATAAACATCCATCCAATGAAAATGTTAATATTTTTAACATTATTGGTGCGCTCAAATGCCAATATTACAATTTTTAGATTAGTAAATATTACAATTTTTTGGATTAATAAATTTTTTTTTTTATAATCACATATTCGTCTCTCAGATATTATTGTATAATTTTTTAACAAGAATTATTATTATTATAATACATATTACATACATTATAATGTAATATAAAGTCTGGGCTTGACAGTGTATACAAAATAAGGCAAAAAAAAAGTGAGTAACATAAGAAAAAAATAGTGTACGAAAAAAACAAAAAAAACGAAGAAAATCTTTGCAAAAAAGAAGAATGAAACAAAAATGTGTTTCTTTTCGCTCCGAAATAATGAAAAATCTGAAGCATTTATGTGTATTGTATACCCATATCTTTGCGAATATATATATATTAAAAGGCAATGTCGTCGTAGTCCGTCAATTCATTACCCTTTTTAAGCGTCAAGGACTCAAGGACATTGACTTATAACATTTTTTTTTTATTCTTATTAAAAAATATATTTCAATTTTAATATATATTTTTTTCGCTCTTTTTATATCTACTAATACATAAATATAATTAATTTTTTATGAATAACAGACTGTGTATTTATGTGTTCTGTGTGTTTATGTGTAATAGAGAGAATTACAATATACTCTCATTTGTATTGCGCTCTTTAATTCTTTGCATATAAAGAAAAAAAAACAAATATTTTGTAATGATGATGAATAATAATTTTTTTCTAGAATTTATTTTTTTATTATTCAAAAAAAAAAAAAATGTAGAATTATAAAAAAATAAACATAATTTTTGCAATACTATTATAAAAAATAGAAAACAGTTCAATGTCCAATAAATACGTATACCCTGTTACCGATAGCGGACTGAAATCTACCCCACCGGTACGAGTGGATATATTGACATATTGAAACGACAATATACGATTCCATTTGAAAGTAGTTTATAAATCTGTCACTTAGTGGCGCTAAAATTCAAAATCTATTGTTTTTTTTTTTGTAATCTTTAAAATATATATTGATTTCGAATAGTAAAATGTGAATCACAAAAAATAAGCGCGCGCGTTCAAAGAAATATTGTAGAGCTGACAAATAGAAAGCCCTAGTGGTCAGTTTTATTGTAGAGCTGACAAATAGAAACCCTGTGGTCAATGTTTTATTTTATTTGAAAAAAATTAAAATAATTATAATTAAATAAACGTTTCAATTATACATTTTCCGTTTAATATTTCCCCCCAACATAATGTTTTCCTAATAAATTAATTTTTTTTGTTTGCTATTTTTGGTGTCTCGACTATTTTAATTTTTTTTTCTTTTATTATTATTATTAAATAATGTAATATACTCCTATATCTATAATGAAAACGAACCAAAATTTGTTGGTTCACTGAACTTCACAGCATAACAACAACAACAAATAAATAGAAATAATTTTTTTTTTTTTTTTATATAATATATTTTGGTGTTCTGTCAAAAATTCAAAAAAATAAAAATAAAATAATGCGATTACACATTATCATCATTGTGTGTTTGTATAGAATAGTATAAATACCCTTAAAAATATATATATTTACGCATACCTTGGAATCACCACAGTAACAAAATTTCGAATAGAATTTTTTTTGCGGGATGAACTTTTTTTATTTTTTTGGTATAAGATTAGAGAGGGTAGTAGTAGCTTCTTTTGTATTTGGTTGGAGAGAGGGGGGGGGGGGTGGTAAACTCGGTTCTTACAAATAAAAAAAAAAATAATTCAATATTCTTGTCTGTCTTCAAAAGATCTTCAGAAACTAAAAAACAAAACGAAAAGAAAATAGTTTGGTTCAATTTTTTGGTTCAAATGTAATTTTTAAAGAATTCGAAAAAGGACAAAAGTTTAGATTTATTTCTGCAAAGATACCAAAAATAAATAAATAGATTCTCCTCGCAATTTAGCAAACACCAGAACTTCGTACAACAACTCTCGCATATACGATGCTGCAATTACTAAATTCTTCACACATACATACATTATAGAATTGTATTATAAGAAGAAAACAACCAATATTTTTGTACCACTCTAAATATTGGCAACTTATAACTCGTATAAAAATAAATAGCGCGACGAGACGTATAAAATATAATATAAGAAATTAGGGTTAAAAAAAAAAAGTTTTAAGACATCCAAATATTTTATTTTTGTAGTTTAGTAAACTCTCTCTTGAGGTTATTGTTATTTGAAGATTTACGTAAGTTCATTAGTCTGAATGAACTTTTTGTATATTATATATTACTTATCCTTTTTAGTTATATATATATATATATATATATATATATATATATATATATATACAGTCTATAAAAATATTATGTAGTTTATATATATATATATATATATATATATATATATATATATTAGAAATTTTGTTAATATAATGTATGAGTAATATTCATCTTTATTTTTTTTGGTATGAACCTACACAGGTCAAAAAAAGAAGAAAAGATTATGCTCATATATGTATGTATTAATATGTTTTTTTTTTTAATTTCCAAAATCTATCAATAAATCCTAAATTTTCTAGAAATACTAAAAAATCCATTTTAAATAAATGAAAAATTTCATAAAAGATTTTCTGTTTTATTAAAAATTCGTATACTTTCTGACTTATTTTCTCTAATTTATTTTCTCAAAAAACCAGGTACATAAATCTCAGAAATCAGAAAATTGATAATTCAATTTCTATGAGTTCAGATTTTTTCGTACGGAATTCCGAGTTTTCGTTTTTTGCGTACGACATTCCCAAAAATGTTTGAATTTTTCGGAATTCCATGCGCTATTCGGAACTCGGAATTCCGTACGCAAATTCGAAACTCGGAGTTCCATACAAAACACTCGGAACTTAGAATTCCATACAAAACGCTTGGAACTCATGAACGCTCCGTTACGCTTTCAGCTTTCTGAGATATATTAGCTATGTATTTTGGTTAAATTACCGACTTTTCGATGGTAATACAAATTTTTAAAATTATATCGGCATACTTTTAGGTGTATTCTTAAATTAGAATATTTTTGGCAATTATATTAGCAAGGCATACTTTTAGGTGTACTCTTATATAAAAATTAGATTTACTTTCTAAATTTTGGGTTTCTGAGTCCCTGTTACTTTGGTCGAATTTTGCATGAAATTTTGGCATATTACTGAAATTATATTATATTGCCTACCTGCCCGGAGTTAGTAGAATTTTTTTTTAAATTATATTTGCGAGGCATATTTTTAGGTGTACTCTTATATAAAAATTAGATTTACTTTCTAATTTTTGGGTTTCTGAGTCCCTGTTACTTTGGTCGAATTTTGTATGAACTTTTGACATATTACTGAAATTATATTATATTGCCTACCTGCCCGGAGTTAGTAGAATTTTTTTTTAAATTATATTTGCTAGGCATACTTTTAGGTGTACTCTTATATAAAAATTAGATTTACTTTCTAAATTGTGGATTTCTGATGACCTGTTACTTTGGTCGAATTTTGTATGAAATTTGCCCAAGTTATAGCAAAGAAAAAAAAGCCAATGATTATAAAACTACTGCGAAATAGTTTAGTTTAGGTATTCGACATTTTTTTAATATTATAATGACGTTTCCATTTTTTTTTTTGTGCAGAATATCGTAATACATTTTATATATGAATATATTTATTTGACTGTTTACCAAAAAAAATCATTTTATCAATTTTGTATTTGTTTATTAAAAATAGAAATAAAACATCGTATTTAAATCTATCTATATTTAAATAATAATAATAATAATATTTTTATATTTGATTAAAAAAAAGTTATTAATATTATTATGTACAATATATAATTTGTAGCAATGAATCATCATTAATGACTTATATATGTACAATAACAATATAAAACAAAATTTGTTGTCGCACTTTAAAAAATAACGCGAAATATTATGTTATTTTTTTTTTTTTTTAATAACATGATTATATATATTTTTATTATTATATTATTATTTACTTCTTTTTAATTTTGCTCTATAATATCCTTCGATTATGTATAATATATATAAATGTCCTTCGTAACAGTCATTGATCTTCCATTGTATCCAAATTTTTCTTATTCATTTATTTATTTATTTTTGCTTATTTTTTGCGTTACTGCCTATTTCATTTATGTTATATACCAATACAGTCATAATAGCAACCCACTTCTCCTCCCTTCTATAGAAAAAAATATATGCCTGGAACTATGAAAGTATATATACATATTTTTGATCATAATTTTATGTTAAGTACTAAAAAAAAATTTTATTTATAGACTGTTTGCTTATTTAATAAGTTAAATACTAAATAAATGAAAAAAATAAATTTATTTCTATGTATAAATTAATTTAGTTGAGTAAAATAAAACTTATAATGTATACATATATGAACACATAAATCCATTGATCCTCAATAACGTATTTTTTTTTTCTTTTTAATTTTAATTTTAGATTTTCCAGATTTTAATTTTCCAACAAATTATTATACACACATCGAACTCCATTTGAGGGTCATATGAATTGTAATATTGATGAAATGATACC
Organism: Empis stercorea; assembly: GCA_949752835.1. Classification (NCBI taxonomy): domain Eukaryota; kingdom Metazoa; phylum Arthropoda; class Insecta; order Diptera; family Empididae; genus Empis; species Empis stercorea. The sequence continues at coordinate 573,153 of OX457090.1, forward strand.
CCACATACACAGGATTCAATATCAAAATGCCATTTTACTTCTTTAACCGTTGTCTTATGTTAAGAAGTAAATGGCATTTTGATATTGAATCCTGTGTAAGGTATCTAAAAGAGTTGGCCCAAAAGAGGAAATGTTGTTAATAATGCGAGAGATGTAAAAAGAATTCTATCAACTTTACTGGAATTCAAACATGAATAAGCCTAGTATTTGTTCTGAAGATGGTGTGGTGGACACTGATTGTTGTGGGGGTAAGTTGTGACTTTTTTTATTTTCTTTTTATTAAATATAGTTAAATTATTTTGTTTTTATTTTTACTATAATAAGTTTTTCTTTTTGTCTGATGGGCCCTCTGTCTTTATTTTCATTAACAAAAATATATATATATATATATATGGTTGGTTTAAGTCAATAATTCTTTGTGTGGGGATGAAAATTAACAAGAATAACAAAAAATAAATTTTTAGGAAAAAAAAAATGATTAAATAATAATGTTTTTTGTGTTGTTGTAATAAATAAAATTTTATTTACCCAAGAGTGGAGAGTGCAATGTGCTTATAAAGGCGGTCACCTTGAGAATTACGCAATTAATTGAAATGTTTTTGCCGTTCTTTTTTTTTTTTTTGTAATTTTTTTTCTCTTCTCTGTTGTTGTTGGTGTTTTTTTTTTTGTCGTTTTAAATTTTTATTTTTGTATATTTTTTATTTTCGAAGTTTAATAAGAAATTTCTCCGAAAAAAACAAAAAGATAACAAAAATAATAATGTAATTTTTTATTATTATTATTGTGCTTTGTGTGAGGGTGATTGAGGGTGATTTTTGAAGCTATATAATGTTTATTAGTATTTTCCAAAAAAAAAAAATATGATTTTGGTAAACAAATATGTTTTTGTTTTGTTTTTAAATTCAATGTCCATACAAAACACAATTATTATTTCTTTTTCCTAAGGATTATTTTTCCCTAGTGCCGTTGTTTGTTTTTTTTTTGTGTATAGTGAGATAACTTTCTTCTTTTGCACAACAGCCCGATGTGGGCCTAGGCCAATCTCTTTTGAAAGCTGTGTCAACTTAGAACGACATCGTTGCCTCGGTGCTGGTGAATTGAACTATCGACCTCACACTACAGACTAAGCCACCGCCGCTCTTCTAAGATAGATACTTTCTTCTAATTGGAGACAACTTAAGGCAATAATCAGACCAACGATCTAATTTATAACCACCCTACAATTCGGAAGAAAATACAACTACACAAAAACAACCTGCACATATTTATTTGAAAACTTTATTCGAGGGGAGTTATTCCTCCTTCATTGTAATAAGTCCAGCTGTCAATGTTAAAAAGAAAGAAGAAATGAAAAAAGAAAGAAAGAAAAAGAAATCTCATAATAATAATAATCTAACCAATCCATGAATTAAGGTCAATTTCGAATTTAAAATTCATTATGATTATGTATTCAAAAGATTTTTTTTATATACATATATTTCCAATTATACTACACAAGGGTGAACGGGGGAAATAAATGATCTCTCGACAGTATGCAATGCTATTTGTGAAAGTATTTGAAGAAGAAAAATAATTGTATGGATCACTTTTCACTGGATTCTCTGCTTCGAAATCAAGCTCTAATACAGGCCGTTTTTCAGGTTTTTATACCTATAAACAAAATAACTTCATGTTTGGATTCATAACATTTCCAAGGAGACTCACAGGATAAAACTGATTTACATATTTTTGAATAGGTATTAAGGATTGCTTCTTTTAAGACAGATCTATTAAGAGTTTTTTTTTAGTAGCTTTATTGGGGTTATTGGAATATATTTGTAAGCTAAACACATAAAGCTTAAATATCCCAAAGATCACACTTTTTATACTCACATATCATAATCATCTCTTCTTATATATGAAATCTGCATTAAAAAATTTCTTTCTTCCATGATAGCTGAAACACCGAACAAACAAAATAAATAAAATTAGGTCAAATTTTTTTTTACTATAAACAAAAAAAAAAAAAAACAGTAGAATTATTGATAAACCAAAAAAACTTCAAAAAATTTTTTAGTAACAAAAAAATTATTTTAAAAGTACAAACAAAATTACAACAAAAAATTATTACATATGATAATAGTGTGTGTATGTGTGTGTTTGTGGCTTTTGTGTATGTCATAAAAGAAAGCAAAAATTACATTTTTTTTAACCTACTTTTTTATTTTGCTTGTGTTCCAAAATTCGATCAAATAAGAAAATAGTTTATTTTTTCGGAAAAAAATAACTTAATTATAAAAAAAAACAGAAAAAAAGAAAAATTAATAATTTTTTTTCCAAATTTTTTTTCTAATTAAAACAAACAACAATAAAATTAAAATTATTATATTTAAAAATATAAAAAAATAAGTTAAAAAAGTAATAAATAAAATATATAAATTTTTTTTTTAAATAAGAAAAATAGAGGTCAATCCAGCAAGAGCAAAAAAAAGAAAGCGATTACAAAATTTTTCATTCTTCTTTTATTTTTTGGATACATTAAAATTATTATATCTACACAAAATATATTTCCGAGTCCGACAACCACAACTGCAGCACAGAAAAATTCATAATATATATAAAAAAAAAAAAACTTTTATTATGACAGTGGAGAAATAATACTGTTAAAAAGAGTTTGGAAAAAAAAAACTATAAGAGCGCGTCGAATAAAATTTGACCCCGACATTGAATTTGGTTTTTTTTTTCCCCCGACATGTTTGTCCATTATTATAAATATACATATTTCACTTGTGCATTGACCTTTTAATATTTTTGGGAAAAATATTTTACATATTTATTTTTATTTATTTACATTTTATTATTATAAAAAAAAAATATTTTATGATACACACCAAGTCTTTATAATATGACACAATATTATTTCATCATAATATAAAAAAAATACTAGTGTCAGATTTGATATCTAAAAATGGCCACAATTGTTAAATTATTATTCTTAGGATATTTTTTTTACTTTTTTCATACTTCGTTATTGTACATAAATACTCGGAAGATAGCGCTACAATGGTGAGCTCTGTCTTTGATATTATCCAACAGTGGTTTTTTTTTTTTATATACGGGCCAGGAGGAACAAGAACGATCCAGCGACCACAAAGTGTGTGAATCGAATACGCTGTGTTGTTGGTACAAGAAAGTGTGTAATAGATGAAATCTCCGGTGGAAACACGTTGCCATCATCAAACACATCCCTCTACTGACAGAAAATTTCAACTAATGGAGCTAATATCGTATTGTTGTCTTAATTACCTTTCCAACAATGTGGACATTTTTTGTGGACTCTGTAAGAATAGGTTTTTAATAAAAAAAAAAAAAGATATTCTGGCGCCACCTACCGCACGAATTTTAAATTTATATCAATTATATTTAGTTCTCAATATCACAAGCTGTTCAACAAGCAATTTTGTTCATTATTATAAATTTTGTGAATACGTTTTAATATGCTGATTTTATAGATTCATCTAATTAGAAAATAGTTTATTATCCGAGACATAAGGACAGATGAACTTTATAAAAACCATAAATTTTCATCAGATCATTTAATGAATTAGTAGATCCCCAATTGAAGTGTACTCTAGGACCTAGGTGAATGTGTTAAAATTATAATTTATAAAAAAAAAAAAAAAAATTTAAATAGTTTTATTTTATTCAAAAAAAAAAACGTTAAATTGCACGAGAAAGAAGAGAAAGTTTCTTTTTTCTTATTTTAAAATACTGTAAATTTGAATTTTAGTTTTTTAAACGCGAGCTCAACTTTTGCTTAATACCACAACACAGATCTGACATTTCTTTTTTGATATCCTAATATTCGTCGTGAATATATTTTACCAATATATCCATAACTTGCATTACAAGAAAAAAGAAAGAAAGAAAATTCTATGCTGTGTCGGTCCCGTAAATTTCTATATGTACATAAAAGCGTACACTATATACTATAATAAATACTATACGTACAAAATTATGTTGTTCGTTTACTTTTTGATCGTGAACTAAAAATTACACAAAAAGAAAATGTTTTTTTTTAGGCCAATTGAGAATCTTTCACAAATTGAGTTTAGTTTTTTTTTTTTTATGTTGTGTTGATGTATCTTTTACCTATAAAGCTTACAATTTTGCCTATGGCCTACTTTTTATTTAGGTTTTTTCTTCTTGTTGTTGTTAGTTTTAGAAAATTATAGAAACTATATTTTCTTTTCTTTCTTTTTTATGTTTATATTAGATGTTGTTGTTGATGTTGTTTTTTTTTCGTATTATTTATTATGAATTTAATGCTTTTTTAAACATCAAAAAAAAAAATGATGTTATAAGCGAAATTTTATAATGGAAAATTAGGGAAAGTAACCGAGAAAAATATATAATTATAAAAGAAAAAATTATCTTCAATTTATTTTTTTTATCTTGTTATTATTTAAGCTTAAGAAAAATTAAGTAATTATTAATTATTATTAGTTGCTGCATTATATTGAATAAAATATATATTATGCAGGTTTATGTTATGCAGGCGTAAAAATTCTCTTCTTAATTTGTTCTTAATAATTTTTTTATTTTCTTAATGCAAATTAAATCATGGTAATCGCGCGTCTAGGTGTGTTGATATAATGGAGTCAACACAGAAGTATAATTAACCGGCAAAATTAACGAGAAGTATAATTAACTGGCATATAGTCCTAACTCTTAGAGATTTCCCCGATATTTTATTGCAATTTATGACCTGGCTTTGTAGTGAGTGAATTGTTGTTAGCAATGAGAGACTCCACCACTATCATTTTTTTCCCAGTCTTAAAATTTACATTGTTAATATTATATTTCTATGGCCGGCTATGCCCGGCTATGGCCGAGAAATAAACTCACGCCATGCACTCTAGCAAAAAAAAACTATGGGTATCACATGAGCTGCTTCCATCTCATGAGCATTGAACATTGATGGAGACAAAAAAAAACATCACGTGATTCGGTTATAGCTGTGAAACCTGAAACACAAAAGATCACATGATCAGTTAACTGTGCAATTGCAGTTTGTAGCCTCTGCATATTGTTAAAATCTACCTGAATAACTCTTGGAACACATAACTTGTGGACTTGTGGTTTGCTAAAATTTAGTTTAAGAGTAAGACAATTCAGAAATTTATCGCATTTAAAGGATGAGGAGGTAGATCGTGGATGGATTGATTTTGAAATATATATACAATAAAATAATCCTTATTATTACGGGGTATGCATAACAGCACGTGGTTTTTGGACATAATTCCAATCAAATTTTTATGAAATCAAATTATTTTCATATGCAAAAAAAAAAAAAAATTCAAAGTCATGATTTCAGTTAGTGCATTTATTTAAACTCAAATCAGCAAAAAAAAAAAAAGCTTTTAAAAATATTGTTTTGTAATTGGGAAAATATTTTTTTTTATGTAAAAGTTCTATGACTGTTGACACTGAATTTATAATCGAAATAATTTTCATATATACATAATATGTATATGTATATAATGTAATTCATAATAATGAACTTTATACAAATACATTTACACCCAACACACATCAAAGTTTATTTACTATTATAATTTATTGTTGTTGTTGTTTCGAGAATAATACCAGAATGAAAGCGTTTTATTTTTTTATTTATTCAATAACAAAAAAAAAAAGTTATGAAATATATATTGAAATTATGAATATGAATATATAATATATAAAAATATGTTTTAGGATTGCCAATATATATGAAATTATTAATAATTCCAATGGGTCATAATAATTACCATTTGAGAACACTAAGTCAGTGCCTAAACTCCATTACTGGAGTTGTGGAATTAGACACATGTGCATAAAATATTCGTAGTATGTTTGCTAGAAAGATTTTCTATGCAAGATTTTTTTAAAGATACAATGACGAGCTGTATTACCTGTTTGGCGACATGGATATAGTACCAGTCACACGTTGGAAGAATGTAGTCATCAAGGACATCAGAAGATTGAACACTTGTTAGCTGCAGGAGGGATAGACCAGCACTACATTGGCAGGATGGCGTCCTACTGGACAACAGAGATGATTGAACAAATCCCATATTGGAGATATTGTAGCCGGATGGTAGCCGCGGGAGAGGCAGACCAGTCCTACGTTAGAAAGATGCCGTCATCAAGGATATTAGGAGACTGAACATCCCAAATTGGGGAGAATGTAGCTGTAGGCAGATATACCTTACATATATTGGAGAAATTTTCTCTATATTCGGCTAAGAATCGCGCTGGTTTGTAAAAGCCACATTAAGTATATTTAAGTATATTATTTTATAATTTATTAAATTTAATTTATTGTGGTAACTCTAATTATTTATGTCTACACAAAATGTATATATATATATATAATTGTAAAGCTTTTCTTTCTACTATGAATAAAAGAAGAAAAAAAAAAGCTTTTATAAATACAACGGAATTTAATATGCAAAGGATAAACACATTGCATATATATTATGTATAAAAATTTAACCAGACAGTTCTCTCTCTCTCTTCATACCAAAAAAATACAAACACAAAAAATAATTTTTAAATATAAAATTTTTTTTTTTAAATCGCAATTTTTCAGTTGTTTATTTTTTTTATATATAAATATTATTTATTTATTTGTTTGTGTCGGTATATGATGGGTTCTTCTAAAATAGCCAACCCCCACCTCCCCACATTATATACATACATACAATTCATATATATATTTTTTTTTTTATTAAACTTGACTTGGAATAGTTAAAAACAAAAATGTGTTTAGTTCATAATTTCACGTGAAACGATTCAGACGTGTTTTTCTTCGTTTTTTTTATATAATCAAAAAATATTTTTTTCTTTTTTGGTTTTTTTTTTTGTGTTGTTAACCAATAACAAAAAAAAAAAAAAGAATATTTATTACTGGAAAATAAAATATTTAAAAAAAAAAATTATAAATTTATTAAAAAATAAAAAAAAGAATTGCAAAAAAAAAAAAGATATAAAAGTTAACAAAAAAAAATTAAGTTTTTGAAAATTTCAAAAAAAAAACAAAACAAAGAATAACAAAAAATAAATTTTCGTTAAAAAAGAAAATAAATTTTTGAATTAAAAAAAAAATATTTTGTGATTTTTGTGTGTGATTTGAAAATTTTAAATAAATATATAAAATAAAAAATAAATAATTTTTGTTAATATACAACAAAAAAAAAAAGAGTATATTAAAAAATTATTAAAAAAAAAAAATAAACAAAAAGAAAATCAAAAAAAAAATTTTAATATTATAAAATTACAAAAAATATAAAATAATTAAAATAATTTACTAAAAAAGATATAAAAAAAATGTTTTTTTTTTTTTTTTAAATAAAAACTAATAGACAAAAAAATTTTTTTACCAACATTCTAAAAATCTAAATACATTATTTTTGTTTAGAGTTCTAATTTTTCTAATCTAAAATAAACAAAAACAAAACAAAAAAAAAAAAATATAGAAATAGAAAAAGAGCGCAAAAAAAAAACAAAACAAATAATTTTTTTTTTTCGTTATATTTAAAAATTCACGAATTTGTTAAATTTTTCTTAAGGAAAAATTGGTTTTAACATTTTTATTTGAATTTATTTTTTTTTTCTGATAACACAGAAAAAAGGACAAAAAACAAAAAAAAAAAGTGGATTACATTTTTTGGTAAGATTTTTTTTAAAAATGTAAAAAATTATATACAAAAAAAAACAAATGCAAAAAAAAATCCTTTTTTAAATATGAAAAACAAAAATTTGAAAAAGAAAAATCTATAAAAAAAAAAAAAAATTTAAACTTGAATGTTAACGTTCTCTCGGAACAAGAAGTTCAAGGCTCCGAGAGAGTTTATGTGGCTCCGGGTTTTTATTGTTAATTTATTTATTATTTTTTGCTTATTTTGTTTTTTTGTAACACACAATTTTTTTTTTGTGTTGTTTGTGTTGCTTTTTTGCCCCTTGTGCTTTACATACTATAAAAAAAAAAAAAACACGTAATACGTTCAATATGCCGGGCTTTTTAAAGCTATTTAATATAAAGCCGTGCGTATTATATATTTAAATTTACATTTATGTCGTTTTTTTTTTTTTGCGTTTTTAACTGTTCTCTCTAGTGGATGATGATGATGATGATGATTAATTGGATAGTTTTCATTTTGTTGGTCAATATGATTTTTGTCTTATTTTAGAATTTTTATAATAAAAAGATGAATCATATAAAAATATGATTTCAATAATTAGTCGTCGATTTATTGTGTCACATTTTACAAGAACACGTAACAGATATATATAACTATTGAGAATGGTTATGAAACGGTTTTGTTACTTAATTAAGTAGGTCCTAAATTGCAATTGGAATGTTGGAGGGGGGGTGGTGGAAACCTTTAAGAGGCAGGCATAATCCCATATCGGGTTTGCTGAGCCCGAAATAAAACTTAACAATTTACATTCGAAGCTATGATCTCTAATACCCATTCACTTGTTAATTTCTTTTTATTTTATATTTAATTTCCAAATGTTTATTCTGTGTTTTGAAATTTCCTTACTTATTTTCAAATAATTTTCAACTAGTAAATCATTCTCTGTATAGTATCTGTGTTCTCTCTCAGTTGTATTTTATAACAAAATTGTTTGATTTACTGGATCATTGAATTAAAAAAAATATATATATATATAATATAATTTTTGTTTGTTTTGCACAAAAAATAAAACCGTCAACCGATGTCCATTGACCTTAAAAAAAAAAATAGAATTTTTGACAAAATTTATATTTATACTAAAAATTTTGTTAATCAGTTTTTCTATAGCTCATTTTTTTTTTATATATATATATTTTAGTCTCAATTTGTTTTTGAACTTATTTCCTTTTCATATTTGTTTAGGAAGCAGGAACGCGCGCGCGCGCGCGCAAAATGCTCAATAATTAAGAAGGCTCGCACTCGCATAAATGAAATTTAATTTTCTTTTTGAAATTATAATTTCATTAATATCAGGATGGGGGAGGGGGTATGTCTTGGCAATTTCAATATGTCGCGCAAAAACTGTAATTCAAAAAACATAAATATTATATTTAATAAAATTTGCGATTTAATTATTATTATTCATAGAATTCGAATTTGACTAAAAAAAAAAAAAAAAATAGGAGACCAATTAGTATTTTATATTGAAACACAAAATAGCCAACAACAACTAAAAAAACAAACTCAAAGTTTTTTGACCCTCACAAAAAAAAAAATCGCAAAAAAAAAAAATGGGTTCATTAAATTTTAGAAACTACAAAAGACAAAAAAAAATAATAACACACAAACAGACACCACACATTCAATTGCCGGTGTCGTATGCCGCGTAAAAACCACATTTTTTTTTCGTTAAACAAAAAAACAAAATCCTACCCTCACACATCGAACCCCTCCCCCCCACCTACCCATCCACCAACAACAAACACAAAAAGCAACAACCTCAAAAAGTTTTAGATATAAAAAATCAACCAAAAAAAATGAAAAAAGCTTTTCTTTTTTTTTTTTTATTATAGTTTTTCTTTTGTGTGTTTTGGTGTTCAGTTTTTTTTTTGGGGGATGTTGTTTTCACATTGTCATTGACTTTATTTTTTGTTATGTGTCATGGGTCATTTTCTAATTCCAAAAATTCTCTTATTAAGTAGTTGCGCAAATATGCTAATAACAACGAATTTATTTACTAACAAAAATATATATCGGAAGAAAAAATACTACCCCCCATTCCCTATTTCCATTTTTTGTAAATTTTGTAATTATACCAACAAAGGTAAAAACTACCAGTTTTTTATTCTTCTGGTTGTCATAACAGTCCTGCTGTGTTTTGGGAGCCTTAGGTCTAACGTTTTAGAGATTTTTCCCCACGATATATTCTATTTGCACAATCCTATTCCGAATTCCGAACCACTAAATTCCTCCTCTCTGTACCAAGAGAAACTAAAATTTATTACAATTAAGAGCTTAATGGTTTTTCGTAAATAATCAATTTAGAATGAAATCTATAGAGCCTGGCCCGAGAATTGAACTTAACGACCTAACGCACCATGGCTTCAGAAAAAAAAATCTTACGAAATAGTTTAGTTGTGTGTAAATAAATCAAAAAACGGAACATAACACAGAACAAGCTAAAAGAAAAACGCACCTGACATACTTTCAAGAAGCTTTTTATTTTTTTTTTGCTTTTTTTAATTTGTTATATTTAGGTAAACTTGTTTATGTTGTGTGTTTACTACTAAAAACATAAATTTCTATGTTAATAAAATTATATATTATGATTTTGTGTTACATTGTAGAGATAATAATTTTGTATATAGAGGAGATAATATTGTATATGTATGGGTGTTTCAAAAAAAAAAAAGGTATATTAAAAGTTATGTTATAGAGGAGAAAAAGTTGAATGGATAAAATGAAAGTCACTAAGCACTTTCTCTTTATCTTTTTTTTTTTTTTTTATGTAATATGCGCCAGTATTTAAAAAATAAATAATAATACTTTATTTCGATTTATGTATATGTATAAATTAACGTGTAATTTCAATTTGCCGTTAGATGGCCTAATTTTCAAATATTTTTTTTTTTTTTATTATTATTATTATTATTGGAAAATTCAAAATTAAAGTAGAGAAAGAGTTTATTTATGTGTGTCCGTGTAATTATTTGAAATTCAGTAAAACGTAATTAAATTGAATTATAAAAAAAAAAAAAAAAAATATTTAAATTATCTTGGAAAATATCATGTATAGAATATTATTGTTGTTGTTGTTGAAGTATGTGTGGTATTCTTTTTTTATTCATTCCGTAGAAGAAACATGATTGACCCCAGAACATTCCAAAAAAAAAAAAAAAAAACGATCACCGGGGAATTAAAAATAAACGAAAAAAGGAATTTTAAATGATATAATATCATTTACTCAAATGACTGGATCATAAATAGAACCAAAATTTAATTCCATTAAAGCAAATATATATATATGTACCCGAGTTGATTTGGGTTGAGTTGAAATGGAACCATCAATTATTCGTTCTAATTCAACTCAACTCAAACCCTGTTTCCATGCACGCTAAGTCGAGTTCAACTCGACATGGAAACATAGTAATATACCACAGCATGACAATAAAACCAATATATTACAACCCATTTTTAATAACGGATAAGTGTTGTGTGCATTATTTTTTTTGTCATCTTTTTTCTGTCATTCGAAAATCATTTTTTATGGTTGATTAGTTTTTTTTTTTTTTTTTTTTTTTAAGTTCAAATTTCGCCGGGAAAAGCATGTTTTTTCTTAATATTCATTAATAATGTAAATCATCTACCACAGAGAGAGGTTGAAACAATAATTTTGTTTTTTTTTTTTGGGTTAAAGAACTTTCTCTTCTTAAATTTACCGATTTTCTCTCTAATAAAAAAAAAAAATATTTACTATTTTTTTTTTTTACTTTTTTAATAATAATAATAAATCCCACCTTCTAATTTACTTTTAGTAGATAAAAAATTGTACATACCATAATTTTCATACCATTGAGTTTAACAAGTTTAACAGTTAAGTTCTATATTGCTTATTTCCCCACACCAAACCTCCTCCTTCTCTTTCCACCATAAATTTTCTACTAATACTACACGTTTATGATATGACGGAACGTTGTAGATACCATGAAATTTAGGTCAACTGTAAAATCTGGGTTAAAAAAAAAATTAAAATATAAACGAAAAAAAAAAAACCAAGCGAAATTTTTTTTTTGTTGTTGTTGTTTAAAGAAAGTGACACACAAAAACAAAAACCAACATAAAAAAAAAAAAAAAAAATTTTTAATTTTTTTTTTTTTTTTTTTCATAAAAATGAAAAGCGAAAAGGAAATTTTACAATATGAAAAAAATATCTCCCAGAGTTGTTTGTGTTGTTTATAACAAACATTTTTCATATTGGGTAAAAGGAAAAGAAATTGACCTCGTTATTTTTTTTTAAATTGTGATTATAACTACTTTTTGTTGTTGTTGTTGGCTGCTGCTGCTGTTGGTTTGTTAAGCGAGTTGAGAAGAGAATATAAAAGATAAATTTATTATATGTGTGTGTGTGTGTGGACCGTGAAAGGTGGAACGCGCCAAAAAAGAAAGAACAAAACACTGTTGGAAAAATATAAAATAAATAATTGTACTTTTATGGGAAAAGGGAAGGAGGTTTAAGTAGGGGGTCTAGATCTATAGCAAAATTTTTGTGTATTTTTAAAAAGCCAAGTCCAAGGTACAATTTTATTGTACTGTGTTAGTATAAATATTCCAACATTTCTAACGTCTGTGATTGCACAAATGTATATACACTTTTTCGATTCAAGATATTTTGGTGGCCACAAAAAGAAATTTCTTTTTTATACTATTATTAATTTTTTTTTTTTTTGTAGGTCATTTTTTTGCTGTTAAAAATTTCTCTAGGTAGCTTTTTTTTCTTTTCTTTTTTTGTTTTTTTTTTTTTGATATATATAAATGTAAATATATGTTGGGTGACGACGACATATAGGCTTATAAAATATTGCATAAGAATTAATTATTAATGGTTCCTTGTAACTTTATACAGAGATTTTGGCCTTTTATGTGGCGGCTATAAGCCTGATATTTCGATAATCAAAATACAAAAGAATTAATACATTGCAGTACTGCATTTGCTTATGAACGACAACGATGAACAGATTTAGTTGAATTTTTTAAATGTTAAATTGATCTTGGCCTTGACTGCAACACTGGTAACACGGAATCTATTTCCAAATCTCTATCCGTTCTTAGTTCAATTTAATTTAATTTGTTTGCTTAAATTTTGTTATTCGAGAAATTATAATTTATATTTTAAAATTATTTTATTTAATTTTAATTTTATTTGTAATTTTAATTTTTCTTCATTGTATGTTGTCATTTTTTTTTATTATTATTGTTTTTTTTTTTTTTTTTTTTTTTTTAATTTTTATATTTCAAATTTCATTATTTATTATTTTTAATTTTTTCTTTGTTAAAAAAATAGCTTTAAGATATTCTTCAAATAAATAAATATATATATATATGATATTTAAAATTAGACATATATATATATATATATACAATTAAATTATTACTAAATAAAAATTTATATATTTTAAATATTAAGTTTTTTAAAACTATTTAATTATTTATTTATCCCTAAATTATATAATTTAAATAATTTTAATATAAGTACAAAAAAAAAAATTATTTCTATGTTTAGATACAAAATAGATATATACATTATGTATGTACATTACATAGTTTATTTTAATTTGATCTACAAAAAAAAAATGACGAATTTCACTTGAAAAAAATATATATATATGATACATCACAGAATTAAGAAAGTTTTTATGATTAATAAATTTTTTTTTTTTGTAAATTTATTATTATTATTATTATATAATTATTAAGAATAAATTCTTGGTAAGAGAGAATTTTATTTTGCGCATTAATTCAATATAAAATAATAATAAAAAAAAAAAATTTGTATTGCAATTGAAACGCCAAAAATGTGTGAATCATTATGGCCAAAAATTTTTTTCGTTTTTATGCGCAATTTCTAAATATCATAAATAAATTGTTACTTATATTAAAAACAAAGTAGAGCCACAACCAGGGAGACAGGAAAATGTTTTATGTGTTGTAAATGTAAATATTAGTTGGAAAAAAAAAATATATATTTACCTTAGGAGATTAAAGGATAAGTTAGTGCAGTGTGGTTATACCTTTCAACCGGACATTTTGCTGGTTCTCGGAATTGGGAAGCGGGGAGGGGGTCGTTCCCTAGGTTTTAAACGATTTTGCTTAATTGAAAATTTATGGGCAATGGACTTTTGATTATTGTGTATTACGTACAAATATTTTTGTTGTACCTGTACGACAGACTATAGAGCACCTACATATATTAAAACATTGATTTTGCTAAAAGCTTTTCTCTTCTTATATTTCAAAGAATTTCAAATATATGTATGTACTTATATATTAAATTTATGTATAATTATTAAGTTTTACAATGAAATTAAATATATATATATATATGTAACCAGAAGTTTTCTAGTATATACAATAATTTTTTATGTATATACTTAAATATAAAGAACACAAAAAGCAGCATCAGGTGAGCACGTGTTTAAATAAAATTGTAAACAACGTATATCACATGCAGGAAACATAGGTGCTTAATTTTTCTATATACATATTAGCATTTTAAATTTATATAATACAAGTATAAATTTTAAAATGAATTCAAATCAGTCACAATACTAAAATACTATATCTTGTATAGAGAATTAAAAATTTGATGCAAATACTTTTTTTATTTGTGACAACATTTTTAATTGTTATTTTTAATTTTTATTAATATTAACATTATTAATAATTTATGGCAAAAATCTTTTATGCAGTGATGCATTTTTCGGATTATACACTTTAAGATAATGGTAATTTGCGACGACATTCATAGTAATTTGCGACGACATTCATAAATTACATTCATAGATCCCCCGATTAGTGGGGTGGTATTATTTTTCATCTATGATAATTTCGTCAATGTTGTTTTTACCTTCGGTGTTCTGCCCTTTTCGGATCAATTTACCAAAGTTTTAGAGTAATCGGCCACACCGATAATTCTAGGCGACGCGTAACCCACAGTTTCTTCAACTGGCGGGTTCAGTTTGATGGTTCAAGTTTATTACTTTTTTTTTTTTAATTTTTAATTAGAGAAAATTTTAACCACTTCCGGGGGAAAACTATTTAAATTAATTTGGAAAATTTGTTTTTAAATAACGAAAAAATTCTATTACCAATTTTTATATAAATGAAATATAAAAATAATCTTGATTTTTTTCTACTATAATAATAAAAAAATTGTTTCGCAATTACTTATCTAAAAGATTGTTTTTTTTTTTTTTTTTTTAAAATAACAGTATGCAAGGTTAAATGCAAAAAATAAATAAATAAATAAACTGGATTTTAAAATAATATACGTTAAAAAAATTTATATAAATTAAAATTGCATTTTAAAATTATATATTAATATATAATAAATTGTGTAATACGTTTATGTGTCGCTTTATTGTTGTTATCGTGTTGTTGTTGTTGTTGTTCTCAGAATATATATTATATAAAAAAAAATATTTTAATATGTTGACCCTGTGTAAATGAGTCTAGAAGCTTTAAATAAATCTGATCATTTTATTTCCTGGTAAAAAGAAAAAAAAAAAAAAAATTATTTAATATTTTTTTATTTTTTGTTTTTTACTTATAAATTTTTTTATACAGGGTGGACGAGAATTTTATTAATAAAAGAAAAAAAAAATTTATTTAAAATCACGTGCAAATGTTAAATACATATATTACAAATAAATAAAACACCACAACAAATTATAAAACGTGACAGCTAAATAAATTATAATTTATAAATTATTAAAGTATGTTTTTTTTTTTCAAATTTGTTTCTTGGTATTTATATGTGTACCATAATACGAATCGCTATAAATTTGGCAAATTTAAAAGATATTTGGAATTGTTTTGGATATTCTTAATGCGTTTTAAATTTCCCCGTCCAACGACACCAAATTCACCCCAAATCGGAGAAAGTCGCCACAAAAAAGAAACAAGGTTAACGTTTTTTTTTTCTTAAAAAATTTTAATTTTTTTTAAAAATTCTCCTAGATGCAAACAGAATTAAAAAAAAATTGCCCAAATTATAACAAAATTATTTAATTTATTAAAATTATTTTTTATTTACCAAAAACAATTTTACCAAAAATACCAGGCTAACATAAATTCTAAGAATTCAGAAAGTAAAAATATATGCTTTTCTTAAAAATAATTATACTCAGGCGGATAATCAAAATTATATTATATTGCCTAACCTTCCGGTGGCAAAACATTTTGTTTTTCTAAAATCATAATATCAAGGCATATTTTAAGGTGGTTTTTTTTTATATATATATACATATATATATATTTATATAAAAATGAAATTAATATTTTCAAAATTAGGATTTCTGATTGTCTAATTATTTTCTTGGAAATTTTTTCCTATTATGTTTTGTTTGGGGGCACCACTCACTTACACTATTTTCTTTGTGTACCATTTTTGGTGGCCCACAATCCTCCTCAACACGAGTTCATTTAAACCAAAAAAATAAAAAATTTCCCTCTCTCTGTCTGACCATGAGAACCGGCGCGCTTTTTTATTCTTTGTTTAATTAGAATTTCATAATACCTAAAGTTTTTTTTTTGTATGTATATAAAATATTATGAATCAGCATCTATTTTTGATTAATAAAAAAAATATAATGTAGAGCTTTAAAGCTTATAGTTTTTCTCTTTATATATTATATACATATATCCATTGATTTTTGTATATTAGAGCTTTCTACAAAGAAAGTTTATAAATGTAATAAAATGATTGTAAAAAAAAAGGGGGTTGTAGTTTAAGTATGCGGTGTGTTTCTTTATAGTCTGTAAATTTTGTTGTTTTCTTTTTCTTTTTAGAATTTTTGTGGTGTATTTTTAAAAACCAAAACAAAGAAAACAAAAAAAGCTTTTTCAATAGAGAACTATAATAATTTTAAAAAAAATAAGTTACTAAGCGCTTTTACGACTTAAAAATTTTTTTTTTTTTTTTTTTTTTGTATACATATATTAGTGAAAAATATTGGGAAAATACGTTGTTGTTTATTTTTGCTGATTCAGCCGGTCATTTACCTTGATTTGAAATATAATTTTTCTCTATATATATATTTTCTTTCTTTCTTTCTGATTTTTTGAACCCCTTTAATAATTTCATTAATCTTGGAACACACACATGTGTCTCTCTCCCTCCCCCAAAATAAACAACCCATTTCATAGAAATTCAAAGTGTTACTTAATTATTTCATTTTTGATAGTCGATTTTAATTATAATAATCTGTGTTTTTGTTAGCTTTAATTTATTTACTATAATAATAATTAATAATAATAATACAAAAATGATGTAATAATTAAATTTTATTATGATATATTTTATAGGCTAATTTTTTTTTTAATAATTAAGTAAATGTGCATTTTTCATATTTTTTTTTTTTTTTTTTTGATGAGGTCATTTCAAATTCAATCACTTTACAAATTTTATAATAATTAAAGCAAAAAAAAAAACACAAAAGTCGCCCATATGATAATTATACTGTCGTATAGTTTAACAGTATTAAATTTATCTTAAAAAAAAAAATCTATAAGCGGCGGGTAAACAAAAAAAAATCACATTATAAAAACTCGTGATTATATAAATATATATATTATTTAATTAATATATATATAATAAATAGAATTTTTATTTTACATAATAATATGTTGTTGTTTTTTTTTTTTGTATGAAAAAAAGTTCTTTTGAAATTGGACTTTGAAAGCTTTTTTTTCCATTTAAAATATACAATAATGTATAATATTTTATAGAAAAATTTTTATTAGATAATTTAATTTATAATTAAAATTATTACAACACTTTTATTATGATGTTTATATAATTTTGAAAATTTGTGGCACATGGAAAAGCAACGTGTGTGCTTACTACAAAAAGAAAAACAAAAAAATCTGTATAAGAAAATTTAGATTAGAAAAGAGAATGAAATAAAATCTAATTTTTTAATGTATATATTTTGCCTTTTTTTTTGAAATTCGAAAATGTTAGGGAAAAAATTTCCCTTCCAATTTTTGAAATATACAAATTTTGATATCTAAGCTAAGTTAAGGCCCCTTGTCCAATACCAAGCTATAGATTTTACTATACTAAAATAATGTAAATAATATTAATTTGGAAATAATATTTTTTAATATTAATTTTAACAATATTAATTTATTTATTTAATTTTTATTTTATTTTATATTTCAGATGATTTGAGGGCATTTTGTCCCAAATAATGGTGGCGGAATTCGTCGCCCGACAACAAATCGGCTCCCCAGTTAACGGTGAAACACCAAATCAAAATCATTTAATATCTAATATGCCATCAACACATGATACAATAATAAATTCATCATCATCTTCTACATCATCATTAGTTGGTCAAATATCACAAAATATGCGTATGACACATTCACCAGCATTGTCATTAAATGGTGGCAATTCAAATGAATCTAATTCTGGTATGTAAAAAAAAAAATTATATAAATAAACAAAGCCATCTAGTTGCTAAATAAAAAACCAAATTAATTCATTTAGTTTGTTGACTTAAAAAAATATTATTATATCGAGATTTAAAAAGCTGTTTTTTATCATATACACAAATCGGTTTTAAAAAAAAGTTTAAATTTAATTATATACAAGAACCAGACGACAAATATTTATCTTATACAAAAACCTAGACAAGAAAAATATTAATCTTGTACAAAAAAAAAACAAGAAAAATCCAAATTAGTAACTAGAAGATTTTGAATAATATAAATTGATATGATTTTTTGTTTATTATTATATTTTAATATTGCAAATTTTTCCTTTTTGTTTTTCTAATTGACACAATAGGACATGGTATGATGTTATCAAATTCACCAATGAGCCCATTATCACCATCACATGATGGTTATTCACAATCAAGTTATGATATGAATTTAAAACGTAAAGATTTATTTACGCAACGTAAACAACGTGAATTTATACCAGATAATAAAAAAGATGATAGCTATTGGGATAGACGTAGACGTAATAATGAAGCTGCAAAACGTTCACGTGAAAAACGTCGTTATAATGATATGGTATTAGAGCAACGTGTTGTTGAATTAACAAAAGAAAATCATGTATTAAAAGCACAATTAGATGCAATAAAAGATAAATTTAATATATCTGGTGAAAATTTAGTTAGTGTTGATCAAATATTAGCAACATTACCAACAAGTGAACAAGTTTTAAGTATAACAAAACGTCCAAAAATATGTAATACAATACAACCAACAATAATATATCCAAATTCACCAAGTCCTGTACAAACATCTGTAATACATTCAAATTTAGATATATCGTCATCATCATTATCAATGAATGGTAATGGTATAACATCATTAGGTTCACCATCAACACCACCACCACCACAACAATCATCATCTACATCAGCAGCAACATTATTATCATCATCAATACAACAACAGCAGCAACAACAACAACAACAACATCAATTACAACATAATGGACATCAATATCATCAGCAGCAACAATATCAAACATCATCAACAACATCTAAACAGCATAATTCATCATTAAATAATCATAATTTTTTAAATAATTATCGTTCCAATGGTCAAACAAATACAACAATATCTGGTACAAATTATAATTTAAATAATAATAATAATAATAATAATCATCATCATCATCATCAACAACAACAACACCATCATCATCATCATCATTCAGATACATCAATTAATAGCAGTAATAATAATAATAATCATCAATCTGAAAATGATAATTATCATTTATCTAATGGCAATAGTATAAATAATAATAATCATCATCATCATCATAATCATAATTCGGGAACAACTAGTATTCGTGATAATGTTCAACAGCAACATTATAGTCAACACATAATTAATCAACAACATAATACCAGTAATAATAATAATAGTAATCAAAATCATTTACATCATAATTCTACTGTACATTTACCATTTGCTGCATCTTCAGTTGTTGCAGCAGCCGCAGCAGCTGCTGCTGTTGTTAATGTTAATCAAAATAGTATTTTACCAGTTTGTAATAAAACACCAACATCAGTTATAAATAATTGTAATAATAATAATAATTTACAATCATCAACAATACATAATCATAAATTATCAGCAACAGCTGCTGCTGCAGCAGCTGTTGCATTAGCTACAAATATATCAAATATTTGTTATAGTACAACAAATGGTACAGTATCGGTATTAGGTCAAAATGATTTATTACAACAATATGAACGTAATAATGATAATAATAATAATAATAATGAATGTTTAATTGATACAAATAATGTATTAAATTTATCGAGACGTGGTTGTGGTGGTACATCATCACCGTATGAATTATCATCAAATGGTACTAATTCTGGACATGTATCTGGTGATGATGAACATGATAATGATAATCAATTAACATCATTAACAATTGATTTAAATAATAGTTTACCATTAAAATTACGTCATAAATCACATTTAGGTGATAAAGATGCAGCAACAGCATTATTATCATTACAACATATTAAACAAGAACCATTATCATCATTACGTTTATCACCACAATGGGATAATGGTGAAGGTTCTAGTGATGAACGTGATTCTGGTATATCAATTGGTACAAATGAATGGACATTAAATAATAATAATAATAATAATCAACGTAAAATAATTGTACCAAATAATATAACATTATCATCAACAACAAAATTATCAACAACAACAACAGCAATATTATCTGGTACAACAACCACATCATTATCAACAACACCAACACCATTAACAATTATTCCAAATAATGATAAAGAAGAAAATATCCATTTAAAATCACAAATTGCTAGATTAGAATCAGAAGTTGCAAATATTAAAAATATGATGATATTAGGTACAAATCCTTTATCAGCAACAGCACAATAATTCTATTTGAAATATATATATATAAGAGTGAAGAGTGAGATATATTAGTAGTGATATGAGAAAATATGAAGAAAGGAAATAAGGAGAACGTTTTTGTTTTAAGCTTATAAGGTATTAAAGGTAAATATTATTGCAATTTTTTGTATATTGAAATATACAAAAAAAGAATTTTTTTTTGTTGTCCATATTTGTGTATTATATGGGCACAAATTATACCTAAAAAAATAAATAAATAAATAAAATTTTATATCAAAAAAATATTTTTTATTAAATTTGAAAAAATAAAATTTCCATATATTTAAAACAAAACAAATTTTATTTTATATTTTAAACGTATTAATTCGTAATATTTGTATAAAAATAAATACTCCTATATTCTAATATTTTTTCTACTATAATTAATTATAAAATAAAAAAATAAAAAACTATTATAAAACTAAACTAAAAATTAAAACATATTTTTTGTAAATTATAATAATATATTTATAAAAAAAATAATTATACATTTTATATACTATACTATTATTATCATGTAATAATTTTGTCATTAAATTTTAGTGAAGGGGGAGTGTGGGGTGGTGTTTGTTTCAAAATTAAAGGTGGAAAACCCATAACAATAACCTATATAATTATTTGTTATCAATGTTAGAGAGAGAGCAGAATTTTTTTTTAATATAAAAAACAAATTTTAACAGATGGCAGTTATTAAAGTATTAATATTAAAAGAATATATTTTCTCTATTGCAACAAAATTTCAACAGATGGCTTTTGTTGAAATGTCGTTCTACTAGAGAAAATATATTCTAAATTTAAATTTACAAAACAATTAAAATGCAAAAAACACTTCTGTATTTTAATTTAGAATTAAAAATTTTGTAAAACAAGACAGTCTTGCCATCTATTTGAATACCATTCTCTTTTGTGCAAATAGAATTTTGCATAATATAGATATGAAATCCCACTTCTCCCCCCCTCCAGATATATAGATTTGAATAAAATGTCTTTTTTTTTTGATTATTTTTGTTGGTGAAGAAAACTAAATAAAATAAAAAAAATATATATGTGTATAATATAAATGTGAATTATTGAAGTACCTGGTAACGAAAAGAATATATTTAAAAAAAAAAATGAAGTAAAAAGTATAAATATAAAAATTTGATAGAAAATGTTGGGGAGATAAAATTATTGAAAGAATCTCAAAATATTTTGAGATAAATAAATTATTATTTAAAATATATTATATATAAATTATTATTATTATTTTTTTTATGGAAATTTTGTTAGTTTTGGGGGGTGTATGTTTTACAAAGCAAACACGCAAAATTGAAGATAGAAGAAAAAAAACACTTGGTATACAAAAAAAAAAAAAATAATTAATTTAAATAATATAATTTTAATTTTTTTTTTTTCATAAATAGAAATAAATTTATTTAATATTTTGATTTATTTTTTGATCAGTTTTTTCTTCTATTTTGTGCTTTTTGGAAAAACAAATTTAAATAAAAATTCCTAAAGAAAAAAGTTAACGTATTTAAAAAAATTAAATTTAACTAATATATATAAAGTATATAATATAAAAAAAACTATATTATTAGATAATATTTTAATAAAAAAAACTAAATATTAAGAAATTTAAATTAAAAAATAAACTAAACTAAAAAAAAAATATATTTGAGTTAAAAAACATAAACAACACAAAAAAAAATCTATAATAAAATTAAAATTAATATATTGAATAAGATATAATTTAAATATTATATACATATTTATGTATATGTATATAAAATTATGACCGTTTTCGTAAACGCAGTAAACACAGTTTTTATGGTAGTTTAATCAACGAGACAGCAACCAGTCGACAGAAGGAGCATTTTGGTTAAGCTAAATGTGTCGACACTTTTTACTGTTTCGATAGTCCAAATACCAGTCAAACGAATTAATACCTTGCCAGTACTGCGATCATACTGCGTTTACGAAAACGGCCAATGTGTTTTTAATTACAAATAAAGAAAATCATTTTTTCATATATATATTTTTATACCATTTTTCACAAATGATAAAAATTCCCAATCAATTTGTGAATATTATGATTTAATTTGGTATAATATTTTTTTTGTGAGAATTAGTTTTTTTTTTTTTAAATTCACAGATTGATTTTTTCAAATATATTTTCCGTTTTTGATAAAATGGTGTATATACATATAAAAATTATTTTAAAAATATTTATTATATTCTGTAAAAAAAAAAATAAAAAACAAAAAAAAAATTATTTAAAAATAATAAATTAAAAATTATTATAAAAAAATTATACATACATTATAATATATATATATATATATTCTTGTATAAATGTAATTTATTTTTACATATTTATGTATTAAAAAAAAAACATATTTGTTTAATTTTTTTTTTTTTTATGTTAAAATATATTATAAAAAAAAAAATATATATATTAAAAAAGTATTATATTGATTTTTATTTAAATTAATTTTCATCAAATTTGTCCTAATTGTGGATGATGATACGTAGGCCGTTTTCGACAATTCAGTTTCACCTTAGTTCTATAAGAAAGCAGTTCGTTCGATAATTCGGAACTGCAAAAACTTGCAGCGCAGCCTGCATTATCGAAAACGCCCGTAAGTAAAATACTTTTCGAAATTCGTCATATAAAAGGCAATTATGATCTTTAGAGAGATTCTGGCTGGTTGCATAAGCTGCGCAAGCAACTTGAATTCTTGACCGTTACCCTGGTTGTGTTCGCATAAACCTCTATTCTCGCCCTCCTTTCTAACCAATATATAATGAATTATTCTCTGTGGTACGATGAATTATCTGAATTTACTGATAAATAAATTCCACCCGTATTTATTTTTTTTAAAAATTGGAACTTGATTATAGTTTGATTTAATTTTTAATTTTTTTTTTACCTTAATTTGCATATTTTGCAAATTATTTTTATTTAAATTTTTTATTATGTCTTTTATTATTAAAATTATATAATTTTTTTTTTACTTTTTTTTTTATGTATATATTCCTTTTTTCCGATTTACAATATAAAAACGAAAAATTTAAATGAATTTGAAAAAGGGCAAACAAAAAAAGGGTGCCAAGGATGCTTTTCAAATAATTTTGTTTCGTTTTTTGCAAACAGATTTTTTTTTTTAAAAAATAATTTTTTCTTTGTATGTTACTTCGACGGAAAAGGGTGAAAATCTTATAACCGTCGTTCAGATTTATTATATTTAAAAAAATAAAAAAATTTCCTGTGTTTTTTTAAATACATTTTTTCGTTTTTTTTTTCTGTCTTTTTTGTTATGTAAATTTTTTATTATTATTTGAAATATTAAATGTATTTAAAAAAAATATAAAAGAAATATTTTGAAATTTTATTTCTCACCTGGTTATATACACAAAAAAAAAATGTATTTCTCACCTGGTAATATATTGTAAACTGGCGAATATGAAACTGTTTCGAGGCTTAAATCATTGGTATCTATCGTATATAGATAGAAACATGGTTAGACCTGTTGGATGTTGGTGTCAAAATAAACACAACATCCTTTGACTTCGTTCAGAAGATCATTTTGGTCCTATTTAAGCTACACCATCGCGATATTAATGGAATGTATTATTCTTGATCATTTGATGTATTTGGTCGTTCGAGGAGGAGGATGAGGTTCATTTGATGCAATTGGTCCTTCGGGGAGGAGGTGGAGGTTCATTTGATGTAACTGGTCCTTCGGGGAGTAGGTGGAGGTTCATTTGATATAATTGGTCCTTCGGGGCGGAATTGGTCTATTACACTGGTATGCAAAAGATTTTGATATCTGGAAATGACCTTTCCCGTCGGTGTCAAATATTATAGAATTTATGATGGTGTGAATGTCGGACATAGTCTGTTTTCCATCTATTTATTGTATTCTTGATAAATTTATTCTCATACCAGATTTAACTTCAATTGAATTGGTTTTTTGTTTTTTTCTTCTTAAATTTGATACCACTTCATATTTATATATATATATATATATATATATATATATATATATATATATATATATATATATATATATATAAATGTATATATATATGAAAAATAATTATGATAATAATAACAAAAATTTAATAAATTCAAATTTAAACCATCTGGGATAAAAATAAGAAGAACGAAAAAAAAACCCACCTACACTGTAATAAAAGAGTTTCTCTCGTCATATCAATTTTTGTAATATTATATTTTTCCATTAAAAATATATATGTTTCCATTTAAACAAAAAAAAAAATTGAAATAAAATTACAAAGTAAAAGAAAATTTCTTATACCAAATTTTTTTTTTTTTACAATATTAAACCACAACTGGACAATCTACTTAAATGAATCACTTCATTTTTTTTTATATATAAAACTATACTTTATGTGAGGTCTTCCACCCTAAATATATATATATATATAAAATAAAATGTTTATTCAGGTGCAGTTTAGGTTGTAATATTTATAATCAGCGAAAACAAAAAAAAAAACAAAAAAACAATGAAAAAAAAAAAAATAGCAAAATTAGCAATAAAAAAAATTTGACGACAACAATGTAAAATACGAATAATTCTAATTAAAAAATTATAAGATTATATATTTTCAATTTATTTTTAAAATTAAATGGAATTTCTTTGATTTTAAACGGCGAGATGGAGGATTAGGTAAAACCCCCTTCCCCCCCACCCACTCAAATACACCAAGATCAAACGAGCCCTGTGATCTAGCCTCTTTTTTAAAAGCCATTTTTAGCGCAAATCCTTAATCTTAAGTCATATTTGTATAATATACCAATTATAAATAACAAAGTGAGGAAGTATACTAGAAAATGTTATTATTTTTTTTTTTTTCGGTTTTATAGTTACTGTATATATACGCGCGCATTAATAATCCAAAATATCAGAAATAATTTTTTTTTTGTCTTTGCCAATTAATAAAAATAAATAAATTTAAAATTTTTCTTCGTTTTTAATTAATTTTTTTTTTTTTTTTTGTAAATTCTTTAATGGAAAAAAGGGTCAAATTTTTTTTTTGTTTTACGAAAAACGCCAAATAAGAAGAAAAGAAATAAATATTAAAAAAAAAAAAAAATAATAAAGAAAATAACGAATTAGGCAAAAACCAAAAAAATAACAAATATAAAAAAACATATAAATAAAAATTCCAGCGGATATAAAACACTTTGCATTTTAATTAAAAAAATATTTTTATTAAAAAAAAATATTAATCCATAAAAACAACGATAAAAAAAAAATTACAAATTGAAGAAAATTATTAATTTACTTTATGTAAAAAAAAAAATTAAATTAAATTTGATGTGTTTCATTTTATTGATTAAAAATATGAACAAATTTGTAAGTACATTATATAATTATAATTTATTAAATACATTTAAATGATCAGAACCACACTGTCCAGAAGGAAACATCTGCACACAATTGGAAGACCGTCCTTGCCCTTTATAAATGTGAGGCAGACTTATGACTCAAAAGGGCTGCATTATTTTCACAGCTACATAATATTCCCTTCTTACATATGGGGGGAATATGTCTTTTAAAACCCACATTGCTCGGCTTCTATTGCTAGCACGGTTCTAGAGAATGGCTTGATATTGCCAAGCAGGACTGGTCACTAATACAAATGGGAGGTAAGAATAAGTTACTAACTGTCAGCCGGGACCGGAACCAGCCACAAATAATAGCATTCTTCAATTTTTAGGATATGGTTAAATAGTTTTGCTGCAAAAATTCGATCAGACAAAATGGAACACATCGAGCAATCAAAATCGTTTATTTACAAAAAAAAAAAATATGGAAATAATTATTATTACGCATTGGCATGAAGAATATTATTTTTCTATATAGGTATATATATACACCTTTTATATATATATATATATCCATTGAAAAAATGTTTTTGGAATGCTCAAGTAAATTTTTACATATATTTTTATTGTGTAAATTAGATATAAATTTAATAGTTTTTTTTTTTTTTAATTAAACCACACCTTATAATAATTTAAATTTAAATGAACAGCACCACCCCCCCCTCCTCCTTCCCTCTTAATACTATAATATTGTACGATAAACCACACCTTCATCAAAAATAAAAAATAAAATTTTCATTTATTTTTCTAATATTAATTCTAAATTTTCTAAATCCTTTTTTCTAGGTGTCCTTTGACAAATTTAAATCAATTTCTTGTTCTCTTTTTATCTGGTAACTTGTAATTGATCTATATATATTTTACAATACCATATAATAATTCCGTCACCCCCGTCCCCCCCGTCCCCATAAACCATCCATTCCCTTTAATAATGAAATAATAAATTTTCATTTTACACATTGTCATTGTTTTAATATTTATAGATTATAGATGATAAAAAAAATAAGTGATCTTTTTTTTTTATCTACATAATATAATTAACATATTGCGAGAGATTAGTTTTGTTGGAGGCGCGCGCGCGGTGGGGTATGATACTTTTATAATGTATATTTTTTAGGTTAGATTTTTTAAAACCATTTTGCAAAAAAAAAACAAAAAAAACAAACAGCTTTTTTTTAAATATAACAAAATGAAATAAAAAAAAAAAAACTATTATAAAAAATATTCATTCATTTAAAATAAATTATAAATATGTATTATTAAACAATAATCAATCTCTCAAAGATAGCCAATCAAAATTGGATATAAATTATTTCAGAGTCAGAGAGGGTGTTACCAAAAATCTATTGTAGCTAATAAAACATATTTTGTTGTTTTTTTTTTAAATATGAAAATTATAAATATTTTTTTTTTTTTTTTGTTATTATTTTTTTCTTTATTTATAGTTATTGATGAGGAAATAGTTTTTTTATTTCATTTATTTTTTTTTTTTTATTATAATAGATAATTAAATAAAATAAGAAATACCAGTAGCATTTTTATATATAAAAAAAAAAAAAAAACGTGATTTGAATAAATAAAAAAAATAATTTTTGTTAATAATTTTCTTTAAAAAAAATAAATATAATATAAAAAAATTCCTTATTTAAATTTTTTACAATTTAATTCATTATCTATATTAGCATTACGTGCCTCTTATATATAGCACACTTTTTTTAAACGACAATTTTACTTAAGCAAATATATCATATTTTTGGTATATAAGGGGGTATATTAAAATATTCCCTATTTAGATTTTAATAATATTGACTTTTATACATTTAAAAGTTTAATTAATAAAAATTAATTAATTATAATTGGTAAAATTCATAAGACAATTTAAATTTTTTTTTTTTAAAATGGCTAATTAAAAAAAAAAAAAGGACCAATTTGAAAAATAAAAAAAAGACTATTTTAAAATGAAATTTTTTTTTTTCGTTAAATGATTATCTTTAAGCATAAAAATGTCCTAATTTGACCCGAAAATTGCTACATTTAATTCTCAATTTTAATTAACTTTTATATAATAGAACTCTAAATTATAAATATATTTAATTTCTCTTTATATATATATTATTTATTATAATAGTTTCTGAGATAATTTTCTCTGATCTTGTGTCTCTTTATTTTCCTGTTTGTTTTTTTTTTCTCTCTTAAATTAATTTTTTTTTTTCGTTCTTGTAACAAAAATATGATCAATAAATTCATTTTTTTTTGTTATGATTAATTATATTTTCTCTGGGCGTGTGTGTATGTGTGTGTTTTGTATTAAGAATATGGATGTGAAGGAGACGGTGTAAACATAAAAAAGGGTTTTTTTGTTAATAGCGCAGTTGTTTCGCATTAGTGTTAGTTATAAGGATAAAGTGAAAAATGAAAAAAAAAAGTCACCAATAACTAAAGATAAATATTATTTGGGCGCGGGGGGGATTTAAATATATATATATATATAAAAAAAAAAATCCAACCCCTTTTATTATTCTCGCTCTCAATAATCTCTCTTTCTCTCTGTTATATTTTTTGTTTTATTATTATTATTTAGTTTTAATTTTAATTAATTTTTTTTTTATTTTATTATTAAAAAGAATTTTTTTTTTATTATGCATATTTTTCAATTGAGTATATAATTTTTGATATATTATAATTTTTTTACTCTCATTCAACGAAGAACATTGAAGACAAGAACAACAACAACAACAAAATAATTTTTTTTTTTTTTAAATTGTTTGTTTTTTGTTTAAATTGTAAAATCAAAAGAACAATAAAATATAAAAATTATTTTCAATTCATTGTTGTTGGTTGGTGTTGTTGTGTGTTATAGAAATTATTAAATTTTTATTATTATTTTTTTCTCGCCCACAGGAAGGCACGATCAATCGGGTTTTGTGATTTGTAGTAGTCGGTAATGCATAAATAATTATTGTGCGAGTGCGCGGAGATTATTTTTAATTTTTTATTTGTGTTATTGAATTTATTTTTTTATATTAATTTTTTTTTTTTTTTGTGTGTTTTAATTTTAATTTAATTAATAAATATATTTTTTTTAAGATTTTTAATTATTTTTTTTTTTCCTTTTTTCTTGTGTATGTGTGTGTGTGCATATACATATATGGTGATCAATTTTTTTTATATAAGAAATCAGTGGGGTGTATTAATTTAAAAAAAGGAAATATAAACAAAAAAAAAAAAAAATTAATAAATTTATTAATTAAAATTGTGCGTGCAAAAAAAAAAGGATAAATTTTTTTTTTTTTGCTGTGTGTGTGTGTTTTGTTCTTCATTTCTCCAAAATTACAAAAATTAATTAATAATTTTAAGTGGCATAGAAAAAAAAATATGTGTAAATGTAATTAAAACAAAAAAAAAATATATTTTTTTGAAATATTTAAGAAAAATAAAAAAAATATTAAATCTAAAAATTAAATGTAATTTTAAAACCAGAAAAAAAAATATATCAAAAATTAATTGTCGTCATAACATCAAAAATAAATGATTTTCATTTTATGGAATTTATTAAAAAGGTAATTGAAGATTTTATTATTATATTATTATTATTATTAAATTCGTCCTTATGTGTGCGTACCCTTGCTCTCCCTCAATCCACCAAATTTTTATTATTTTCTTTTGCGTCTATGAAAACCCGAAACACAAAACCAAAATTACGATCCATTAATAAATTAAGATCCTTTTATTTAAATTAAGCAATGAATAAATAATTTAATAAAAGGATCTATAATAATATTTTGCATATACATATTTTTGTTTTTTTAATGTGGATTTCAAATATCATTTATTTCATTGTTAAAAGATCAAAATTCGGTTTAATTTACAAAGTAAATTAACAAAAAAAAACCCGGCTTAAGCGACGCCGTTTAACCGAATTTTTTTAAAAATTAACGATAAAAAACATCTAAAAAATAGCTCTTATATATTTTTTTTTTTAAATTATAGAATATTATAAATAAAATTTAATATTAGAAAATATAAAAAAAAAAGTTTTAAATAAATATATTTTAAAAGACGTAAAGAAAAAAAAAAGGAAATTATTTTTTATATGTTTTAATGTTTCATTTGTTTGATTGTAAAATAGCACGTCTTTAAAATAAATAATTTATATAACAAAAAAAAAAAAAGAAAATAATAAATTAATATAAAATCAATTTTCCGCAAATATTCATAAAAAAATAATAATAATTGCTCTTTAAAAATCCTTTATACTTTTTATCTTAATATTCTCGGCTCACGGCCAAGAAACGGTTGCCTCGGCCTAACCTCTTAGAGATTTACCTGACGCGAAATATTTTGTACATTACACGAAATTATGGATTTATTTTATCCACTTTGGCATTCACATGTGGAATTAAATTCTTGTGGACTTATTGCCCCTTGATTTCATTAACAAAACCAAGAAACGTTGGCCTCGTCCTAACCTCTTAGAGGTTTACCTGACGCGAAATATTTTGTACTTTATGAAATTATGGATTTATTTTATCCACTTTGGCTGGAGTAAATTCACATGTGGATTTATTGCCCCTTTCCCTTCTACCCATAATCTTTTTGAAATTTTTTTGGAACCTAATACGGTTTTAAGTTCGTTAAAATTGTGTCTGAAAGGATAATTATATAATATATAGTGAGAGAAACCCCTAAATATGTATATACATACGAATTAAAATTAAATTTCATTTAAAAAATTATACTGTATATTATGCGAATGAAAAGAAGATGTTGGTTAGAAGAGATATTGTTAACAACAACAAGAATCATTTGATAACATAAAAATCCTCTAAATAAAAAACAAAAAAATTCTGCAGATTCCGAATGCAAAGAAAATAAGAATCCATTGGCATAAAAGCCAAAGATAAAAAAAAAAATATCGATTTAGATATTTTCCAATCAAGAAGTAACAACAACAAAAAACCAATTTAATAAAAATAAAAATAAATAATAACAAAATGTACAAAAAAAAAAAATAAAAAATTCATGTAACAATAATTATAATAACAACAACAAGAATTTTAAATACAAGTTAAATCTTATAACAAATTTATATATAAGAACATTTTTCTCCGTTCAAATGCCGCCATCACTCTTATCCCTTATTTTATCTTTATTAATGAAAATATCGGAGCAAAAAACTTTAGCCCAGACTAGTATAGTGTCCTATGCTATTGCACTTCTATAAACGCTTTAATATTGTGGAATAAAATTTATTCTCTGAACGCTTTCATACGCGTTTAGATTAAATTTGGAATAGGGCTGAGGGGGGGTTAGTAAAAGATCCAAAGAACACATTGTGGCTATATCCGACATATTGGGTACATTCCATTCCCAACGTAAGTGTAAAATCTTTTTGGAGGGTGAGCACATATTAGATATTCTTTTGGTTTTAAGAAACTCTGTTTGAAGAGGTCTGCTGGTCTATTTATACGACTAAGGCATAAGTCTATTTACGACTAAGTCTCATTAGAGGCCGTCTTGTTTCGTATCGTTCAGCAGCAAATTCCGCAGAAGATAGGATAATGAACGAGAACTGGTCGGAATTTGACGATGTCGTTGTTAAGTCAACAGTGGCCCCATTTATAAAAGCCATTAACAAGACAGATTTTATTTGGCTTTATGAGGTTAAGTTTTGTTTTTTTTTTAGGCATATTACGATTTATTAATGCATAAAAAAAAGAGGTTCTTCGAGGATATTTTCATAAATGAAGATTCGTACAATAAAAAATAGGATAATTCTTCTTGTAAGTTTTTTTTTGTATATTTCATTTTGATTTCATTTGTTTTTTTTTAATATTTATTTTATAATTAAATATAAATTTTATTATTTTGAATATAAATATTAATTAAAATTTGTGATTGTTTATAAATCAATTTTTTTTTTTTTCATTTAAATTTCTTTTCTCCATTTTTTCGTTTATTATTTTTGCCTATTGTTTTGCCAATATTTTATCATGTTTTTTTTTTTTTTTTTAGTGTCCCATAAAAAACATAAATGTATACATGAAAATTTTTCTTTATTAAGTATTATTTTTTTTTTTTTTTTTTTGCATAAATTATTATACAATTTATTCCTTTTTAGCATAAAAATATGTTTTTTTTTTATATATATATATATATTTAAAAAATTAAATATTATTGTCTTTGCGGTTTTTATTTTTCTTTTTCTGTTTTTTTTTTGTATGTTTTTTGTTTTTTGTTTTTGTTTTTCAAAAAAAAAAAAAAAAAACTACATTAAATGGAAAACAAAAAAAAAAATTCAAATTAAATATATTTTAACTATCCCATTTTTTTTTATTTATTTATTATGTATATATAATATTTTGTTTTATTGTGCATAGCAAAACGCGTTGATGTATATTTATGCTATGCACAACATAAATATACATAAAAGATTTGTTGTATATTATTATGTGTGTATATTTAAAGGGAACATTTTCCTTTTTTTTTCTGTAATAAATGTGTGTCTTTGATTTGACCAAAAAAAAAAAAAAATTTGTACTCTGCACCAATGTCTTCTCCTTCGTTCAAACTTCGAGAGAATTTAGATTAAATGAAGATTTGTTACTTAATATTTTTACTTATAAAATTAATTGTTTATAATATGATTGACTTATGATTTTCTATTTGTTTTTTTTTTTTAAATTTATTACATACTTCAAATTTTTTTTTGGCTTCACACAAAATTCAATTAAGTTTTTTTTTTTTTTTTGTTAACTTAACTTAAATTTTCTAAGCTCCAAACAAAGAAATACAAGAAAAAAAAAATATGGATTTGTTTTTTTGTCTTAACAAAATTATTTGAAAGTAGACAAAAAAAAAAGCCTAAAAAAATTTAAATTAGACGAAAATTTATACATAAACATAAAATCATATAAATATGCGCACGTGTTTTAAGTAAAATAATTTTTTTTTTCATTACAAACATTTTTTTTTTTTATATTATTTTGTAGGTAGATTTAATTTTTATTTTTTTCATGTAGATATCATGTAGGGGAGACTTGGGAATATCTATGTGATTTTTGTTTTTAGTTAACAATACAGTAATCCCTCGATTTACGAACAGGATACGTTCTGTGAAAGTGGCCGTATATCGAATATTCGTATAGCGAGCCCAATATTATACATTATGAAATTGTTCGTAATAGCGAATTTTTCATTCGTATATAACGAATTTTATACTGTAAGAATGATGTTCGTAATATCGAAATTTCGTAAAACGAGCCTTCGTAAATCGGGGGGATTACTGTATCCTTGCCCCTCCATATATACTTTCGTTCATAATGATTGTGTATATTGTAACTAATTGTCATTGATCTGTGCTCCAATGAAATTCCATATATTCGGCCCCCTTCATACTTTCGTGGGTAAATAGATGAGCTATTTCAGGTAAATAAAGTTGTTAATGTGGTGGCCCCTGGAACCTTGAACGGGTGTATTTGGCTCTCTTTCTCTATGTCTCTATCCATTTGCACAACAGCCCAATAATATTCTTCTACTTAGCCGGTTTTACCCTATATGACACACACACAAAAAAAAAATCAATTCGAACTAATAAATGAATTATTATATATACAACATATAAAAAAATTATTATTAATAAAAAGAATTGAAAAAAAAAAAAAACAATATTTTGAAATTCTTAAATGTTTCTTTTTTTCCAAAAAAAAAAAAAAAAAAATATAAGGTGTGCCAAACGAAAAAAAAAATATTTTAGATTTATTTCATACCAATAATTATATATACCTGCTATGTTTTTAATTCCTATATCCCCTCTTTCCCTGTTTGTATTAGGGCGTCATCTCACTGTGATATGAAATTTCAATGACTTTTTTTTTTTTTATTTGGAATTCTAAAAAATTTCTATCTTTATTTTTTTTTT
Organism: Empis stercorea; assembly: GCA_949752835.1. NCBI lineage: Eukaryota > Metazoa > Arthropoda > Insecta > Diptera > Empididae > Empis > Empis stercorea. Next base: position 607,147 of record OX457090.1, read on the forward strand.
TTCTATATAATTGCAATGCGACCCCCATTTAAGTGAATCTGTTTTTGTCTTAAAGAATTAGAGTCAATAAATAATAGGGTCTTGCATGATATTAGCAAACAAGCTCATAGGAATGTGTAATATCTTTCTGTTCTTGATGACAGGAAGAACTCTTTATCTGTACTGTCTGTCTTTGTACCATTTTCTTTGGCACTGGCATCTTCATTAGAATTCTGGTGTACAGCTCTCGCTGATACCAGAAAATCCTGAGATCTGTTGATCTAAGTGACATTTTTGAACACTGCTTTAGTTCATTAATTTAGTTCATAAATTGCGTACCTGTATAGCTGATTAATGCCATTAACTTGATAATTTAATCATCATATTTTAATTAAAATAATATTTCTCCACCTCTTGTAGATCTTAAATTTTGCAAAAAAAAGAGTCGAAAGTCATTTAAAATTTCATCTATTTATTTTATGATGACAACCTATATAATGTATGTATGACCCCCCATGAGAGGGGGTATATAACATGAACAATGAACTGAAGAATAAGGAATAATGTTATTTTATTACGATTCCTCTTTTCGTTCTTATTCCACATATTTGCAACTCGGCATTAAGGATATATACCATATAATATTATATCAAATTTCTAACGAACTTAATCTTATTATTAAAATGGTTTTTTAGTATATATACAACAAAATTATAGAAAGATTATATCAAGAAGAGTTTTAGACCACCACCATATATATGTATATATTAATCGTTATTGTTGTTATTGGGTTTTCTTTTTGTCCCATGATATATTTCCCAAGTTAAATGGAAAATAACAAAAAAAAAAAATTAAAATATTGGCAAAAAAAAATTAAAATATTGTTATATTAATATTATTCAAATGAAACACATCACCACCACCCATTTAGTCACAATATTGTATTTTTATTTTTATTCAAATTTTAAGATAAGATTGTCGTTTTTTTTTTATTTATTATTATTCTTTATTTATTTATTTAAGTTTGAAATGAGTTGAAATTTTTCTTAGTCCCTTAACGCTTTTTCTGTCCTGTCCTGTGTGTCCATCTTATTTAACATACTATAAACGTATACTATATAAAAACACAATTCGTTGGAAAACTTAAGGTATTTGCGCAAATCAAAATCTAATTAATTGAAATTTAAAATTCCGTCCTATAGATGGCGCGCTATTATCAGTTTACCAAAAAAAAAAAAAAAATAACATATTTTTCGCAGCCTTTAAGATTTTTCTAAATTAATATCAATGTCAATAAATATATAAAATTATATTTTTAAATAAACTAAATGTATATAACCAAGGTTTCAAATTATTTACTTATATATGCTTTAGGCCAATTTTTTTCTTTTGGTTATAATGACAATCAGTGCTTTAAAACCTTTTGTACTAATCGCTTATTAGTCGCTTATTGAACAAATCTCAGGAACTTCAAAATTATTACAGAGAAAAAATTAAATTTTTTTTTTTAGGTGTAAAACAACTGACAATTTTTTAACTTTCAAGGTTAATTTTATTATTATTTTTTTTTTTTTTGTTTTTTTGGTTTGTTAAAGGATTTTCTTATATGAAATAAAAATTATTACCAAAAAAAAAATAAAAAAAAATATAAATAATTAAAAATAAAATGACAAGAATTTAATTTTTTTTTTTTTGACGAGATTAAGATTAATTTTTTTTTTCGCCGTGGTTACATTTCAAGTGGGTGACAAATTAAATCTAATTTTTTTTGTGTGTTGTGTGTTTACGTAGCTAATTTAGAAGAAAGACAAAAAAAAAACTAGTTGAATGTCAAAAATTATAAATAAAAAAAAAAAAAACAATTTTAAAAAAATTTGTTTTTTTTTTGGTCACATTTAAAAATTTGTATTTGAATTTCCTTTTTGATTTGTGTTTCATTTGATTTATTTTTTTTTGCTGTACAATCTTTAGGTGTATATGTGTCTCTATGCACACACACACACACACACCCTATATACACTCAAAGTAATAATTTATGTATTATTATTATTTTTTTTGTTTAATATAATCTTTATAATTAAATAGGGACGCGCGCGAGGAAAAAAGAAATTTATTCAAAAAAAATTATTATTTGAAATTAAAATTCTTTATTATTGTATGTACATATAAATTTGGTATATACATAAATATGAAATAATTTACATAGTTTTTATAATAATTTTTTGTTTGAAACCGGTTTTATTTTTTAATTTTTTTTTCATTAATAAATATGATTTTTTTGTTATTGTCATATTATATTTTTTTCCATGTATACAATTATACATACTATATATATAGTGCACATCATTTATGCGCCCAACCCTATTCGTGCAGGTCCATCAAAATTATGAATTTTTTTTTGTTTTTTGTATTTATTTATTTGTTAGTTCTTTCATTCAATAAATTATTTTTTTTTCTGTTTTGTTGCATAGAAAATTAATAACAAAAAAAAAATGTTGAAATAAATTTAAATAATTTTTGTTTTTTTTTGGTACGCACATATTTTTGAAAAAAGATGAAATACACACACATACACACCTCTTTTTATAGACGCAAATATATACATACAAGTTGAATCCTTTTTTATGCATCCTTTACGATGGTTAACGCTTTTCTGTTTCGATATTGAATCCTTTTTTATGCATCCTTTACGATGGTTAACGCTTTTCTGTCCTAAATTTTTTCGGTGCAGTGCATTAACGCCCGAGGAATTAACGCCCGAATCGTTAATTTGTATGTAAGTTCGATCCCAGTATGATCGAATCCCGGTATACAGTCCGATTCGGGCGTTAATGCACTGCACCATTTTTTCAGTATTCAATTCGTAACTCGGAAATTCCATACGAAATTTTTTTTTTTTTTTTTAAATCAAAATGCTCCGCGATTTACTTTCTGTATTCTGATATTATATTTATGATTGTCTCTGGTATTTTTTATGAATTTTTTTAATATTTTAATTTTATTATTTATTAAATTATTTATACATATAATATTTTATTTTTATTTACTTAGATCATGGATTTAGTTGACCAATACAACAATAATAATAATAATAATAATAATAAGGAAATAACACAAATTAATAATAATAATAATAATATTATAAATAATTATAAACAAAATTTATATGATATTAAATTTTTATATAATATTATAAAAAAATTTAATAATAATAAATATTATATAAATAAAATTATAAAAATATTAATTAAAAAAAATAAATTTTATTTAAATATAAATAATAAAAATTTAATTTATAAATTAAAATATATATTAAAAAATTTAATTATTAATTATATACAATTAAATAATAATAATAATAATTATAATATATTAAATTATTTAAATATTAATTATAAATTAATTAGTTATAATAATAATAATAATAATATTATATGTAAAATGAATAATAATAATAATGATAATATAAATATTGATAATAATAATAAAGATAATAATTTAATAAATAATATTATTAATCAACAACAAAATCAACAGCAACAACAACAATTATTATTATTACAACAATTAATTGAATATTATAAATATAATAAATATAATGATAATAATAATTTATTAAAAACAACATCATCATCATCATCAAATGAATCAAAAATTGAATTTCCATTTAATACATTTAATAATATAAGAGAATTATTAAATGTTTATGGTTTATCAATATCACCATTTGATATTATTGAATCATATCAAAATAGAATTGGTAAGTTTAAATATATATATATATATAATTTAATTAAAATTAATTATAATTCAATTCAATTCATTTAATTTTTTTTTTTGGCAAAAATTCAAAAAATGATTTTTTTTTTACCTTAAAATTTTTCAACCACTATTTTTATTTTTTTTTTTTTTTGTGACTTTTTTTATTCACCCAAAATTATTTTAAATTTATTATTATGATCTATTTATAATGATTATTTTCTAATAATTCTTCTGATTAAGCTTCATTCTTTATTTTGTTTTCTAAATTATTTAAATTTTTGGTGTGTTCTCAGTATAAGTGTTAATTACATATAATAAAATTAGTGTAGGTCCTAAATTATACAAATAAAATGTCAGGACAGGATCAATCTCTAAAGAGGCACACATCAGGCTGTGTTTTGCCAAAAAAAATAAGAAGAAGTTTATATTAGAAATCGAAAGGAAATATTAAATGATTGACCAAAAACAAAAAAATAGAAGATAAAAAATTGTAAATGAAATGTCAAAAAATTCCAGTTTTTTAATTTTTTTTAATGATCATAAAATTTTTATTTTTTTTTTTGATAACGTGTTTATTTAATATATTTTTATTATTTAAGGATTTCGTGAGAACTTTAATATAATTTTTTTTTTTTTCGTTTCGTTTTTTTAATTGATCGATTTTCATTTTTTGACATTTAAAAAAAAAAAATTTTTTATTGAAAATGTTTGGAAATTTAAGAAGTTCTCTCAAATTGTTGGAAACAGCAAAAAAAAAAAAATAAAATTGATGATTATGATGAAAGTAGTGGCACTTTTACTTTAAAAAAAATAAAAATAAATAAAATTAATGATCTTACGTTTCAAATAACATTTAAAAAGAAAAGGTTTAAAGGATTTTTTTTTTTTGTGATGAAAGTTTGTTGTTGTTTTTTATGATGGTTTTTGTGTTTTTTTTTTTTTTTGTAAAGAAAATTTCTTTTAAATTGACAAAAACAATGTAATTTGAGATTTTTTAAGTTATATAATATCCTTTAACTAATTTTTTTTTTACAGAAACTGAGAGAGAGAGAGAGAGAGAAGCAACAATGCTACATTTATTTATTTTTATATAACGTTTCCCAAAAAAAGGGATTGACAATGGTTTTTTTTTGTTGTCCCTGTTTCATTATTAAAAAAAAAAAGGGGTTAGAATTTTTTATGGGAATTTTTTTTTTTAATAAACGACAGGATAATTTATTTTTGAATAAACGACAGGATAAATATTTTCTGGAAAGTATTTCTCTTTCGTCATTCCCAAAATCTTCCTCCTAAGAGGGGTTAGGCGCCTAGACCCACATCGAACTGTATTTGACCCAAAAGAAAAATCCACTATACAATTTCATATAATTCTATATATTAATCTTATATAATTATTCAATATATATATTTCCTATTATTACCATCGCCAGTGACAACTTCCCCATATAAATATAATTTATATTATTTAGCAAATTGTTTTGAAAAAATTAAATCATTAAAGTATCTTTTATCTGTCATCAATTATGACCCAAAAAATTTATTATATTATTATAAATTCTCACCAATTTTTCAATTTTATTGCATATTATTAAATATATATATATATATATATATATATATATATATATATATATATATATATATATATTAGATATTATAAAAAAGAGGGTATTAAACTCATCAATATACTAAGGGTCAATGCATCTGGCAGAGTAATATTTGATTCGTACTTTTGGTTATAATAATAATAATTGAAGTTTAAAGTATCTTGAGATACAAAAAAAAAGGTCGTTTTCGTGATAAAAAAAGTAAAAATAATTCCTTTTTTTTTTTTTACCTAAGGTTGGTCGGAGATCGAAGATCCTTTTTTTACACAATCATCATAATCATCATTTTTTTTTTTTTTTACTGATTTGTTTCTCATAATCAAATAATGCGGTATATCACCATGCACGTAGGTATATGTGTGTGCAGCACATATATCCGTATCATCATTTAACCTTAATAATCACATAACCTATTCACCCTTCTATAATATATATATGTATATATATTGCATGTACCACAAAAATATACAAAGAGAGAGAGAGAGAGAAAGTTGAATTAAAAAAATATCCTTTCTTTTTTTTCTTATTCTTAATGTTTTGTGTGCGTGTGTGTGTGTGTGTTAATGTTATGATCTAATAGAATTTCTAATTTCTATATTTCCTTTTATTTTTTTGTTTTCATTACACAAGCCAAAGATCGAGTTTCTTTTGCGATAAAAAGGTCCTTCTGGCGCGTATAAAGATCAACCAGGTAAAAATAAAATAAACGAGGTTTCTTTTTTTTTTTTTTTTTACCTAAATTTCAATTGTTATTTTGGGCAAATTTACTTTTTTTTTTATATATATATATATTTTTGTGTAAATGGTATCAAGGAAAATTATTTAACCCTATATAGATAGGATTTAATTTACCGTAAATTTATATATAGATAGGATATTGGAAAAAAAAAAAGAAAAGGTGATGTGAATTTTTTTTTTTTTTTTTTAATATTTTAGAAGGGTTCAAATAAAGATTTATTCTAAATACCCAAAAGATATATAATATTTCTTTTGATGCAATTCTAACCCCTTACTATATATGCAACCTAAAGAGTTTATAACCCCTTACGCACCTATAGGTTTATGGGAGAAGCCAAAAAATGTTAAAACGAAAATGTTTTCCTAAAAAAAAAAAAAAAATTATTTCTTTTCGAGATTTATTTAAAAGAAATGTTTTAATCTCTGATGAGGTCATTTATTATTGATTATGATTTTCAGCTTTGTGTGATGTTACGAGTGACGAAGACCCCCAGACTAAAGTTCATGATACTTGTAATTAGTGTTACACATTGATAATCACCTCTATAACAATTATGACCAAAACATTGGATTGTATTACTGTTTTTAGTAGTATATTAATGCTGCGGTTCATGAGGTCCCTGAGATCAATTCTCGGCCAAAGGAATTGGCTATCCGTCTATCTATAAGTTGACTTTGCTTCAAATGAGTAACAGTGAGAAAAAATATACACAGCAATGTAAATTGCTTTTAAGACTTGCGACCAAAATTACTAATAGAGAATTGAGTCTGTAATTTTTGATGACAACAAATTGATTAAATACAAAACCATTGAATGTCCTTAAAAAAAAAAAAATTCCTATTTTAAAAAAACTTCTTTTTTTTTATGTATTAACAATTTATGTTTTCGTTTTGTTGTTACACAAACAACATTAAAAAAATTTATAAACTATGATATAATTTTTTTTTTTTTGTAAAATCCATCAAAAATGGTTAAAAAAACCTATCAAAACATGCAGTGTCATTCTATAGATATATATATATATAACTTGTGCTTGTCATCTTAACCCATTCTATATCATGTCAACCTCTATTCTGTCATCTAGAAATCTTTTAGATCCATCAAATCATAAATTTTTGTGTTCACATAAAAAAAAAAAAATAATATTTTTTTTATTTTGGCATTTTTTTTTTCTCTTATAAGTAAAAATGCTACAAAAAAAAAATTTAACCTAAAAACAATTTTTTTTTTTTTTTTTTGGTTTTTTGGAAAATACAAAATAAAAAAACCTATCTTTCTATCTATAATCTTAAAGAATCTCTTCAAAGATATGTCGGAACGGAAAAATTTATTAAAAAAAAATAAAAAAAATTCTTGTTTTCTTGTCTCGGTAACAAACACACAAAACTCGTAAGACGAACGAAAAAAGAAACACCAAAAACCTAACCCTTTTCAAATATTTTTTTTCTTCATCTTAATATTTTTGGTTATCATTTTTTCTGTTTTTTTTTTTTTTTATTCGGTTTTTTTTTCTTCAATAAATTATTTAACCAAAGATAGAAATGTACTTTTTTTTTTTTTTTTATGATTTTTAAAAAAGAAAAATTATAAAAAAAATTTTCTGTACTTAGAAATTTTTATTAGAACCAAAAAAAAAAAATATGTTAAATAAATTTTTTCTTATTTTCATGCTGAATAAAAATTTTTGGTTGTGATGGTATAGGGATAGGAGCTGCAAAGCCTGTAAAACATTTCTCTTTTAGTCCAAAATATTTTAGTTTTTGACCTTCTCTATATTTTATCCTTAATGGATGTGGATAGAGAGAATATAATAAAAATTAAAATTTACTCAATTTTATGATGTAATTCAATCTGTCTTAATAGGATTTTTCAAATGATGTTAAATAAATAAATTTGGGGGTAAATATTTTTTTTTGTTATTTTCTTTAATCCTTTTATCGTCGAAAATTTTCCGTATAATATTTTTATTTTATATTTTAAAGAAACTATAAAAAAAAAAAGGATTTTGTAAATTATGAAATATTCTCTTACATCCTTTTTTTTTTTTTTTAAATTAAAATAAATAATTTTTCAATTTTTGAACAGATTTTTGTTTTTTTTTTTTTCTGGTGTATATACGATATTTATTTATAACCCTCTCTTATTACCTTAAAAGATAATATTACCTAAAAAAAAAAGGGTTATTATATCGTGTGAAAATTAAATAAAATTATAAATAAGAAAACATAAGAAAACTAAAAAAAAAAATTTTCACGTATAAAAAATATCTATAAAAATAAAATATATAATAAAAGGATATCCTTTTTTTTTTTATTTATCCTTTACAATAATTTCCGTATACAAATTTAAGGGCCTAATAGTGTTTGCGCAATTTAAATTATTTATAATCATTCATTAGATGATCATAGTATACCAAAAAAAAAAAATAATATTAATTTTATTAAATTTAATAAATGGTCTATTTCTTATTTAAATCTGTAGATAGAATAGATTTTTTTTTTTTTTAAATCTGAAATCATATATTAATCCTGTCGAGTGAAATAAGAAACAGAATCATATCGCTGATGATATATCAGTATCGCCATTGGTACTAGTACCACCACATACCAATACTCATCTGAATATTAATAAAAATAATGACAATAATATTAATCATATCACTGAAGCCAGATCAGGATCGCCATTGGTGCAGGTACCTACCGATACCGATATACCGATACTCATCTGAATAAAAAATTTTTGCAGTTCAAAAAAATATGCTACAATGTTGCCGGGTAAAATGAAAATATGTCGGGTCGGCAACTCTGGAATGTCGCACAAAAAAAAACTTATAAATGGTGTCCAAAATGAATTTCAAAATTGTAGAATATTATGGATCCCCCACTACTAAAATAGATCATAATTCCATTATGGACTTTTGACTTATTGAACTATATACATAGGTCCCTGCTCCGGTTTTGAACTATATACATAGGTCCCTGCTCCGGTTTAGTATATATACTTACGTAATTTTAAATTATCTTTTTGAAAATCATTAGCAAAAAAATATTGATATTATAAAAATATATAGATTTAATATCAAAAATAAAAATGATAAATTTAGAAAGAATAGGATATAGAAACCAATAAACCTCTATCATAAATTATAATCATTTCCAATTTATTTTGTAAATATATTCAAAACAAAATCAAACTCTTACACACATTATATTCTCTCCGATCATCCTTACTTTATTACATAATAATAATTTTTCTAACTATATATTTTCCTAGTTTCACTTTTATGTTTATAATATTTCTGTTTATTTACTTTTTCTCTCTATCTCTCTCTCATAATCAAGATCCTTTTTTTAAATATTCAATGTATATACATATGATAAATGAAGGCATACCAGACACTTACAGCCTGCAAAAAAAAAAAAGGACGATTTAAAAAAAAAAAAAAATTCAAAATTTTATAAAATTCAAAAATATTTACCCTTTTTTTTGTAGTAAAAAAATAGAAAATATATGGGCAAAAATTTAAAGAGAGGGGGAAAAAAATTAATAAAAATAAAATTCTCTCTTCGTTTTTTGTTTTCTTGGTTTTTTAAAGGAAAAAAAATGCATTTTTTTTTTATTTTTTTTTTTTGGTTTTTTTATCAAAAAAAAAATAAAATAAAAAAAGTTAAAAAAACAAAAAAAAAACGAAGTCGTGAACAGAAAAATTCAGTTTGACTGAAATTGCCAAACTTTACACAACAAAAAATTACCAATAAAATTTTAGTTTTTTTCAATTTTATTTTTTCTTTAAAAAAAATTTTTTTTTTTTTTTCTATTTTCTTATAATTAAAAAATAAAAAAAAATATAGAGAAAATTTTTTTTTATTTTTTTTTAATAAAAATGACGACAACAGTAAATTTAGAACTTTTAATACAGTTGTATATAATGAATTTGGCACAACAAAATTTATTAGTTCATAATTCAATAAATAATAATAATAATATTGATAAATTAAATAATAATTATAATTTAATTTTAAATTTTTTAATAGATTCAATAAAAAATGATGAAATAAATGCTGATGATAATTTACAACAAAATGATGAAAAATTAAAAATAAATCAATTACAAAAATCATCTACAAGTACAACATCATCATCATCATCAACAATATCATTAATACCAACACCATCATCATCATTATCACCATCAAAATTATCAACAACAATAAAACTTAATTATGATAAATTAAATTTAGATAAAATAAATGCAACAAAATCATCATCGTCATCATTAAATAATATAAATAATAAAAAATTATTATCATTTTTAAAAGAAAATAATATTAATGATATTATAAGTAAATTTACATCATCACCATCATCATTATTACAACAGCCATCACTATCATCAACAGCATCATTATTAATTGATAATAATTTAATGAATAATAATGATAATAATAATGATCAATTATTATCATTAAATAATATTAATACAATATCATCAATATCATCATCATTATCAAATTCATCATCATTACTATTCCCTGATATATTAAAATATCAAAAATTAAATAATCAATTAGAACGTTATAAATTAAAAAGAAAACATATATCATCATCATCATTAATTGAAAAATCTAATTATCATAATAATGATAATAATAGTACTAGTGATGATGATGATGATGATGATGATAATAATTATAAAAGTAAAATAAAAAATTTAAAATTAAATAATATAATTAATTTAACAAATATAATATCAATTCAAACAAATAATAATTCAAATATTAATAATATTGATTATGATAATAATATAAATCAATTAAATATAAATAATAATGATAATATTATTAATAATAATAATAATAATAATATAATAAACTTATCTAAAACATTATTATCATCATCATCATCATCAAATCCTAATCAAATTTCAAATAATCCTATTGATAAAAATTTAATTAATAATAATAATAATAATAATATTTATAATTTATCATCTAAATATAATAATCAAAATCATGATACTGATACGGATAATAATAATAAAGATACAGATGATTATGATGATGATGATGATGATGATGATGATGATAGTTTTAAGATTAAAAATTATAATTTATTAAATAATAATATAATTAATAATAATTTAAAATTTTCATCAATATTAAATGATGCTGATGATAATAATAGTAATAGTGAAAATAATCAACAAAGTGATGATCAATTAAGTGATGATTTTGTATTATATAATAATAATAATAATAATAATATAAATGATAATTTATTTAATAATGGATTTGATAATTTTGGATTAAATGATGATGGAGGAAATGATATTATAAAATCATCTGTTGTAACATCACCAACAACAATAAATCAAAAAATTGATAAATCTTCATTGGTATGTGTATTAAATTAAACAACAACAACAATAATTTTTTTAGTTCGTTTTTTTTTTTTTTTTTTTTTTTTTTCAAATCGTTTTTATTTTTTCAATTTTTCTTTTTTTATATATATAAATTTTTTATAGGATATTTTTTCATCACCAATTTTGCAATTTGCTCAAATGAAAAATGAAGAAAAACAATTACAAGGTATGTAAAAAAAAAAAATTGAATCAAATTTTAAAACAAATTATAAATTTTAGTTGATTAATTTTGAAAACATAAAAAAAAAAGGATTTATTTATTTATTTTGGCTGCCAATTCTATATATAGAATTTTTTTTTTTTTTTTGTATAAGAATTAAAATATTTTTTCATAATAAATTTCATTTCAATAATATTCAGAGACCCCTATATTAAGGCAACCAAAAAATTATTGTACATATATATATATATACATGTACATGTATATATGGGTATATAGAAACAAAAATGTTTCAGGAATATTATAATATATATCATATAAAAAATTTTTTTTTAACATAAATGTTGTTTATACAATTAATAAATGTATAATAATTTTTTGTCATCAAAGAATATTAGTAATTTTTTTTTTTTTTTTTTGAATATTTATGTATCGTATATAGTTTCTTTTACTTATCCATAATATTTTTTCTGGTGTTTTTTGTTTTTTCATATTTACACAAAATCATAAATAGAATTTATATAAAAAAAAAAAAAAAAAAAATAGAGTCACTTATGTTCAATTTTATTCAATTGAATAAAATCAAAATGAAATTTTGCGCTTTAAAAATATATATTCCCACGATTTATGTTAGGAATATATATATTATATATATATATATATACATTATTATTTATATATATATATATATATATATAAATTAAGCCTTTATTGATTTAAATTAGATACTCTATCTTGTGCCCGGGAATTACTTGTATATTTGTTCATCAGAATTTATTCTAATTTTTTTTGATTTTATTTAAATATTTTTTTTTTTTTTGTTTTTTGGTAAGGGGATCATTCATATAAATATATTTTATTTAAAAAAAATCATTTCCACAATATTATAGTTCAAAAAATATAGTTTTTTTTTTTTTTTTAATTCACTTGTAATTTTGTGTGTAACAACAGAATATTTTTTTTATTTTCCTTCTTATTTATTATGCCATTTTCTACTACAGAGATTTGAACATTATCGTTTAGATATTAGCCTTTATTCATTACCATTCTGAATATCGTTCTTACTGTGGCATATTATTATTATTATTATACAATTAAGATAGATTTTTGTGCTTAATCACGATGTGAGCTTTCTGTCTTTTATGTTTCTTCTTGCAGAGCATATCTTGGCCTTTGAAGAACACAGAATTTAGAAATTTATAGCCTGATGTACTTGCAGTGGCTCTCATAAAATATATGTCCTTATATCGTGTCGTCGTTCTGTGAAAACTAACTAAGTTCATTTTTAGGGAAAGTGTGTTAAGTATACCAAAAAATTACTAAAATTTCAAAGTATCACCTAAGAAAAGTCCTCCTACATACAATTTAAGAGTTATTGAGTTATGTAAAAATCCTTAAGTCCGATTTTATCTAAAATTTTAAACAGTGAAAAGTCACTAACCTGGACTTAACTAATATTTTGGACTTAGTTAATTTTCACTGAACGACGACGATATATTTTTAATCGATATTTTTTTCTAACTGCTTACACATTTAACGCTTATATATTTGTGTCGATCAAAATTATATTTCTTTTATTTATATGTATTACCAAAAAAAAAAATGAAAAAAAATATATATTAATTTTTATTTAATTTCTTTTTTTTTTTTTTTGCGTTTATAGATGAAACAATTAAAAATTTATCACATTTTTCATCATATTTAGAATGTAAATTAGATAAATGTAAATTAGATAATTTACGTGAACATTTTCATTGTTATGATATACAATGTAATAATAAAATATTAAATAAAAAAGATGATATTATACGACATATTAAATGGCATAAAAAACGTAATGATAGTATTAATTATGGTTTTTTACGTTATTCATCATTAGATGATTGTAGTATAAAATTTCCAAATATATATTGTCAACATAATCATAAACAAACACATTATCATTGTTTTCAATTAAATTGTAATAAAATTTATATTAGTACAAGTGATGTACAAATGCATTCAAATTATCATCGAAAAGATTCAGCAATATATCAAGAAGGGTAAAATTATAATTAATTATAATATAATTTTTTTTTTTTATAATATATATTATTATTTTTTTTTTATAAGATTTCAAAGATTTCGGGCAACTGAAGAATGTAATACTGATTATTGTATATTTTCTGGCCAAAGAACAACACATTTTCATTGTAGACGTGATAATTGTCGATTTACATTTAAAAATAAATCAGATATGGGTAAGAGAGAAAAATATTATTATATATATATATATATATTTAGATTAATCAAAAATATGTAAAGAGATATAAATTTTAAATAATTTTTCTCTTAATTTTTTTATATATAGAAAAACATAAATCATATCATATTAAAGATTTACAATTATCACAAGATGGTTTTAAAAAATTTTTAAAAAATGAAATATGCTCATATGAAGGATGTCGTTTTTCAAATATTTGTAATCATATACATTGTGTTAGGGAAAATTGTTTTTATGTATTACATTCAAGTGGACAATTATTAAGTCATAAACGTAAACATGATCGTTTAGATGGTGAAAAAGCATATAAACGTTTTAAATTATTACAACAACAACAACAACAGCAGCAACATTCTATAATAGATAATACTAATAATAATATTGATGATATTGATAGTAATAATTCATTAAATAATATAAATGATATATTACCAATTGATTTAACATATTTATGTGAATCAAATAATAGTGAAAATAATAATAATAATAATAATAAAGAAAAATTAAATACAAATAATATATTATCATCATCATCATCATCAACATCAATTGAATTTATTGAACAAATACAAGATAAATATAAAAAATTATTAAATGAAAAAAATTTAAATTTAAATAATGAACAAAAATTAATTGATAATAATAATTTATTATTAATATCAATAATATTAAATAATATAAATAAAATTAATAATATTAATAATAATAATAATAATAATAATAATATATTAGGATCAAAATCATTAGAATTATCATCACAATCATCATCATCATCAATATTTAATAATAAAAATTATAATAATTTTAGTGATATTAATTTAATGATAAATAAATATTTTACATTAAATTGTACAAATCAAATTGATAAAAATAATATAAATAAATCAATAATAATAAATAATAATAATACAAATAATGATAATGATAATGATGATAATCAACCATTAAATTTAAATTTAAATAATAAATATGATAATAATGAATTATTAATTGAATGTTCATTACCAATATCATCATCATCATCAATAACACAAAATAAACATTTACATTGTTTGTATAAAAATTGTGGTAAAATAATTGGACAAAATTTAATTGAATTAATTGAACATATACAATTACATGAACTAAATAATAATAATATTAATAATAATAATAATAATAATAATAGTAATAATACTGATAATGATAATAATATAATATTAACAAATACATCTACAAATAATTTAATGCAAATAACATCAATTGATGGTTTTTTTAATCGAAAACGTGGCCGACCACCAAAAAATCGTATAGTTGAATTATATAATAATGTAAGTGTACATATATATATATATATATATATATATATATATATATATATATATATATATATATATATATATATATTTATGTAATGAATGTATGTATGTATGTATGTATATATAGTGATTCTTTTTTTGTTTTCTAGAAAAAAGAATCACCAGAAGCAATTTTTACTAGTTTTAAATTGGAAAAAAATTGTATTATTGATCAACAACAACAACAACAACAACAAATTTCACCAATATCATGTACTGAAACCTTTTCAAATTTATACCCAATATATCAACCATTATTAACAACAACAGCAACTGTAACATCATCAATATCGAAATCTTTAAACACATCAGGTAAGTAATTATATAATTTTAAATTTTTTTCACTTTTAAATCCATTTATATAAATCAAATTAAATCATTGGATGATAAATCATACTATTCTTTATAATAATTATTAAAAAATATTGTATGATACTTTATTACATAAAACATTATTTACACCTTGAATTATAATAATAATATTATGATAATTAAATAATTTAAAATAAATAATATAATAGTACAAATATAAATTAATAATTTAAATATTTACATAGCAATAAAAACCACAACGACAACAACAACTACAAATGAAATTAATACAACATGTAAATATGAAGATGAAAAGAAATCAGGTATTAAATATTTTAAATTTATATAGAAAGAATTTAATTGATTTTTTTGTTAATTTTTTTTTGTTTTTTTTTGATAATAGTTGTACGTGCATCTGGAACATATTTTCCAATAAATACATCATCATCATTATCAACAGCAACAATAAATATTAATAATGATGATAAATTATTAATTAAACATCAATTAAATAATCATATTGATAATTCTAATATAGAAATAAATGATGAACCAGAAGATTTATCAATATCACAAAAATTATCATCATCATCATCATCATCATTAAAACAATTAGATATATTAAAACAACAATTATCTATAAATCAATATAATAATAAAGAATCAATAATACAAGATCAAATAAATAATATATATCAACAACAACACCAACAACAATTATTATTATTAAATAGTAATAATAATTATAATTTAAATTTAGAACAATTTCGATTATATCAACAAACAAATAAATTACCAATATTATCATCATCAACATCAACATCATCTTCATCATATTATTGTAAAAATATTTATCCATTTATAGAATCATCAATACAACAAACTAATGAAAATAATAATAATAATAATAATAAACAAATATCAAATTTATTACCATTATTAAAAAAATCAAAAATTAAACAACAATTAATAAAAAATAAAAAATTATTAACAAATTTTATTGATAATAAAAAATCAATTAAAAAATTATCATATAAACGTAAATTATATAATAATAATAATAATAATAATGATATACAAACAACATCATTAATAAAAAAAAATTTATATAAATCATCTATAATATCAACATCATCATCATTAGTTAATACAACAACAACTACAACATCAACATCAACATCAACAACAACATTATCATCATCATCATCATCATCATCATCAATTAAAAAAAATTATAATAATAATAATATGAAAATTTATAAAGATGATACAATACCAAATGGTTATTTAAAATTTCGTTTTAATGAAGATTGTAAATTTTTAAATTGTGGTTATCGTAATCATCAATCACATTTTCATTGTATACGTAATGATTGTTATTATAGTTTTTGTGATAAAACTAGATTTGTACAACATACAGCACGTCATGAACGTTTAGATAAATTAATGGATAATGATTTTAAACAATATCGTTCTAATATGAAATGTAATTATGATGAATGTGTATATAATAAAAATTTAGGTAAATAAATAATAATTAAATAAATAAATAAATCAATAAATAAATAATATATAAAAATAATAGAAATAAATAAATAATAATTATAAATAATTTTTTCCTTTTTTTTTATATTTTCCAGTTGGACAAAATAATAAATCATCACATTTTCATTGTCTTAAATGTAATTTTATATGTTCGGATACAAATAAAGTTGTAGCACATCGTCGACAACATAATAAAGCTGAATATATACAAATGGTTGGTTTTCGTAAAATATCAAATAATGAAAAATGTATAATAAAATCATTAAATAATATTGATAATCAAATAAATAATAATAATAATAATGAATGTAATTATAGTCTAAAACAAACACATTATCATTGTTTAATATGTGATGTTGTTGTATTATCTAGAGCACAATTAAGTTTACATAAACATCGAACATCTTAATAATATTTATAATTAAATATATTTTAACAAAAATATTATAAAAATTTAATTATTTAGTTATTTTATAGTTAATTATTTTATTATTATTTTTTAGTTTTATAGTTAAAAATTTTAACATTCCAATTTTTTTTTTTGAGGAAAATTAGTTTTCAAATTGGTTTTTTTTTTTTTTATTTCAAATTCGTCTTCTTACTATAAATAATATTTTTAATTTAAATTTAATACTTAAATTCGTAATTTATAGTTTAAAAAAATATTATAAAATATAAGTAAAAAGTGATTTTTTAACATATTTTATTCCAGTTCCTATTATTATATTTAAATTTCTATTTTTTATTACAATATGACCAACAACAATAAAAAAAAGGATATATAAATAAATATTTATGTCATAATGAAAATAATTAATAAAATAACTATTAAAATATTGTTAAAAATTTCCATTAATAAAAAATATGAATACATAAAACTAAATTTACAAAGAAAATTTAATTGACAAAAAAAAAAACAATTAAACAAAAATATATATGATAAAGTTAAAAATGTAAAAGAAAAAAAAAGAAAAAAACAATGAATAAAGTTTTAATAATTTATTATAATTAATAAAAATATAAAATAAATTACATGTTTTTTTTTATTGAATTTCTTATCTTAGCCATTGTACGAGATTTTTGAAATTTTTAATACCAAAAAGCAAGAATTCAGTTTTTTTGCTCTAAATCGGGCAAATTTCAAGATATTTGGAATCGGTTTGGATATTCTTATTAGAATTCAAATTCCCCGTCCAACGCCACCAAAATCGCCCAAATCGGAGAAAGTTGATTTTTTCGCCAAAAAAAAAAGAAGGTTAACCCCTTGCTTTTTTTTCAAAAATTTGAATTTTCTTATAAATTCTCCGATTTGGGCGAATTTGGTGTCTATCGACGGGGAATTTTATTAGTAACAAGATTATGCAAACAGAATTGAAAAATCTTTTAATTTGCCCGAATTATAGCGAAAAAACCAAGAATTAAGTTTTTTTGCTCTAAATTGGACAAATTTCAAGATATTTGGATTTCGTTTGGATATTCTTATTAGAATTCAAATTCCCCGTCCAACGCCACCAAATTCGCCAAAATCGGAGAAAGTTGATTTTTTAGCCAAAAAAAAAAGAAGATTAACCCCTTGCTTTTTTTTCAAAAATTGGAATTATTTTAAAAATTCTCCGATTTTGGCGAATTTGGTGTCGTTGGACGGGGAATTTTATTAGTAACAAGAATATGCAAACAGAATTAAAAAATCTTGTAATTTGCCCAAATTATAGCGAAAAAACCAAAAATTTTGTTTTTTTGCCCTAAAATGGGCAAATTTCAAGATATTTGGAATTGGTTTGGACATTCTTATTAGAATTCAAATTCCCCGTCCAACGACACCAAAATCGCCCAAATCGGAGAAAGTTGATTTTTTCGCCAAAAAAAAAAGAAGGTTAACTAACCCCTTGCTT